>PYHX02000467.1:56990089-57355383 GCA_004302925.2 Cochliomyia hominivorax
ATGTTATACATAGAATTAAATATATATATTGTTGCATGTTTGTATGTTTGTGTGTATGTAAGTAAAAAAAGTAAGACCACAAAGTTTGCCTTAACAAAATATATCATCCATCTATTTGCCTAAAAGTACAATACAACGTCAAGTGCGATGTTAAAGCTGAAGATAGAGAAACAAATAAACAAACAAACATTTATAAAAGTCTCTCTTTTTTATTCCCTTAAGTCAGTGTGCCACCGGTGAAATATGAAATTGTATGTATATGTTTAAGTGTTTTGCATATGAATGAATGTGTGTCTTTTAGCCTAAAGAAATACTATGGGACACTTAAAGAAATGTGTTGGTAGGTTACTAATTAAGAACTTTAATTTCAGTTCAAAATTTTTATAAAGAGTGATGCAATTGTGATTGACCGAAAGCCGAACAAACGGTTATAACAGTAAGTGTCTTTTCTAACTTAAATTTTACAATCAAATTCAAGGGAATTCGGTGCAATTTTGAAACCAAGAGACATTGAAAGCCGATATATTAGTTAGTTTTGGAGCCTGCAACATAAAGTAATTATATCAACATATTGGTGCTGGTGATTATACATTGCAATAATTCCAAGCACTAAAATAATTTTTGACCAGCTCAGTTGAAATCGGATGAAACAATCAAGGGGTTATGTACAGAAGACAAATTATTAATTTAAAAATAATAATCAACGATGAACGATCTAAATGGGCAATCAATAACATAACAAAGCCATTATTATCCATCACGAAAATGCTCAAAGGGCATTGTTATAGATTTATTTCCAAAAAATCGTTATTGCTGGATACATAACGATACCAGAGGAATATTATTATTTTTATTAGCTGAAATAAATTTAAATAAATGTCTCCGCTATTTTTTTGCTTTGTTGTATTCAATAGAGTTTTCATAACGATTTTCATAAATACAAACAGGACAAGCGCTGCATGTCAACATCTAATAGAGGACTGGAATATTTCTACCGAATGTTCTTCCTAAGGTCATTGTTTTATGGAATTAATTGTAAGTGTTACAAAAAGTACACCTTTATCTTACGTGAAACAGATGGAACAGGAAAAACAAATGGAATCATCGCTAGATCACTGCCAAATAGATAAGCCGCAGCAACGACATGCAATGTGTTGGTGCCTTAGGCAAAGGGTAATGACAGTGGTTATTCTCAACCATCTCTGAAACTCGTAAGAAAATGAGAAAACGCACTAATGATACCAAAGAAAGCTAATTGATCGAAATCGTTATTAAATTGCTTTAAAAATCAAGTCAGAAACGCCAAACTTAAGGAGAGGTTTTGCAGCAATGTTAAGCTGATAACAAAAAGTCCTGTCATAAATCAATGCTGTACTTGTACACTATTCTAATAGTCATGAATCACTGAAGCTTCTGCTGGATACTCATGTTCCGGAAAAAAGATATGGCATAAACAGCTTTAATAACTATAAGTCTCCTCAAGTGTGGAAAGTAGGCAAAATTGATTCTATCCGTCAGAATCGTTAAAGACATTTTTTTTAAATCCTCTCTATACAGTAAGGTGGACGGACATTTCAAATCAATTTTGAAAGTAATTTTGGGCGACCGAATTGTTTGTGTGGGTGTAATGTTAATTTTTATATATGTTACGTACAATCCTGTGGGACATTGTTTTTTTTAATAATTGTTTTTTTAATAGTTATTATTTTTTTTAATAGTTATAACTTTCGAAAAAGTTGTTTTTATTTCTTTGAGTGTATTTTCAAATATTGTCATTTATCTTTGGGTGCTTTATCGCCTTTTATTTCGAACAACAATATTTTTTCATTTTATTAAATTTTTACGTTTTTTTTGGTCTCTCATATTCTTTTAAAGTTGTCTTACCATCCGTGGTGTCAGTATTGCATAAGAAAATAGAAAAGCACCGTTAAGGAAGATAAAAAAGTGTTTTTATCTACTGAGTAACAAGATGTGATTGTAAACACCTTGTATTAGCATAAATTCATTTCAGTTTCGTTTAACGATTGTCCTTCTACATTTTTCTTTTAACTTTAAATTTAATTTTTTTGCGTTGCTCCTGGTAGCTGTGGCTTTCATTTTATCAACTGATCTTCCCAATTTTATTTAACATTTTTTTTAATTTTTTTTTTTTCATTTTTCGTTCACAATTTTTCAGCAAATTATTCTTTTTCAGCTACTTGTACGTCCATTACAATTACACGTACATATACTAAGTCCAAGTATGTGTGAGAGTGTTATATTATCTCAAGTTTTCTTGAAGTCATCGCTTAAAAAGGTACTTTGTACTTTGTGTTTTGCATATTTTGCTTTTGTAAGACTTTTTAGTTGATTGTTCTCAAAGTCACGTGAAAATGAGTGTTGTATATGAACTTATATTTTTTTCGTAATTTTATACTTCGATTGGCATGAAACTGTTTTTTAGTCTTGAGGAATATGTATTTTGGACTTCATTAATGGAGTTTTTAATTATTTTCAAAAAAAGGGATATTTAGTCAAACACTGATTTTTATTATTTGATTTGATTCTCAAAAATATTTAATTTATATTTAAATGATTTTTTGACATATCACTTGTATAGTAATGCTAATATGCAGGAATATATATGAAATTGGCAGAGGGAATCATGTATTAACATGTATTGAGAATGCCAACTAGTAAAAGGCAAAGGTTTGCGATGTGTATTTAGGAAATTTCATTCTAAAATTTATTTAAAATTTGCATTTCATAGGTCCTACCCTTTCCTTAGATCCAAACCGTCCTACATTTTGTCCAGTTAAACTGTTTTCTTGGAAAGTATCGGGATCATATTGAGAACTATCGATATTATATAGTTCTTTAGAATTCGATAATCATTATTCGCTAAGTATGAGAGTACTCCTTTCCCTTCTTTTATCCGTCCTAAATTTTGTCCAACAGACCTTGAGAAAGCGATAGGGATGATTTTACTTTCGGGTATATTGGAATCATGCTGTGAAAGTTCATCAAAATTAATCTATTAGTTTAACTTTCTCTAAAGTCCAAACAAATAAAGAAACAAACAAATTTTGATTCATTTGTGTATATAGATTTTTATGAATTCCATATTTTTCTAAACAGTTTCACCGGGTTTATGGCAAACGTGTGCGCCATGATTATTTACGCATTAGTGGCTCGTTAGTGGAATACTTAAGTCATGTAGATCGTTTGGGTCGATTTTAGTAGATCATATAACATAACACCACAGAAGATAATCAGACCATCTGTAATAAAATCAGGGCATTTTTTTGCGTCTATATAATTTCCTATAAAATTCTAAAACATACTGCTCCAATAACCATATAATTATTTGAATCCCTCAAACTGATATATTAATCTGAATTTGGAATGTTGAAAAACATGTATTTTTTGTATTTTTTCGAAATCAGTAAAAAGTATTCGCTGTTAAATTCATTTTGTTAAAAACTTTCTATTTTCTGTTCTTGTAAAGTGAATCCGAATATTGCATAGCTCTGGCTTCAATGCTTCTCCAAACCTTGTCCATTTGAAAATCGAACTCTTTTTGTTTTCCAATCGGAGAGAGCTAGAATCTTATGCTCTTCCAAACCAGTCTTAGAAATATCTCAAAAATAATTGTGCAAATTCCGATAAAATATGTTAAACAGTTAAACATATTGAAATTGGTCATGTTCGGTTCAATATTTCAGGTAGCTGCAATACAAATGTCCTACAGAAGATGGTTTAAATTCTCAAAACAAGTGGTGATTATCAGTCAAAATTCGCTTGCCAAGATCGGTCACGAATGACCTTAGATCTCATCTAGACCCACTTTTGAAAATCGCTCTAAAGTGCATAAGTCTCAAATGTATGTCTTTAATGTGATAATATTTCGCATTATTAAAATTTATAAATCAGAAAATACCAAAACTAAAATTCGTGAATCAGTCCTTAAATTTCTGTAGTCCTTATACAACTTCCACTTCCTGAAAATCGCCTCCAGTGAATAAATCTCTCATATTTGTTAGAATGAAGAAAACAAATATATTTTATGCTATCAAAAATCATAAAATCAGATTATTCGAGAGTCGATCTATAATTTTCCATGTCTGTGCAATATTGTAGGGTATTATACAGTCGGTATTAATCTCTTACTGTTTTCTTGTTGTCTTTAATATACAAAACCCTCTTCGAAACGAATATTGGCCAAAAAAAGGGATGGTCATCGACTACGTCCCTGACCAAATACCAATTTGTACTCTTCCAAATCAAGTTGAAAAAATTATCTCTTCACTCAATTTAAAAATATTATTATATAATCATTTTGGAAGCATATATGCGATAATTTGAAAAATTTATTCTATATATATGACTACGTATGAGTTATATTAATAAGTATTTCATAATAATTATTCTTTCAGTTCAATTT
This sequence comes from Cochliomyia hominivorax, assembly GCA_004302925.2. NCBI lineage: Eukaryota > Metazoa > Arthropoda > Insecta > Diptera > Calliphoridae > Cochliomyia > Cochliomyia hominivorax. Next base: position 56,994,513 of record PYHX02000467.1, read on the forward strand.
TTTCCAACGAATCTTACATTAATATTGTTCATTATTTCAACATTTGACAATTCCCAAAGTGCATAAATATTTTTCAATCACTGTAATAATAAACTAGTTAAAATGTTATAGTCGGCTAAGCCCGACTATGTAATACCCTACACCATATAGTTGGTTTCTAATTTATGTTTGCAGTTCTAATTTATGCTCAAATGTGCATTAGAAAAAATTATGGATCAACACGGTTCAACTTATATTTATCTCATTTTTGACAATTTTTCATTGCAATACCCACTTTTATGTGTGATTAATGCAACAAATTGCAATATGCATCGTCCTTGGGTTAAAATAATACATTTCATTGAGATCTCTGCAAAACTGTGACCTGTATTTTGCAATCTTTAAATAGACAGCAAAACAAACATGGTGGCAGCATTATTTCTGATCGTTACAAACTTCCGCTCAAACGCATAATACCCCCACTACCTATGGTGGTGTAGGTATACGAAGTATTCATTTATCTTGTCGATGTTATCAATAACTAATTATTGATCAAAAGTAACAGATTCATTTAAAAATATTTTATTCTCTGTTAGAAATATTGAAATTCTGTTCCACTTCCTCTCTATTGCCTACAGTTTTACAGTTAATAGCAGGTCATGTGTGACAAATACTTTTTGTTTCTATTAAATATTTGTTATATAAAACACCTTTTTGTATAAACACACGCACCAATACACAAATACTTTTATTGAACAAATACATAGTAAGTTTATATACGAAAATATGTACATAGTAAATATAATCATATATTTATATGTGTACGTATGTTTGAGTATGTGTTAGTGAAAATGGCAACTAGAACTTTTTACCCTACACCACCGTAAGTGATTGGGGGTGTGATGCATTTTTGCTGATGTTTGTAACATGCAGAAAAAAATATACCTTTAAGAATACCGTTCGATTTAACGATGTCCGTCCGGATGTCTGTCTGTCCGGTTGTCCATGTAAACGTTGTGAATAATCTATAAACACATTATTATTTTGGCCTAAGGAAGAAAGAAGAAAGTAGTAAATTTGGCATAAGTAAGTCTTACAATATTCTAAAACGATTCGCCAAAATATGCGAGGGTCTGTCTACTATTTGTCATAGATTTTATTTATACATTGGTATTGCATTTATACGTTGGTATTGTAATAATAACTATTCAGGTTAAGATAAATATAAGCAACAAAACTATGTGCAAAATTATACGAGGACCGTTTCATAATTTCTTGTAACCCCTAGAAACATTCATCATAAATGTTATTGTCACAATAATGTACTGTACACTTTAGTTTAACTCAGAAAATTAAGTTATACGAAGGTCATTCATTTATTTTTGGTAACTACCATTTTTAACCAACAATCTGGTGTAGGGTATAAGATAGTCGGGCTTGACCGACTATACATTCCTACTTGCTTGTTTTTTGTTTTCATCACTTCATTTTATATTTTTAACCTTTTTCGTTATCGTTGTTGTTGATTTTGTTGCTGAAATAAATTTTGGTGTTTCATGGTGTTGACATTTTTGTTTGTTTATATGTGTTATTTCCTTTACATATATATCTTTTTGTTCTTATTAGATGTTTATATATTTTATGTTATCGTTCTATTTGTTGTTATTTTTTATATAAAATAAAAATAAAATGATATCTGGGGATTTAACCCAACTGAACTGCAGTTAATAACAACAAAGTCAATTCCTTTTTTTCTGATTTTTCGATTTTTTTCTTTTATTTTGTTTCAGTTACTTTTATTATTTTTCGTGTTGTTGTAGTTGTTGTCATTGTTTTTATATAGCAATTGTATCGTTTTTATGTCAGCTAAAATTTAGGTTAAATATTGTTTAAAACTTTAAATATGAACAGAGAAAAATCTTCTTTATAAATTTAGAAATAAAGTGTTTGATTGCAGAAATTTAAAGATATTTAAATAAAAATAGAGATATTTTTTATAAAATTTAATATGATTAAAGCTGAGGTATTTCCAGGTTGACTTGAAAGAGCTCAGATCTCTATCTGGTCAATGGTTTAAGTAGTGAGCTCGAAGAATTCTCACGCGTTTTTTATTAAAATTTTTACTCAAGTATTATTATTCTTATAAAGTTGCCATTGCCAAAAACATGTTTGTTATATTGGCCATATATTCAAGGGTCTGCCGTTAAACTGTTTCCAATATTACTAAAAAGTACCGGGAAAAATTGTCGGTTGATAGAAACCAGGTTCAGGTAGAAGGTATGGTCCACATGATGTTTCTAAAACCCAAAATAGAAAACATTTGCTAAAGAGTTCCCTGCAAATCCGGTAGTGAAGCAAACCGGTTAGGTGAGTCCGCGGACCTTTTATCTAAGAAAAGATAATAAATAATGTATTAATAATAAATAATACAAAGTTGAAAAAGGAATGCTTCTTGAAATTTAGAGGCCAACAATAGAGAACGGAACTTAAAATCAAGTGCTCTAAAAAAATACTCTTGCTGCATAACGGTTGACGAATTATATATTTAAGTCGATTTTTCGCAACTTTCTTGTCAAAAATTTTATGATGCTGATGCTCGACAGAATGTTGAAGAAAAGTTTAGGACCAGAAAGCAATAAACTCCAAAAAAATCTAGGAATGGCATGTTATAAGCAATTGCCGCAAAGGAAGGCTCTATAAATATCCATAATATACAACAATGAAAAGCTGCATTCATTCATAGAACTTCATAATATGTCCACTTACTTTTGACCAAAATAATAAAATAGTTTAAAACTGCAATAAATTCAGGATTTCGTTCCAAATAAACCCTTGAGTGGTACAATAGAGACAAATCTTCTAATTACCTGGTTTAAAGAGAATTGAAAAGGACAAAATGTGTATCCAAAAGTGTAGTTAATTTAAAACGGAAATGAACTACCTGTTCGAATAAAGTAACAGAAGGCACTATAAAAACGTTCATGGAAAGGTTTCCGAAATAAGTTCAAAATTTTATTACTTCAAATGAAAAGTTTAAAACTATAAAAAAAATTTGTCCATTATTTTAAATATTTGCCAGATTTCCTTCTAAAAAATATTGTTAAAAAACCATATAAATGTAATAATCCGTTGAAAGGTTATATTAAAGTTATATTTAGTTTTTCGCTTGAACCTAGAGGTTGTCTCAAATATTATTCTATATCTTTAAACATATTGAATCGATTTTGCTAGTTTAAAATAGAAAACTTTGCATGACAACAATAAATACTCAGGCCAAATTTCATTGAATTCTGTCAATTGTAGAGGTTGCGGGCGTGCCAAAAGTAGGCAGGCAGATACAGCTTAATCAATTCTGATTTTGATTTAATGCAAGAATATATACATTATGGAGTATTAGGTAATACTACTTAGCGTTACATACGGAGTGAAAGGTATAATAAAATTATTTTGGTTCTAAAAGTACTTTTTCGCTAATGCTTCCATTGGAGGGAACGATTTGTTTAATAACTCTAAAATTTTATTTTCAGATAAGTTCAATATTTCTTGCAATGTTAAATTTAAGTTTAATTTTCTACTCCCTTATTAATGCGATATATATTGTAAATAATACAAAAATTGCTTATAAAAATTAAAAAACTACTTTTTAAATATTAAAAAAATACTAAAAATTTTATCGTTTTGATTTTGTACAGAAGCCTTAAAAGTTTCAAATAATATCCTTATTTTCATCCATTTAGGACCATAAATATTTATTTTCATATTTTATCATGATTGTTACTAAAATCCAAAAAGTACAAAAATCCAATTTTTATTTTTTCTATAAAAAATCATATTTTCACTTGAATTTTCAAAATGCTCTAAAAAAGTGACATGTTATTACACGAATTTGGTACTATTTATGATTTCACAATTTTGTCCCCTTTTTTGTACACTTGTTATCTAAAATAATAAGAGTCGAACTATTTTCATATAAATTTCGGATTAGGAAACACAAGGTAACCGATTTTATCTGAACCACTAAGATCTTTTCAAAAATCTTAGTGATTCTATTTGGAGAGAGACGAATCTACTGTCCAAATTTCTTGTTTTTTTACTTTATTCATTTCGGCTGTGGGATTAAAATCAGTAATGTTACTCTTTTACATATATATAGATATCATTGTGTGATATCCAACTTTGTGAAAAAATGACAAAAGTAAAAAGTCAAATAAACTTAAGAAATAAATCCCCAAAAATACAGGTGATAAAATTTGGCTTGTTGACTGTTTTATTCAGACACAACAAAAAATAATAAAGACACAAAAAAGAAAGGTTTCCATATACTCGACCTTACTTTTCGGACATGTGAAATGATCTGTCATGGAAGTTTAACAACTTGTTTCACTGACAGTAGTTTCTTTTTTCTTTACATAATAAACACATACACATTAATAATAAACACATACCTTTATATACATTTTTGTTTACATGTATGAGTATGTATATGGTTTAAATATAAGACAATTTTATTAAAAAAACTTTAAAGTTTGAGCAAATAAACACTTTGAAAAAAGGGTGAATTTTATGGATTAAATGAAAATTTTAAAATTATTTAACAGCAGCACTGGGATAAAAAGGGAAAAGAGATTGAAATTTTATGTAAAAATTCATTTTTTTAATTGAATAGAAATAGAGGAGTTTTGCCTAAAATTCATTTGGATCGAAGAAGAGGCCTTTACAGGATTATGTTTCTCTTTTCAGTCTGGATATAGACGTTGTGGACACCCTACATGTCTCAATTTAGATATATATTAATACAAATTATTATTTTGGGCCAAAAATCCACAATGAATGGAGTTTTTAATTCATAAAACTCACAGGTAAGAATATATTTTAGTTAATAATTACAAAAAGTATGGTCCAAAAATTACTGTTTTAATAAGACCCACTTTTCGAAAAACACTAAATAAATCTTAAAAAAATGTGAGTATTTTGTAGGATTAAGGCTTATACAGCATAGACAAGTGGTGCAAATTGTTCGATAAAATCCTGTAGCCTTCATATAACCCCCACTTCTGAAAATCCACTCAAGTGGTAAAAACCATTCATATAATTTATTAATGTAATAATTCTTGTAATAGAAAAAACTATATTAACATGAAAATTCTTTGTTCGAAACTTAAGCTTAAGGAGTAGATCTATAGTTTTTCATGCCTGATTCCTGATGTTATATTCCAAATATCCATATATTATTATTATTATTATTATTATTATTATTATTATTATTAAGCCGGAATGACTTCCACATAATTCTGAAGTAATTAATGAATACCTGAAGTTTTCCAGTGATAGATACTTTTGAGAGATTTTTCATATTGAGTACTGTTGATTAAATGTCATACGAGCTTAACTGATCTTGTTATTTTGTACGTGCAGCTGTTTTCTTATCTGCATCGGTTTACTTGATGTTTATATCTGGGCCAACTTTTCGTTTAGTTCTTTTAAATATTATGGTTTTATTTGTATTTTAGAGATTAAGTAACTGATGGTAGCCAATTCTTCCGCACTATTAAATATCTGGAGCCAAAGTAAAATATTCCATTTTATTTCTTTAAACATAATTCGCTCATTGTATTATCCAATTCTGTTCATAAAGTTCCTCTATGTGACTTTAAAACCTTTAATTTTCACCAGTTGTTTCCGTAAAAGTTCGGAAGTCGCTTCTGGTTTTCCAGATCCAAAATGGTATGCATATAATTAATTGTAGTAGTTCTCCTTCTCATTGTATTTGAGTTCATACCAAATTTAAGCCTCATCCACTTATATTTATAGAGATGTATATGGATGTCTATTAGATGAATATATGACATTATATTGTATTTTCCGTCATATAATTTCAAAACACCACAACTACAAATAGCATGTCAGAATCATAAGAGACGTAAAATGGTATTTATTTTTGATAGTGTTAAATTTTAGGTACCCTACTCTAATAAATCGATATTAGAGCATCAAATAGTTTTAGAAATTAAACCGTTCAATTATAAGTTATGAATAAAATTTAAGATAATTAATTCTTAATTAAATCTTAAAATTATTTGGAAAATATTTGGTATACAAGATAGTAATGTCCAAATTTTTGTTTAAAAAATATATTTATTATAAAAATCAAGTAAATGCGCTACACTATTATGCAGTTATGAGACAAATATTAACCGTTGAAGACTATAAGAAACTATGATACGATTCGAATTATAGTAAAGTGATTTTGCTTACCAACCTCGCTGAAATTCTGCATATGGATTTGGATTTAAACAGAATTTATATGCGACAAATTAAATAAAAATATCTTTACATATGAAACACCATTCCGAGAAATATTATACGGAAAATGGCAGAAATAATATGAACCAAATATTATCGAGATATCTCTAGCCGGATAAACAGAGGGGCGGATATCATTAAATAGTTTCGAAAAGTGATTTTAAATGACAACATTATAGATGAAGTCTTTTAAAGTAACGGTTTCCTGCTTAGATCAAAGCAAATGGAAGTAAGAAGAAGGGACAAGGTATGGTCTAAAAATTAAGTGAGCTAAAACTTGCCAACGATAAGAGTTATGTACTTTATATAAAATGTACCGATCCTTATAAAATTTGGCACATCATTGAAGAATATTGCGTTCTTAGGTCAAAATAATACTAAATTGCAACAAGTTTATCAAAGCCAACAGGACGGACTTGTTGAATCGACTGAGGAAGTGATACTTAGTCGAATGATATATATAAAAGTTACTGTAAAAGACATTTTTCATATAAAAATTATGCATCTCAGTCATCCATGGTGTTGTTGAGTAAAAACCAACCATTTTGTTTCCATTGAACACAGAGCAATTATTTGCACATCAATTATCACAGATTTAATTGGTAAGACGAGCTTTAAATATTTTTATTTTTACTTGGGGTTATTAATATGAATAAGTCTTCATCATCAACAGAAATTATGTTCAAATAATGAATATTTGATTCACTTTTTTAACATACAAATCACCTTTTAACGTATTCCAGCTTTAATGGACATAATTCTTAATTGTTTAGATTTCAAGTAGGTTGTGGGAATGTAGTGAGCTTTCCTATAAAATAACTCGGTATTAAAAAGGATTCCATAAACGAAAATTATATATTAAATTATAACCCCTCTCACAAATTAACTTAAGTCGTGTAGGGTACAAAAAAGGAAAAATATTCTGTAAATGGTAAAAGTTGGAAAAGAAAAGGTTGTTGTTTTCTTTATTTTTTAAGTAAAAAAAGAGAAAAAAGCTAACAAACTACTGATGACAAGTGTGGTTAAAGGCAAAATTGAGGTTAAATGAAAAGCTTAAAGTAAACAAAAATTGTGTGAAGTAAAGTAAATATAAAAAATCATACACACAAACACCAATAAATGTGAATAAAAACGAAATAATATATTTCACTCTATAATTTTAGATGGACAAAAGTAACCCGAAGAGGAACTATGTGAGTGTTTAAGACAGTTAAGGCCTAAACAAACTTTAAATATTTTCCATTTTATATTTCATTTAAATCTAATTCTATAACCTAATACAGTTGCTGTTCAGTAGAACGAATGGTTACAAAATGTTACAAATTTAAAAATTTTGCATTAATTACTCGATAGTACGAATAGTGAAGCATTATTTTCTATTTGATAATTTGTTTCTTATAAGAATTTTTATTTTACTTGTGTACGAGTGAAGATTTTATTATATTTTTATATCATTCTTTCAAGGTCATCCACGTTCATTGTGAAGAAGTTATTGTGCATTTTGCAAGTAAAACGTTGTAAAAAAGAAAGTTTCTTTCCAAGATAAATTAAAAGTTATGACAGACCACGAAAATAAGACATCGTTGTTTTAAATAAATATGGACCATCCAAATCCACTATATGTACAATCACTAAACAAAAAAACGCAACTGCTGGATAATTCCATGACTTGGTTAAAAAATCTGTGGAGCTGCGTAACAATTTCGAGAATGGTCAATTTTGTGCCAGTGATGGTTGGATGGATGGCAAAAATGAATTCAAAATAATACAAATTAATATTAAATTCAAGTGAAATACGTTATATTTTTTACATACAAACTTACACAAACACTCGCAAACGTATACACTATAAAAACGTTTTTCTTAAATACTTATAACAAAGGAAAACTTAATGAGACATAAAACTAATTATATTTTTAGCCACATTTTTTCCACTGAACTGATTTTGATAATTTTTAGAATGATAACGAAGTATATAAATTTATAATTGAGAATTTTACTAAAGTTCCTTCCTTGAATTCAGGGGTTGCTTCAGATATCGGTCTATATCTTTTAACACACTGAACCGATTTTGCTAATTTTAAAAAGAAAATTTCTCAGTGCTATAATAAATATTCTGTCCAAATATCATTGAGCTCAGGTAATTTTTGTGGATATGAGCGTGTCAATAACAACAGACAGACGGATAATTTGATGCAAGAATAATATACTTTATTAGGTCTGAGATGACTCCTTCTTGTCATTACACATTGAGTGACAAAGTTAATGTACTTTCTTCACCATTTGTGGTGGTGGAGGGTAAAAAATATGTCGTTCAATAATACGATATTTTTGGTAGTTCGAAAGGGTCTGACAATATATAATTCATACTAACGGACTTTCACAGCAATTAGTAGAACTTATTTTATTTTGAAAGCGATGTCTCCCTTTGAACTCTTTGAAGAATTACGTCCTCAGAAATAAAAATCTAATTAGGAATTTTAGAAGGTCAATTTTATCTTTCAATTTCCCGTTGTGATAATCTAAGTATTTTGTTCTTAAAAAGTTATATATTTATGTATATAGATATTTAAATTATTTTATATATGTGTGCGTGTGTATGTGTTAGTATAAGTGTGATTATTATCATTTAAAATTCATATGTTCTTTCGTATTATCTAAATCCTTATTTTTATTTTCTCAAATTCTTTTGGATTAAATTTGTTTATTGTTGCTATTTTTTTGTCACATCACAGCACACAAAATATGAAAAAAAAAAAAAATATTCAAAAATTAATCGGATTTATTTCTCAAATTTTATTTTTTCGGTTTGTTATTTTTATAAAATTTAAAACATTGGAATATTGAAAATAGTGGATGTACAATTTTTATATTCTCCAACCAGTCTATAAGCTGAAGTATAAAAATATTTTTACATCTTAAAATCTGAGTGCCACATGGGTCGAAATGTTCAAGATAATTTTCTGAAATAAATTTTCCGATAATAAACTAAAAGAAACTAGATTGAGCTTGGGTCATTATTTGAGCTAGACTCTACATAAGACCCCTTCCCGGAATAGGGCTTACATCTATTATGAACCGATTCTACTGAAATTTGACGCACTTAATTTACTATTATTATCGGTTCATATTTTTCTATAGCACCCATAAAACATCTCTTCCCGAAAATGGGCCATATAAATCTTTAGTTCTGTAGCAATATTTACAGGTAATTTCAAAAATATGTGGGGCTAGATGACATATATGAACCAGCCAGACGGACAGATCAGAGGATGGGGTAGTGCCATTCGAATCAAATATAAGTTATAAAGTATTTAAGGAAGTGAAAGTGCTAAGATCTCAATTTCTTCCCTAAAGAAAACGCACCAACCATACAAAGAAAATAGGAGAGCAGCCCTACATAAACAAAATAATAATTATACATGACCTAAAGAACTTTTTCATCTACAGTTTTCTAATAAAAATTAAGAACGGTCAGCGTTAAAGAAAAATTACTGTGAAAATCTTTTAATTTGGCTAAATTTGAATTATATGAAATCTTTTTAATCCACTATTTTCAATTTTGTTTATAGGAGATGGAGGAGAATATTTGAGCAGTAAAGCGTACCGGAAAAAGTAAATAAATTTAAGATAAAAGTATTTTAATTAGCAACATTTTTTCATTAAAAGGGTTTCCTTAAAATGGTTTTAACTAGGAATCAAATATATTAATTCACTTAAAAATATTAGTAAAGTATTTGGCAATAATTGTTTTTATCTTGGCGTTAATATAAGTTTATCCAATTCCGGAATCACTCAAGATCTAATGAAGTATATATATTATTACACAACATCAAAATCGTAGGCGACTTGTTTGCCTGTCATTAATACGCATTCTTATCTATATATAATCATAGCCTTCGCATTTGAATGTAGCTCCGACAGAGGCTTCTTCCATAAATAGAGTTTTCCGAAGTTTAAAGTTTAATTTTAATTTGTTCAAACTTTCAATGTTTTATACCTGTTTAAATTTCTCTATCTGTAAATATATTCTTGCATCAAATCTAAATCTGAGTCGATTTAACTATGTCCGCGTGTCTGCTATCGGCACGCTTACATTCACAATAATTCAGAGAGCAAAATGAAATTTGGGCTGAGTATTTGTTATAGTGCTGAACAATTTTCTATTTACAACCAACAAAATCGGTTTGTTATAATAACAGATATAGACCGATATCTGGGACACATAAAATTTCCAATTATAAATCGACAGATTAAAATAAAATGATTAAGTTATATATACTTCATTATCATTCGAAAAATTATAAAAATCGGTTTAGTAGAAAATAAGTATATTTAATGATGACTCATTAAATGTTTAATGAGTATTAAATTTAAGAAAAACTTTTATATATTGTATACGTCTGTGGGTGTATGTGTGAGCGTGTATGTGAGAAATATAAAGTATTTACTTCACACGCATTTGTGATGGAGGGTATTTAAGAAATTTAAAAAACGTTTAACACCTTAATTATCTACCTTCTGGTAATTGTTATCAGTTAACAAAAGAAAATTCATGTTAATTTATAACTTTTTTTCCTTTATTTTCTGCTTCTTTACTTTTTTTCATCTCACAGAGAAATTATAACCAAAAATTTCATTTATTCGATTAAGACAAGAACAATAGAAATGAACACGAACATGGACGTGAACATGAATGTAGAAACATGTAACAAACTGACACTTTGTATAAAAAATCCAAAATATATGAAGAAAAAAATCAACTTAAATAAAATGAAATGAAAATAAAGCATTACTGCTTCTTCTACAACTACTAATGTTGTTGCTATTGTTGCTGTTGCTGCTGCTATTCTTGATGCTGTGAAAAGCATTTAGACTAAAACTGGTAAAAATGGAAAAGCAAAAATGGGCAAAAATAATAGAAAATAGAAAAAGGAAAAAACTTTATAGAAAGAATGGAATATAAAATACGAGTATTTGAGAACTACGCCAACAATTTAATGGCGTGTGGATGGATGATACCAATGCAGCAGATGCCGGATATAACAAAGGACACAACGGACACATGCAGTCACTAAAATATCTACTATTTTATAGAGAATGTATGGTATGCATGTTTCATTCTCTCCATCTCGCACTCACTCCTCTCTATATCCTTATGCCATATGGGTATGTGTGAAAGTGAATTGTAAATGTGTTAAATTTCTTTTGTGTGCATGTTTGTGTGGCCATGAGTTTTTGGACATAAAATGTATAAAAAGATAATAAGTATTCTAAGTCCAACTAACAACAATAACAAAAAAAAAAAAAAAATAACGGAAAGAGTAAAATAAAAAGCAAAAACAATAACAACATCGAAATTCTATAATGGACAACAATCAAAGGGACGACATGTACAAAATACATACATTAGCAATTTGGCAACATACACATATAATAATTTTATTTATTTTTAGTTTTTTTTTTTTGTTATAGTTTTTTTGTAGTTTTTTTTTGTACAAATCTAGATGATAAGATTATACTGTATGAAATGACATTAGTCTAGTACTATATGTATCATATACCAATTGATCAATTTTTAACCAAAGGACATTGTATGGGAACGATTCTTAAAATACATATTGGAATCCATCATGATAATGGATTGATCATTTTAAATTTTGTATTAATTAATCTGATCATATGAAATATATTTACATTAAATATAAATACGATATTAATCGTCATAATCTTCCTAATCGACTACCTCTAAAGTGAAATCTTGAATAAAAAATAAAAAATAATAAAGTTCTACAACAGTTTCTATAACAAATCACAAACCATCAAGTGGTAGACTGTTAATAGAGATCGAAAAATTATTTAAAAAGAAATATGTGTTAATAATAAAATTGTTAACACATATTTTACATTAAAATTTTTAAATTTTTATTTCACATATATTTATATTTCTTGACGTACTAAATTTATTAAATAATCAAAGGTCTGCCGTCAAACTGTTTCCAACGTTATGTAAATTTACCGGGAGAACTTATCCATTGATAGAAAATCTAGTTTAGGTAGAAAGAATGGTATCATGATATTTCTATAGCTAAAAAACAGAAAGCATTTTCAATAGAGCTTTCAACACATCCGGTAGCGAAAAGTTAAAGCTAATGTAGGCATAAAAACATACAAGGCTTAAAACGTTTCTAACAGTAATTCTGAAAAAAATTTTAGGCCACGGAAATTGAAGTCAAGTTTTCTAAAAATATATTCATCTTTCATAATGGTTGACGTATATTTTGAGATATTTTTCGCAATAACCTGGTCAAAAAATTTTTATTACTAATGCTCGGGGGAATGCTGAATAAAAGTTTAGGACCCAAAAACAGTCAAAAATGTCAAAAAGTTCTTGGTATGAAAATCAATATGCGGTTGCGTCAACAGAAGCTGGTTATTTATTATAACGGTATAAATACCGAAATTTACATTAGGAAAAGTTTACAAAAAAGGCTGCTTCAAATCATAAGATTTCATAATGTGTCAAATAAGTTCTTGAGTAGTTAAGAACAATAATGTAGTATTTTTTTATCAAGAGTGTCGAATACTCAAATCTGCCCGGAGCTAAGGCCAGTGGAAAGATTTTGGGCTTTTGATAAAAGAGAATTGGAGAGTACAAAAGAGGTGTTTAAAAGTGTGGTAGATCTCATAGGGAGATGGACTAACTGTTCGAACACAGTGACAGAAAGACTAAAAAACGGAAGGGTTTAGGAAAAAGGTTCAAAATTCCAAAAATTTCAATCTTATTGAAAAATTAAACTTTAGATTAGTGGTTTATTATAAACGTATATATTAAGAATTTATCTACGTCTACAGCATTTTATTGGCTCTCAAATATTAACAACAACAAAGCTCAAAAACTCAAGGCAAAAATAACATCAAGTCTGTTTTATAGAAATGAAACCTGGTTAGAATTTACCATCTGATCCAGCAACAAAATGCACGCTGATAGTTTAAGAATAATCTAGCATGTGTGGACCCTTCAAAGCTTATGAAGCTTTGGCTACGGATTACGTTCAATAATTTAAAATTTTACATGAAAAGATGCAAAAGCAACAGCAACAAATCTTATAGATTGGATGTTTTGTGGAAGCCATATACTTCCAAAAGGGGAATGAAAAAATCTTTACCTGTGGATTCTATTGAAAAAATTGTTTTATTTTTTTGCTTTAGTTGGAAATAATAATTAAAATGACAGACTGTAGGAAAAAAATTTGACATCATATTTATCTTGGCCCTTTCTGTATTCTTCTTCATATTTGATGCCATTATGTTGTCTAGTTAACAATTTAATTTTTCCTAAATTCTTTCCGATAATGTGTATATAATTCCAGGCTACCAATCATTATTTAGCAGCAATCACAGGGTTTCCCTTCCAACCATTAGATGGAATCGCAGCAAATGATGGTCAAAAAGAGCAAAATCTTGCCTATTTGGTTGATAAGATAAAATATCTCATTTATTATTTTCAAATAGTTATTGACTTGTCTTGCAATATGTGGCTTAAATTATTTGTGGTTAAATTTAATGTGTGATAGAATGTGATCATTGTTTGTTTTTTTTATTCAAGAGAATAAATTGATTTCAAAATAAATCCCTTCTCATGGTTTGTCCTGCCCAAACCATATGTGATCGTTTTTCCTTAACTCATTTCGGGAAGCTGCTACAAAATATACCAAATTAATATTATTATAGACAGTCAGGAACAATCTGTTTATTGCCAAAATTGGAAGCATGTTCACGGAACTTGATGATAAATTGTCGGCCATATCCCAACGATGACGATGCTCTTTCCCTATTTCATCTAACAATAGTGAGAATTAAATCCATGGAGCTTCAGCAATTGACATTTTATTATCACTTCAAGGTGAAGGTGAAAAAGTTGACACGATCTTTTCTTACAGATCTGTTGATCTACAGGAAAATATATTTTTTCATTGGGATCTACAGGAAAAGTATTATTTATAACCTTCTTTGGGGTCATATGAATCCTACAAAGCATCTACATTTAATTTGTATTGTTATTGGGTCTTCGTTAACAAGAGAAAATTAATCCATGATGTTGAAGCTATTGGGCCAGAATATAAATCATATAATTCTAAGATATGTGTCGATGTATTTCTTGAGTGATAATGTTCGACTCTAACAAAGTTTCACTTCTGAACACTTTCAATTTTAACGTTTTATTTCAAATTTGCAAAAATTTTAACGAATTATTTTTTACCGAATATTTTCATTAAACTAAAATTCGAATTCGGTGTAATCTCCAGTTTATTACTCTGATAAATATATGTTCATATTTTGGCCAATTGGGTTTCACATACTCACACATTTTATCTTGCACATACACATACACGTAAAGGCATTTTAGCAGTGGTTTCTGTATTTTAGGGAGGTTTCTATAGAAACAATTAAAGTTTTATGTGGAAATAATTTAAGAAAAAACCAAATAAATAATTGTGTGAAAATATTTTTGTCGCAGGATTAGACGCTGCTCCTTTTTTCCATTGTTGCTGTACTCTAACATTGCAGTTGGTATTTTTCTTAAACATAGTTTTGGAATTGTTTTATTAAATTATATTTGAATAAATTTTAATTTAAATAAAATTGTTTTTATATATTTTTGTTAAAAAATATTCACTTATAAGAAAAATTAAAACTTCATCAAGAACAGGAAATGAAAAATAATATTTCGCTAAATTAATTGCATTAATTGCATTGCATTTTTATTAAAAAAAATATATAAATTAGAATAATTTGGTTAATCAAAATATGTCGAATGAAATGTTATCTAAATTAAGAAACACTTAATTCAAATTTAATACTCCAAAGTATTTAATATTAAAAATTTAGTTATATTTTGTAAACTTATTTTAGATAATATATAGATAGTAAATTTAATTAAAAACCTGAAATCATGAACACGAATGCGTATAAGTTATATCCATGTATCAAACCATTTTATTAAGTATACGTCTTGTTTGCTAACACGGTTATTTAAAACTAATAATAAATAAAAGAGTTAAGTAACTGACTCAAGCTTAAGATAATATTTTCGGTTATGATTCAGCTACGTCGATTCTTAAATACCGATTCTTAAATCCACCTCAAATGCATGTGAAGTAAGTTCACATACATACATACATACATACATACATACATACATACATACATACATACATACATACATTATAAATATATATAAATTTGTTTCTTAAACCCAGCACTGAGCCATTAAATTATTTATAGGGTTGTCTAAATCTTATTTTTTCTTATAAACCGATTTTGATAATTTTTGGAATGATAATATAATGGTGAATTTTAAACTTAATATATGTACTTTATTTAAAATGTAAAATTAAATTTAATTATAATTAAAAATTTTATAAAATGTCATCGCTTGAATTTAGAGGCTTCTTTAGATATCGATACATATTTATTAATATACAGGGCCTGATTTTGCTGTTTTTAAATAAGAAATTTTTCAGGACTATAAAAAATACTTAGGTCATAGCTAAATTGACTCAATTTGATGAAGATGAAGAATATATATACATTATGGGATTATATATCATTCCTTCTTGATGTTAAGTTATGACAAAGACAATATATCCTCTTCACCATTTGTGTTAGTGGAACGTATTTAAAGGGGGCAAAAAGTAGATATTATAAAAAGTACACAAAAAGTCACATGCATCTGAAAAGGTTGTGACTTAAGTCACATCAACTGTAACACTAATACTAATTTTCATTAAGACTTTTAACACAATTATTTTTTGATTTTCTATCAAGTAACCTTTGGACCAGATTACTTGTTCATCAAACATTTTATCTTACTCTTCTAGATTGTGGAAGATTTTGGTCAATATCTGCAGTGGGTGGTTAGCAGCCAGCAAATACGACATCCTTAAGGTAACATGAAACTGCGGAATATAACAAATATGTTGTATTGAAGTAAAGATGATGCCTTCGATGACGTATAAAAAAGAACAGTTTACTAAGCATTTCATTGTGTAGCCTTAATATGTGTGGGGACATAGTTATTGAAAATTCCGAAGGTTAATTCGTCTATTTGTTTGGATTACAGCTCATCTCTTTGGTTTTTTCCTAGTCTGGAATGTCAAAGTTGATGCTCTTTTTCAAACATTATTCTTGTATTGCCCTCCAAAATAATCTTGATGTCGGAACAATAGGCTATTGATCAGGCGGCTAGAAATATTGGTCAACATATTTAAAGACATTGGTTTACGGATGATTTATATTGGTATTTATCACCCAAAATACCACATATAAGAAAAAATCGAAACACACATACCCCAGTAAGTATTGATATTAAAAAAGTGACAATAATCTAACTAAATCAAACAATTTGACCATAAATTAAATACAAAAAACCAGTATAACTTTTCGTTCTGCTAAAAAATTTGAAATTACATTTTTATTTTTATTTCTAATGCAATTTCCTCCTTTTTATCTCATTGATGACATTACAATTGCGAACATAAATCGTTGTTGATTCCCTACAAAATGGTCGTTAAATGCCATAAAAATGATAAAAAGAACATACATACATACATACATACATACATACATACATACATACATACATACATACATACATACATTCATACAAAGAAACAAATTCCAAAAATAAGTGCGGTCATATATGAGGTAAATCCAAATATGAAAAATATTCAATATTTTATGGATTTTTATTGTCTGACCATTTATTTTATGTTCTCTTTTTTGTATAAATATATCTTTCATATTGTTGTTGCTGCTGTTATTTGTGGTGTACGATGAATAAATGAAGGCATTAAAATGGAAAATATTGATTGCCAAAAGTATTATAGAATCGAGTGAGTCTGTCTTCATTTGTGCCACCACAGATAGTGATAAGAAATATAAAACGCAAAAAATTTATATACAAACAAAAAATGGATAAAATAACGAATGAGTTTAAGGTCACAGGTAAATTATGAAACCAAGAAAAGATAAGAAATATAAAAGAGAATAGAAAGAAATAAGAACATTTAACATAAAAATCAATAAAATAAAAATACAATTACCTTCATTACATACATTCTACTATAACTGGGGAAATATATAAAAGAATTTATAATTTTCTCTTTTTTTGGGAGGAAATTTAACAGAAATGATTGTCTGCTTTAAAACAAGCAGACAATTATTGAAGTTTAAAATGAAACAAAAACAGATCTAGAAAGAAAGAAGGATTTTTTAAAGATTTATCAACAGTTAAACTTCTTTTGTAAAATGTCAGCGGTTCGCAACAGTTGAAGAATGCTTCAGAACTTTCTAACAGAATGTGGAACATATAATCACAATATCCACATTTTAATTAACATGTTTTCGAAATTGGGTGTGAACGGAATCTACGGTTGCTTGTGAATATTCACGGTCAAGTGCGTCAAGAAAATTTTCTTAAATTTGCAAGATATTTTTTTGGGTTATTACACGTTCTTTTATAAAGGGCACAAAAATTATTACCACCAATTTTAAATGTATCGCTCGATTCACAATCCATTTTTGAGTCTATTTCACTACGTCCGTTCGTCTGGCTGAATATTACATTTTGGTACAATTATTTCAGTAAGTTGACGTTATTACTTTAATATTCGATTATAATTCCTATATAATGACTTTTCTGTTAAAGGGTTTTAGGCTTTAATATATGTAATGGGACTCATATAATATATTACTTACTTTAACTGCAATTTTTTCACAAATTGAGTAATTTATAACTTTTTCTCGGTACCAGCATTTATACCAAATTTACAGAATATGAGACAATATTTTATCGTAATTCATTCTTATACAAGAGTCGGGTAATGGTGAAATGCAAAATAGATTTTCTAGTACAATATTTTCAATTAATATAAATATTTCTATAAGGTAAGTGTTGAGTATTTATTTGCTTAAAACTATAGTTACAATTTAAAATGGAAAAAAAAAAATATTGTTATGATTTTAATTATTAGTGATTAACGCCTTTAAGTACTTTCTGTCATTTTTTTTCGAACAGGTAGTTCGTTTAAAATCGATCACACTTTTGTGCTTTTCAAGCAACCATTACCTCTCCACTGACTTTTCCCCGAAAAGTTTGGAGGATATGAGTCTCTTGGTACAAACACAACACCTTTGTTTCTGTACACTCAAGAACCTGTTGAAAATAGTGACAGGATGCCAAACCAGACAAAAAAGTGGACACAGTATGAAGTATTATGAAGCAGCCTTTTTGGTAAAGATTCCTTGATGTAAATGTCAGTATCTTTGTAACAAGTGATTGACTTCTCTTGCTGCAACTGCATTTTGCCTGCCATGCTCAGAGATATTTTTGGAAAATTTTTCTTGCTTTTGGATCCAAGTTTTTCTTCAACAATTTCCCGGGCATCAGCAACATAAAATTTTTGAAGGAACAAAATACACGTTTCCGTGTTATGCTGTTGAGAGACTTTTTCAAAATATTTTCAAATTTTTGGCTTTACAAACATCATGTGGACTATTCCTTCTTTTTTCTATCAATGGACAATTGTTACTAGTACTGTTTTATAACATTGAAAATAGATTGATGATATACCTTTGAATGCTCGGCCAACTTTTTGTAGAACCAAGCTGGGTTTTGTTGAAGATATTTAATAATTTTAGTATGCACTTCTTTCTGGTCACTCATTTTAATCAGATTAACAATATATTCATTTGATTGATAATAAATATATTAAAAACAAGTAAGAATGCTTTATTCGATTAAACCGAATTTTCAAATACCTCCACCTAAGTCACGTTTCATATATACACACTGACATATACACTCGGAAACGAATGCAACATGGAACACTTAATGAGTAATAAAATTAGTTATATGTTTGACTAGAATATTTTTCTGCTGCGCCTATTTTGATAATTTTACGAACTATTTGCTTGGTATTAGATGTTGTTTCAGATATTGGTTTATATCTTTAAATATATTGAACCGATATTGCTAATTTTTTTAAAACCTTAACAAATACTAAGTCCAAATTTTATTGAGCTTCGTCAATTGTTGTGGGTGTGAGCGGAGCAAGAATATATAAACATTAAGGCGTCTGAGATGATTCCTTCTTAGCGTCACACACGAAATGACAATGTTAACCACTTGTGGCAGTGCAGAGTATAAAAGTAATCAAATAATATTTTGATTTAAAGTTTAAATTAAAAAGGTGTGTTAAGAATTTTTTGATTTTTCTGTTATTGGACCGCTTTTGATGGTTTTATAAAACAAAATAGCAAACAGCTTATGTCAGTAAAAAAACTGACAAAACTTCATTGACTTTGGACAGTTACCTAAGTCTGTCTTGCTCTTGGTTCAGTAGATAAAAAGGGGTCGGATCTGAAGATATGAAAACTTTTTTTAGATTTTTACATAAAGTGCTGAAAATTTGATAATAAATTTAATTTTAAAATTATGTTGCAATTTAATATAAAAAATCATAAAAAATACATTAAAATTTTATATATTTATTTTATATTAAAAATATTAGAAAAACTTTAAATATTTTTATTTTTTTTTTAATTCAAGGGTTTTCTTTTTACAAAAAACCCTCTGTAGTTAACTTTTTTTATTAAATTGTTTTATAAATTCATATATTTGCTCTAAAAATATATAAAAGTAAAAGTAATGTTTCAATACATTGATATAAAATTTATATACATTTTATTGCACACATACATACACATATATTTCGTTTTTAAACTAACGACTGCGATACAAGGGGAAAATATCCAATAAATATGTATTTTTATTTATTTAAATTGAAATTAAATGAAAATATTTTCTTTTCATTTTGTAATCAATTTTTTTCTATTATTTTTTTTTCTCAGAAAATAAAAAAAGAGAAAATTATAATCAAATTGAGAAAGGTTAAGTTCAATATTTTTCAAATAAAAAAGAAAAAATATTGCTTTTGAGGGGGGTTCACGATATAAAACTGTGAGTTGTGAGTTGATAGACAGTGTGTTATTTCAATTGAAAGCTTTCAATTTGATTAAAAATGTATCAATAGGACATGAATGAGGGAATGAATGAATGAATTAAATAAGTAACTATAATATAAATGTATTTGGTTAATTATTAAGGCCAAAACTGGCAAATGAAGAAATCTTTTAGTTATAATAATTTGAAAAAAACACTGCTTTTACTATTAATAAAGGAAATTCTGTAAAGGTCGACGTTTTTTTACAACTCATAAGCGAATTCATTTGTAATTTACAAAGGAATATGAAAAAAGAAAAAAGAGAGTTTATTTTCATTTAATGAAAATAAACTTCAAAACTAATTAGAATACAATATTCGGCTATGTCGAACCTTCAAATCCCTCCACCATAAATGCGTGTAAAGTAATTAAATTATGTTTCGCATATACACACACATAAGCATATACAATATATTGAACTGTTGTTAAATATAAAGCAGGAACATTTAATGAGTCATTTGTCATTACTTAATTGTAATCAAGTGCATACGTAATTTAATTATAATTTGGGATTTTTGTTTGAAATTAGAAGTTGGCTTCGAAATCGGTGTATATCTTTTAACATACATAACCTTTTTTGCCGGTTTTTTTTAAAAGAAAACTTTTCAGGACTAAAAAAACTACTCGGGCTAAACTTCATTGAATTCTGTCAATTATTGTGGGTGTAAGTATGTCAACAACAGAAAGATAGATGGACATATCTAGATCGACTCAGAAATTGATTTGATGCAAGAATATTATGTGGTCTTAGATGATCCCTTTTTAGTGTTACACACGGAATGACAAAGTTAATATTACCTCTTCTGTTTAACGTGTATCTGAAATTAATTTGGACAATGATAATTTATTTACTTAGCTGAAAAAACAATATTATTAATTATACATATGAAGATGGAGGTCAATATCTCCACTTTGCTAAAAAAAATAATTAACTTTTTGAAAATTAGAAAAATGCAAGATTTTATGTTGAAATTGCCGAAAAAAGTGTTTTCAAAAAGACTAAATCTTCTGTTATTCCAAATTTCAATAATTAGATTTAAATGGCTTTTTCTAGACCAATAAATGTAAGAGTCAAAAAACCAAAAGAATAAAAAATTGTGTTCTTTATAATTTTGGAAATTCAAGAAAATATTTTTAATAAATCAATAATTTTTGTCCACATATTAATTTAAAATCACAAGGTCAACATTTATCGGGGCAATACTTTCGGATATATATTTAAAAAACTGGCTTACGATCTATCAAAATTCTGAAAATTTAAAATTCAAATTACTCGAAAACTGTAAGAGATAAGTATCATAAATAAGCATGTTCTCTCTTTTAGAGGCTTTAAAATGGTGGAAAATTACTACACTTTCCCTCCCTGTAATCGAATGTTCATCAAGAATAAGGTATTGGCAGTGTTTGGACCATATTAAAATTTATTTTATTGTCAAGGATATTTTGGTTCCCAATATGTAACACTATGTTAAATGGGAAATATAACTTTGATGAAATTTTCAGCATTTGAATGGGCCATTCATCAGTTAATGTTGTCATGGATCAATTAATGTTGGGCAAACACTAGTTATCAGCTAAAGGATTCCAAGTCATGGTTTCGTCATAACAGCCCCTGGATTTATATTATATAAAGAACTCCTATGTTATTATAATCTTGAGCTGATAAACTGCCTAAGCGATGCATACATCCACTCTAGCAAATCTTATACAGTTTACGCCTAAAAAAAATGATGAGTTCAAATGAAGGTTATCAAAACAACATGTTTAAAGTTGCTTTGGTTACGAAAAGTTTTTTTAAGTTTTTAGTTTTGTTATTGTATTTTAATTTAGAAGAAAATATAAATCAAATTATAATAAAATTATAATAAAATTTTTGTTATAATTTTCGGATAATAAAGATATTATAAAGTATTAAAAAATTAAACTTTTTGAAAAAATATATAAGAAAATAAATATTTAGAGAAAAAAATTCTTAAGTTGAATTATGTTAAAATCTCAGACGATTTTTTTTAATATCCGTCTATATATCTGTTGAAAATATTTCCAAATTTATACAAATTATTATAAAAACAGTATTTTGCTATATTTTTTAGAGATTCATTAAAGAAAATATATAATATTTTGCAAAACTCCTTTAAAGAGCAATTTTTCAATCAATATGCAAACGCACGTTTATTTTCATGTCATTGCATTGATGAGCAATCAAAAATGTTCTGATACTCTTTAGTAGAACAAGCGAAGGATAAAGTTATACTACGTTTATTATTCTGTATGCAGCATAAAAAAAACAAAAACAAAAGGCAAAATAAGATTCTGAGAAAAAAATTTAGGCCCAATTAAATGTTTCGCTAAACATTATGGAGTATAAATAACTTTTTCTAGAAAACCTGACTGCAATTTCCTTGCTCTGGACTTTTAATTTTTAGTAGCGTTCATGTCACTTTTTGAGCCTCGTATGTTTTTAAACTTGCAGTAGCTTGAACTTTTTGTATTGAGCTAACCGGGCTGTTTTCGTACCGGATGTTTGGGTTTAGAAATTTTACCAGGACCATTTCTTTTACCTAAACCAGGTTTTCTGTCAATTGTACTGTTTGATAACATTATAATATTTGACCAAAGATTTTTTTATCAAAATTTATAATCCTTCTTTAAATTTGCTTTTTTCCTCCTTTAATATTTTTATTTCATATTTGTTTTTTTTTATTTTTATTCGCTTGATTTGTATTTAACTTTCACTTTATTTAATATTATTGATGTCGTTTATACGCTTGAATTGTATTTATTGTTATGTCTATTATTTTTCCTTTTTTCTTTGGCTTTTCTTCGTTTTTTTCTTCTCTTTATTTAAATATTAAGAATCTTGAGAAAACAGAATTTTATTTAATAAATATTTTGTTTTATTACAATTTTTTCGCATATCAAAGATAAAATTTATAGTAAATTGTTCGCATGGAAACAGGATTCTTTTGAATTTAATAAGTAAATATTTATTATTAAAAAATAGAAAATAAATTAAAGTTCTTTTCAAAAAACTGAGTGATTTGTAATTAATATTGCCATGGATTTTTTATATTATTTTGGAGAATAATTATCTGTAGCAGAAGATATCGATCTTCTAATGATCTTGAGAGATGAGGGATGAGTCTACAATTGTCCTTTCTAATAGAAAGATTTAAATTAACTTAAAGGTAACTTGTATTAAGGAGCGAGGATAAAAAATCTTTACAAACATTCTACAATAAAACATTTAATTCAAGTATTATATGTGACAAAAATGGGTGACCAGAAAAAATGCGAACTAAAGTAATGAGATATTTAAAAAAAAATCCAATTTAGCGCTACAAAAGTTGGACAAGCATTCAATAGTCTGCGGTCAAACTATAACCAATGTTATTTATTATACATTTCCAGTAGAACGTGTCCGTGGTTCACATGATGTTTCAAAAGCCAAAAAATATTAAGTATTTTCAAAAGAGGTCCAAAGGTTCACAGGATTGTTGCTTAAAATTTATAGGCCAAAATCAGAGCACGGAAAAAATATTCTTACTGCATAATGGCTTACGAAACATATTTTCAAGCAGATTTTTCATAACTTCCTAAAAGTGATTCTGAGTCAAACGCTATACTTAAAGTAAAAGACACTTCTAGAAGTGATCTAGAATGCTCTACGACGCGTCTTACTAACTCTTCCAGAAGTCTCTTTTAAGTCACTTTCGAAAGTAACTTCTGAGTCATTATCAGAAGTGGCTTTTTAGATTCGTCTAGAAGCCACTTCGAAGAGAAACAGTTTTCCCGATGGAAGATAATTTTTGTGATACTTTGAAGATACCTTTGGCGATGAATTTCAACTTCTTAAAGACTCTTCTAAGCCACTTTCGTAGCAAAAAACATGTTTGCTTGGTTAAGGCATACAAATACGCATACACACACTCAATTACCCATTATTTTGTTTTTGTTTTTATTTTATTTTAGGAGAAAGTTAAATTAAGGATAACAAAAGAATGATAACAATAACAACAATATTGTCATAAAAGCAGAAACAAAAATTGTTGTAAAGTTCATACAATATGTCTGTTTAAATGACAATCAGCACAAAAAATAAAAGAAATAAATGTATAAAAACAGAAACATCAACAAACAAACATTGAATGAAATTGAAGGACCAAAAAAAAGAACAGTAAGATATAAAAGAATATGAAATGAAAATAAAAACGAAAAGACATGTCAAGTGTAGCGCCTATTAAAGCTGTCATAAAATGAAAAGTTATTTTGATTTATTAAATGATAACAATCCCAAAAGCATTCATATCTATTTACCTCTATGATTCTGAAGGATTTAAATACATTTTACTTAATTCCTTTTTTTTGTTTAAATACGTGAATGAGTTTTAGATCAAATATTGTTATATCGAAATAAAGTTGTTTTTCAAAACGTTGGTAGAGTTCCAAAGTAAATTTTATTGAAGATTATTAAAAAGAATAGTTCCAAACATTTTTAAAATATGTATAACATAAATATATAAGGTCGTCAAAAAAGTTATATCTTTAATTCCGTAACTTCTTCTTTCTCCAATGCCCCATAAAAATAAACAACTACAAAGCTTTTTTCTCAATTAAATAATACATTGTAATTGTAATGATATTTGAAATATCTCAATACCCGAGGTGATCAAAGGGGGGTACATCTCACAAATGCTCATATGAAAGTCATTAAAAATATTTAATGGTTCCAAAATGACAGAATTTTTTGCAAAAAGTTTTTTTGGACCACTGTGTGTTGTTGGTTATATGGGTACGTTGAGAGATATTTTCTTGCAAAATTATTTGCTAACCCAACCCACAAGCCCTTTTTAATTTGACAACGTTCACTCGGCTGGACGGCCGACTTCCATAAATCATGGTAAAGTGCATCTAAGATAATATTTTTCATATGTAAGCTTGATAGAGATTAAATTTACATTTAAATATTTAATTCGGTTCACTACACAATATAATATTATCTATTATACAGTCCACAGTGTTTTGTGTTATTAACGAAATTTTACACGAAAATTCTAAGGTATTTTCCAACTGATAAAGACAAGACATGTTTCTAGTTGTTCCTCTTATAGTTAAAGAGATATTTAGACCAAAGTAAAATTTTCACCCATTTTTGGATAGTTTTTTTAATTTTGAAATTGGTGGGCTCTATTCTGGTCCACATTTTTATCTAAATTTCTTTAATTTTAATTTTTATACAAAAAGTTCAAATAACTAACATATCCAAAAATGGTTTAAAATTATACTTTGGTCTAAATATTTCTTTAACTTTGAACTTTGAAGATTCACCTCCGACCCTAGGAACATGTTTCTCTCCAAATCCTTTGGCAAATACCTCAATAATGTTCATGTGAGATATTCAATATTCAATATTTCCAAAAAAAAAAAAAACATTTTGGGACCACTGTGCAGTCAGACTTAACCGATTACAACCTTCTAAGATTTTTGCTTTTTTTTGTTTTCATTGTTTGAAATGTCTAAAAGACAAATATAAAAATATGTTTATTATAAGATTTTTGTTTGTTTTCTCAAAGAAAAAAAATCAAAAGATTTTAAGATTAATTTCTTTTCTTGTTCATTTCGTGTCTCTTCATATATTTTTTTGTAGTTTTGTGCACTTTATGTTGTTGTAAACGTTTGAAATAGTTTTTGATACATTAAATGTTGCCTCGTCGCATTTGTGTTATATTTTTCTTTACATTTGTAAAATTTATTATTTATGTGAAACTGTTTCTATTTTTTTAGTTTTTCAGTCTTTTGCAATTTTTATACATTTTAACTAGCGACAAAAAGTCTTTTTGGAATTGTATTTGTCTTGAAGGGCATTTTTTTCATTTAAGGAATTTAATAAAATCATTTTTGTGATGTTCATTTAATATGGCGCAGATGTGGAATCAGTGTGCAGAAATTGATAATATTTTATAGGGAAGGGGATCGATCTGAATGGATTTTTATTTATCCGTCTTTGTTTACAAGTTAAAATGGTTGAGGCAGTGATTTGAGCTGAACTAGTACTAATAGATGGGTATTGAAATTTCTTATCTATTCAGAATTATTCCTTATTATAAATGTTAAAAATTCAATTGTTAATATTAATATATTTTTAATGTAAATGTAAATATATGTTATATTGTGTGTGGGCATGTTTAGTCAAATAAATCCATATATGTAGTTAAATCAGTAAAATAGTTTCAAATTCCTCTTTTATATAAGAAAACACAAAAGTTGGCAGGTCATTGCGCGTCCAAATAGATTTTTCTAATAATTCAGTAACATTTGAAAAGCTACAGACATCTTTACTTACAAAAATTTTTATATCGATAGTCCAATAAAAAATAACCTTAATAAGAGACACTTATAAAATATTGGAAAATAATATTTGCAATTGCCATATACAAAATTTTTTGTCTAAATTCGTAAGTAAATTAAAAAAATAAACATAACTGATGTGGCCAAAATTGAAGGATTACCAATTATGCCCCCGACCACAAAAGTAACAAAATTAGTTTAAAAAATTGATTTGGACTAAAATCGATTTAGAGTGTTCTAAATATAAAAGTACATCGAGAAAGAGAACATATCACAATACCGAAGTAATTGAGAGGATAACTTGACAAATAGTTGTAGGATGGTTGCTATGACAAAAGAGCGATTCCTCCTGGAATTGGTTTTGATGAGTTAATTACTTCTTTGTTTACTGTTACACATGCATTTTTTCTCATTTATAGGTTTTCTTGCATCTAATCAAAATCTAAGTCGACTTAGTTATGTTCGCTTGTCCGTATGGTTGTCTGGTTGATATTGTCTTTAACTTTATATACTAAAAAATTATAAATGCAACATTTAATACCAAAAATCTCTATAACTAATATAAGAACATCTCACGAAATTTGGCACATAAATAGTGCTGCGGTAACTCGTTATTTTAGACTTTAAAATTTACAAGGAGTGGTATCTCTCTAACAAACGTAATTTTTATATCGCAGAATTTGGGATAGGGAACGTATACCTTGTACAAATAAAATTTTACGTATCTTTGAAACTGTTTGGGAAAATTCTCATGAAATTTAAGACACGGATAAAGTCTTTATAACGAGATAATTTGTACAAACGAAATTTTCGGATAGGGCTTGGGCAATCTCTGAAACTATTATAATAATTTTATGAAATTTGAGGCATGAATGAAGAGATAATGACAAAATATTATAAACAACGTAGGGGCAAAAAGTGTGGAGAGCTAAAAAACAAATTTTTCTCTCATACTGTTAAAGGAATGGAAGACATTTACATTGCATATGTGAACTGCATGTTGTTGCGTTAGCAGAAGTTGCAGTCTAACCTCTCGAGTTGGGAAGTCTGAATTTTGAGTATTTCTTTTCGATAGCAAGAAATTGTAGAAGGATTATACTACCAGAAGAGCATTTCAAGTATATACATCTTTTAACGTTCTTTTTCCTCAATTTTCTACTTTGTTTTAAATTAGATTTTAGCAAAGCAGATACAGAATGGATTATTGTACATTTGATAAACTTTTGTTCGATCACATATATTTAATTCAAGCGACTAAAGGAAAAGCGTCTACATCGGAGGTGTATTAAAGCCACGATGAAGCAAAGGGTTGGCATGTTGTGGAATGGACCATAGCCTTAGTGTAGTTGATTTATTTGCGGAAATTCACAAAAAAAAAAATTTCAAAGAGTTCTTAGACACTGTATAGAGTGGAAAATTCTATTTTGATGGGAGTTTCAATACGACAATAACCCAAATTATTCGTCGAAGTTGGTCAAATATTTAAACGTAAATCTAAGATTGGCAACCTTAAGCTCCAGAATTAAAATCTATGGAAAGCTGCTTTAAAAATGTTAGAGTTATACACTCTAGTTAAATAATATATGTTGTGCTATTTCTTTGTTAGCAACTGTAAATATTTATACATAAAATATATTTATCTATGAATATTTGTATGTTGAAAAAGTTTGATTTAAATTAAAGTTGATTACAATTTTATACCGATAATTGAACTTTAAAGTAATTTCAAGCACTTTAATGCATTTTAATGAAACACAATAAAATAATCAGTAATTGTATGTACAATATTTATACCCTACACCAGCGAAGGTGGTTGGAGTATTATACTTTAGTTCAGATGTTTATAACGGGTAGGAAAAATTCAACTCAAAATTACTCCAATGGTCGATTTAACCATGTCCGTCCGGTTGTCAATGTAAAGTTTGTTCGCGATGTACACGTAGTATTAGTTTGGCCCTAGGACGATGCGTATTGAAATTGGTTGTGATTGGTCTGTTCTTTCGTATTGGCCCCATACAAATGTTCCCCTGAAATGAGATTTTTGACCCAATAAATTTCTAAATATGAAGCGATTTTAACCAAAATTTGCATGAATAAGTCCTATGACATTCTAATCTAATATACAAAATTATATGAGGATCTTTATAACTGTCTCACATAACTCTCCAGAAAATATCCTTAAAAAGAAATTTATATCAACGAATTTACATAGCAGTCATTTAGAACTAACAATTTGGTGTAGGGTATTACATAGTAGGGCCTTCCGCCTATAACATTATGTGTATATACATAATATTATATTTCATATAATTAAATTTATATTTTTGCAAAAATATATTTGTATGCATTTATTGTTATTTGTTTCCAGTTGAAAAATTAAAAACAAATCATTGCTGTTGTTGTTATTATTATAAATGTGATAGTGGTGTGCAAATAAATTAATTGATATTAAAAGATTAACAATTCTGTTAAAAAACACAAAAAAAAAAAACAACAAAACATTATTAACATTAACAAACTGAAAACAAAAATGTGTAATTAATCGTAAATAATTATATAACAAATAATAAAACATTATATAATTTTTATATATTTAATTATTTGAAGTATGTTACAAATAATTTATTTAAATGAAGTTGATCATCAATAATAAACTATTTTATAATTGCAATAATTTATTCATTATCAGTGATGAATTGTGCATCAGCTTAGTGTAATGCATTTGTGTACAAATGTGTATATGAATTAACAACACTGGTACATATTGCTATAAAGCAGAGGTGACCACCCATGTCACTACACATTTGGTTTTGTGTGAGTGAAAGAGCAAACAAATTAAACGGTATTTCATAATGAAGTCACGGAATTAAATAAAAACGATTTGGGTGCAATGTGAAACTCAAATTTAATTAATCACAATCAGTGGTCCTGAAACTTTTTGTTTTTATAAATAACTTTGTAATTTTGGGGACAGTATCGATTTTGTATCCAACACCAACGTAGGTGGTTAGAGTATTATGCGTTTGCGCAGAAGTTTGTACCGGGAAGAAAAAATATTGCTATTACCACTTTAAAATATATTGTTCGACAGAAATTTACTTTCTGAGTCGAGTTAATGATGTCCGTTCTTCTCTTCATTTAAATACTGTAAACACAATACAGAAGGCAATTTTAGAGATGTTTTGTTTTTACCTCTATCATCTATTATGTTTTGATCCAAGGACAATGCGTTTTTAAATATTCCTCCCAAAAACACTTTAAAGTGTTGTAATTTCTTCCAGCTCCCATATAACTCCCCCCAGAAAAATTCCTTTTAAAACGCATAAATTTCAAAAAAAAAGTTAGTCCTGTATTTATGTATTGCGCACTTAGGCCATAATACGAGGGTCGTTCATAAATTGTTGGTAGCTGTCATTTACTACTAAAAATGTGGTGTAGGGTATTACATGGTAGGGCTTAACCGACTATAACAAATGTACCGTTACTTTTTCTAAGTTAATAAGATTTTTCTTAGTCTCATTGTTTTCCTTATTCACACAATCAAAAGTTATTGGTGCTATTTTATGTGGAATACTTCTATTAATGCAGACGTGAAAATTACATTTAAAAAGGTAAAATATTATTAATTTATGTTTCTTTCAAATTAAAGTATGTTTTCAATGACAATATTTCAATTTTACTGCAGAATATTCTAATTTAATTCAAAAATTTCATATCGTTTAAAAGTTCCCTTTATGTTCGAACATAAAAATATCAAAATTAAATTTGTTCATCACCAAAAATGTTAAAATAGAGAAACTGATCGTAAAATTAAACGTTCCGATAATGTGGTGCATATTTCCTAATTATGGTATTCGGGAACCTGGATTAACCTTCGAAAATAAAAAGCAACCAGTTACAAATTGAACTCCACACAAATAAAGAACAAACTGTATCTTCCCACGACCTCTGAAGATTTTTCTCATATTAAGCGAAAAGATGAAAGCAGAGAATGGAGCCAGAATTTAAGCCAATATTTAAAATCAACATAAGAAAACCGTATATGTATTGTTTGTATTGTTCCAACAAAAATACACAAAAGAGAAAAAATGCTTTTCACTCTTTAACGTAAAAAATGGGTGAAGATTCTTTATTCCAGCAAGATAGTGCTACAGAATGTGTTTCAAAAGAGTCTTAATCATGGATGAACAAACATGGCATACCTCTGTTGGACTGACTAACTTACATAACTATCTTAAACAAAATAGTGAACTTGTGCGTAAACATAGTCCGTAAAGTTTATGCAAATAATGCTCAAAGGATATCTAATGCCTTTAACAGATCTGGAACTTAAAATAAAGCAAGCTTCTGAACCGATTTCGATAATTTTTGCAATGGTAAAGAAGTACATATAGATTATTACTAATTTCAAATTTTTAGATTTTTTATTGAACATTTTACAAAGTTTGTCGCTTTAACTTAGAGCCATCGTGGTATATAAGATATTGAATGGATTTTAAATAGAAAGGATTTTAAATAAGAAAGTTTTCAGAACTATAGAAGAGACTCAGACCAAATTGCATTAAGCTCGGTCAATTGTTGTGGATGTGACCGTGTCAGCAACAGAAAGACAGAGAGGAAGTTTCGACGGACATAAATAAATCGAATCGGATTTTGCTTTGATGCAAAAATATAAATATGCATTATAGGGCCTGAGATGATTCTTTTTAACGTTGCACACGGAATGACAAAAATAATATGCCATCTTAACCATTTGTGGTGGTGGATGGTATAAAAAGTATGATGAAATACAAATAAATTTTTAGTTAACTGTATTTTAAATGAAGTCTTAATTAATTCAAAAAATATTTTCCACTAAATATTTTTTGTTTAATATTTTCTTATTCTTTTAAAATTCTAACTATGTAAAAATGGTTATATTGGATTATATGTGCTGGTGCATATTCTATTCCGACTTTATTGTACAGTATTTAAACTAACTTATATTTTTTATTTTATTTTTTACTAAAACTTTTGAATATTTGATAACAAGAATATAGATAATCGATATAATGTCAAAATTTTGACCTCCCTTTCATGTAGTAATTACATGTAGAAATTCGAATTAATTTTAAAGTTTTTTATGTTTTAAATTAAGTACGGATTTTTTTTCGCTCACAATATTCTAATAAATAATTAATTATCCTTTTCATAGTTTTTTGTTTTGTTTTTGTGTTATAAACAAAAACACTAATTAGAATCAAAAATGTATAAATATAATTAAAAATTAATGACTTTTAAGCACAAAAACATGTGTATGTGTGTATTAAAATCAAGGCGTATAATTAATATTTAATTTATACACTTCAACATTCATACGTCAAGGTCAACAAAATGCACTACATAAATGTAATAAATAAGCGTAGCATATTTTGAGGAGCTAATCAAAATGTTTGTTTTTGATATCAAAGGAAATTGTACAAAAAGGCGCCAATATTTAAATAATCTAAAATTCTATAAATTCATTTTTAATCTAATTTTGTTCTTGTTATATTTTTATTTACTTTACACAATTCGTAATCGTATTGTGTCATTTTGTTTATTTTTCATTTCATTTTTAATTTTTCTTTCATTTTTGTTTATCGCTCGACGTATTTTTTCACTTATTTATGACTATGAAAAATCGAGATATTTGTCATTTAATTTGGATAACTGTTTGTCCAATTACTCGTTCCTCTGCAGCATTTTTCTATTCTATTTTAATATTTGACTTTGAGTCTGTCTCTCTGTCCTTCCACCCGTCCATTTTTATAGATTTGCTATATCTATATGAAAATATTTATATATCACTATATGCGTGTATATGTGTGTATATTTCCATGTGTATGTTGTATATTAAATCAGATTGAGATATAAAATATTTTAACAAATTTATGCCCATTATTTTGACATTAATTCAAGCTTTATAAACATGCTAAAAACGTTCTTTTGATTAATCAAAAAACCAACTCTCCATTCCCTTTACACCGCCTATACCACGACCACCACCACTAGCAGCATTAGTGACAGATCTTATGTTATGTGAGCACAACTCTAGGGAATTTTAATGGGAAAGGAAGAAATTGTCTTCTTAGAGAAAAATTGGAGTGAAAATATTTTATTACCGTTGCCACAAAAACAACACAAAACAAAGCAAACTGAAATGAAACAAAACAAGCAAATGAACAAATTTGTTAAAGACAAGAAAAAAATGGAAATAGAAATAGAAATGTATATAAAAAATCAGAACATTATAAATAAAAAAAGAAAAAAATAACAGAAATAAATAAACTAAAGAGAAAAAGAAAAGACATTCAAATAACATGACAACAACGAGTAAAATAGATTGTAGATGAACCAATGGCGCCATCAGCAATTGCCACTTCCTTTAGATGACAGCCACAGCATCAGGCATTAGTATGTATAAACGTATCTCTCCCTGTCTCTTTGTGTGTGTATATATGTGTGGTGGCAACACAGCAAGCAAACCACTTGCTTTAACACCAACAAACGATTTATTATTTGTTTGTGATTGTCTTGTTGTTGTCATTGTTATTGTTTTATTTGTTTGTCTGTTTGTTTTCTATGTTCTTTTTTTGCCATTTTCTATACTCTGATCATCTTTATCATCTTCATGATACAATTTTATATTTTAGTTGAAATATGAAGAAACCAAAAACATCTAAAAATTTGTTAACTCACACTACCATCGCCAACACAAGCACATTAAAGACAAAAGTCTTTAGGCCAACTAAAACTGTTCTGCTTTGCTTATTTATAAAAATGTTACATGGTAACATGGTTACGATTCAGTTTTCTTAGGGTCGAATTAATTTGTTTATTTTAACACTTTAATTGAAGTTCCTTTCAAAAGTTTCGAAATTTTTGAAATCTTAAAGCGTAAATAACATTTGTAAAATTTTCATTAAAAAAATTCCTTTGAGTCGAACATTAATGTCATATGAAAATTTGAAATATTTTTGAATATAATTACAAAATCTTAAGTGTTAGAATTTATATATTGTATTAAGGAATGATATCGAAATAGTCTTATAGCACGTTTTCATTAAAACCTTTAACATTACTACTGGGAGACCTTTGTCATTGTTAGAAAACCTGGTTCAGGTAGAAGTAATGGATTATATGATGTTTTTAAAGCCAAAAAGGAAATCATTTTTAAAAAGTCATCTAACACATAAGGATTAGAAAATATCCAGGTCAGCTACTAAGATGTTATCTGTGTGATATTTATAATCAGCTGATATTTTCTAAACAGTTTTCTGATTATGAGATATTTACAATTTCGCTTATGGGATTATGAGATATTTACAATTTCGTTTATATTTGTAACAGTTTGAGAAATATGTAATATTAAAAATCTCGCGTTATCTAACATCTTTTTTATTGTTTTAAATACTTTATTCATATGTGGAATTCAGAAAGTTAAAACCTGTTCTTTCTGAATTCCATTCCATTACTTTAATTTTTAATAGGAATTATTTTCGATTCAAATTTTTAATCTTTATAAGGTTGTATCTACTCAAATGATGTTGCAGGTTTTAAATAAAATACTTTTCAGAACAATTTAGTAAATTTAACTAAGTTTCTTTATTATTTGATTTTAGTTCCTGGTGTTATAAATAGAATAACAAAGTAATATTTTCCCACCACACACTACTGGTGGAATTAAATTTGTTCATTTTTTGTTTGTTAAATTATTTTATTTTGTAACTGTATGAAAAAAAATCAATAATTTCTATTAAAACTTTTAAAATATTTTAAAAATTCAAACAACTTAAACTCAAAATTAGTCAAAAACACTGTAAAACTACAACAAGCTGTATAAGAATAAGAAAGAAAATTTTGGCGGTTAAAAATTTTAATGTCAGAGATACCCTTTTCTGAGGCCCTATAACTCTATCCTTGACTGCTTTTGGCGTCTAATTTTTAAAAGTTATAAAGTCTAAGATCCAACAAACCGATCAAACGTTGTAGACTTACTTGAAAAAAGATAATTCTGCTCCACTTTTCGTTGTGTTGGTGATTTTAGGATTTATTATAAAAATTAGCAATATTTGTATTTTTATACTACTGTATTATTATATTATTATACTATACGTATTATATAATACGTTTAAAGCAGAATAATCTTTACAACTAAAAATTTTATTAATTTACCTCCTTTTTTAGAAAGTATTAGGTAATTGGACTTCCGATTCATTAATAATAATTTTAAATTCCTCTTTCTTAATGAAGTGTTTACCTGAGAAAATTCATTGAAATATCTCCAATTTTAGCAAAAATAAAATTTCTTCTTTTTTCAGTAAAATACCATCAAAATCCCTAAGTCCCTATAATTAGCACCGCTCTTATATTACCTCTTAGTAGTACTTCTCGCAGCAGGTCATATATGATAACATAGTCTTCTAGTTTATTAAGTTATAATAAAATGATTTTTATAATAAAATAATTTTCGGAATATCTCTTAATATGGAAAGAATAATATTTACCACATGTCACCTCTTTAAAAAACACAATTTCTGTATCGATTATTTGATGTCCGGTTGTCTGGGTGCCAATCTGTTCCAAAAATGTTTTGAATACTTTACAAATCGCAATTTTAAAAAGTTGATTAGACTTAAATACATCATACTGTTGGTTGTAAATGATTGCTACGAAAAATTTATGAATTTGTTTTCTTATTTCTGATTATGTGGGTACGTAGACAGATTTTCTTAATTAGGCGCTACATTTACTTGTACCAAATTAAAATTTAAAACATTTTGTTTATTGCCTTCTTAATAAATATTTTTTTGTTTCTTGTATGTCATCTCCTCTTTATAACAATAACTACTATACTGATCATCACTGTACATAATACATGAAATAATTTAATTGCTTGTCATGACCATTTATACATGAACACAGCCATCTAGTTATTTCCACATTACCATGTGATATTTTTATACCCTGCACTACCGTAGATATATATATGTACCGTTCGACTCCGACTCCCTTCGGTCCGTCCGGCTGATTGTTCATGTAAACATTGTGAACAGTCTTCAGGTCAAAATTTGTTTAAATTTGGCCTCAGAACGAAACCTACTAAAATTTACCATGTTCGGTCCAATATTTCAGGTGCCTCTAATACAATTCAAATATTCATCCCGGAATGGGATTTAACAAAACTTGGCACATCTAAGTCTTCTAATATTCTAAATATTCCAAGTATTATTTTTGATGTAACAATAATTGGTTAAATTATATAAGGGTATGTCCATAATTTCTTGTAAACCTCCAGAAAAATCCATTTTTAAACGCATAATTTTTTCATTATTTTGGTGACACTAACATTTATTGTAGAATAAATTGTAAAATCAAATTATACGAGGGTCGTTTATAAGTTTTTCGTAACTACCATTTTTAATTGACAATTTGGTGTAAGGTATTAAATATTCGGGCTTACCGACTATACATTCTTATCAGTTTTGTATGGAAAGTTTTAATTGAAATTCTGCATCGAAAAGGTAAAATCCAGAACCTCTTAAATTTGGCCTTTTTTATAAAACTTTTAAATCTGAGCTTAATGTTCTAAAAGTCAAAAGTTAGTTCTTCTTGTTAGTTCTAGGTAGTTCTTTGATATAAAAAATTTTGTTAAAATTTTTGCAGAATAATTCCAATATATACAAAAGTAACATGAGCTATGAAAAACTTCCATTGGATCAGTGAGAGAAAGTTCCATATAAAGCAAATATTAATTTCGAATATTTAAAGAACGATTGAAGTTAGAGTACTCATATTTCATCTCAATTACGTTCTCATGATATAATTAATCCAAAGGATGAAAGGTAATAGTTTTTTAAGAAGAAAAATAGTTTTTGCCCTACTGAGCATTATACTTAGTTGTTGAGGTTGTAGTTCATTAAATTTAGTTCCTATCAGAATATATTATATTACAACTGAATATATATTTCGCCTTAAAAAGTCTTAATGATTCCTGGATTTTAAAAAAAATATTAAATTTTAAATAAAGATTTTAAAATTCATAATCACTTTATTTACCATAGAAAAGAAGAAAGTAAAATAAACACTTTAATATAAAAAGCCTAAATTGCTGTTTTCAAAATGCATCTGCATTTTGCAAGTTCTTTTAAAAACTGGATTATTTTTACGATAAAATCTATACCGCAATACAACAGATTTTCAGTTCTATTTTTGTTCTTAACTTACAAAAAAAGAGGAAAAAACATATTGCGCTTTTTTCCTCTAAACACTTGATAGACATATTTAACATTTTTATACCCTTGAGCCATGTGTGTATGTGTGATTTTTTACTCCTACTTGCTCAACATTGTAAAATTTACTATGACTAGTAAGAATGGTATATTTGCTTATACCTACCGAATCATTAATACCCTTCACCACATGTCAGTGGTAAAAGTTACACTACGTCACACGTTAGTACTTTAATACATCCATAAACAACTGATATACACACATACATTGATAAATACAAATTGTTTCTCATATCCAACATACTTGTATTGGAGGATCATAAAGTGTCTTTTATTTAAAATTATAACTTTGTTTATTGGTCCGATTTTGATAGTTCTTTTCACAGTCATGAAATAAAAATAGTTGCTTTAAATGATAATTTATTTATTTCGGTTGCTTTTAATTAAAATACCTAAATAGTTTCTTTGTTGGAGTTTTCAGTTTGTCTCAGATGTCGGCCTTTAACTTAGCATTTCTTTTAAATTTCATTGTTCTACGACCCATTAAAAAGTGGGTGTGCTAACAACAAACATACTAACAGACAAAAATTATGGGTTTTGGATGATTTATTCTTGGTGTTACATATGGAATGACAAACTTAATATACCTCCTTTGGCACTCGTGGTGGGGTAGGGTGTAAAAATGTGATATTTTAAATGTTGTATCTTTTTTATAGTTTCCAATATCATTCTTGATGCAAGAAGAGTATTATAGATTCGTCTCAGCCCAATTTAGCATCCTGCATTTTTCTTATCTTTTGGTAAAGATTTTGATTGTGGATACGCGCACTTTGTCAAACTGACATTTTCGTTTTTATTTGTTGGATAAAGTAAATTTGCACAAATCTTGAGCCACTCACTAGTCGTCGCCGTCGTCATCGTCTCAAATCTATTTATTTTTGTTTATTTTGATTTAAGTTTATTTCATTTTATTTTTCTCTATCAGTTTTGTCTTTTGTCAAAAATCATCATAAAGATTTTTTTAGCTTTAGATCTGTGAAATATTTATGTGCGAAACGGTTTCAACCAGAAGAGTACAGTTAGAGTATGATTTTTTGTATTTTCGCTTATTTTCATTTTATTTTGACAATGACAGCAATTGGGTTCTTTGTCAGAGTGTAAGATAAGCCTCGATTATATATATTTTTTATTTTATTTATTTAAATGTCAGTCTGTAACACAGATACTAAAGTGTGAATGTGTTGGAAAAAGTATGCCTCAGTTTGCTTTTATTCTAGATTTTTATTTTATATTTCCATTTATTTTTTTTTCTGAATTTTATTTTTTATTTTTGTTTCAAGAGGCGTTTAAGGGGGAAAAATATAAAGTCGTTATATAAATTGGGCGCCAGAATTGTAAATGTCATCAGTGCCTTCATTTATTGTAATTTAAGCTGCTTTTGTATAATTTTCTAAATCTGTTTTTATTGCAGGTAAATTGCCTTTTTTCCGTTTCGAGTATTTATTTATTTGTGTATATTTGTGTGTATCTGTTTGTATGTATGTATGTATGTATGTATGTATGTATGTATGTATGTATGTATGTATGTATGTATGTATGTATGTATTTAAGTATTTTGTTGGGCGTTGATAATTTTAAAGGCAGACAAATACAATTTATATCAAATTCTTCTAAAAAATAGAGGATTTATATGTAAAATATTGATCTGTTTACATATCACGAGCATTTACTAACACATTGACAATGACTTTATCAATCGAAAATTGTGTTACATTTTTGGTAGAGTGTTAGTGAAATTTTCAAATTCATGTGGCAAATCATTTGTTATTTGTTGAATCTTAATTCATCAATTCTTTAATAATAAACGTTATTAGAAAGACTCAATA
Organism: Cochliomyia hominivorax; assembly: GCA_004302925.2. Classification (NCBI taxonomy): domain Eukaryota; kingdom Metazoa; phylum Arthropoda; class Insecta; order Diptera; family Calliphoridae; genus Cochliomyia; species Cochliomyia hominivorax. Next base: position 57,033,351 of record PYHX02000467.1, read on the forward strand.
CATATGTTTTGATCTAAGATAATGCAGCTCCAAAAGAGAAAACATGTTAGATACTTCTTAAAAATTTGTGATTTAAAATTTCATAATTTTTCAAATAAGTTTATAATTTGAAGACTCTGGGTACACTGACATCATATATGATGTAGTTTTCCCTACGTATTGGTGTATATTAATTAAAATTCCCTGTTTAAACTGAGAAAATAACACTTATAACGTTAGAAAGTTTTCTTAGTTGATTAGTGACATTTAGGTCTGTTAGTCTGTTCGTCAGATCTTATTGAATTTAATAATTTGAATTCAATGCATCGAATAGGAATAATGCTGACTGCGTAATAAAAAAATGACCAGAATTAGATTGCATTTCTTTCGAATTTCAGAAAAACAGTGAAATTATCCCGGAGTCTAGATATAGAAAATGGAAAATATAAGGATATACTTACTATACTACTATACCTCCAAGAAATCTCAAACTATATTTATACATACATCATAAAGAATATGACAGAGAGGTCATAATTACTTCAGGAGAAGAAGAGATATAAAAACGGAATTAGCAGAGAAGCATAAAGTGTACACTTATTACACCAGTAATATGTAAAAATCATCAATTAATCTCACCAATGGCCAAGTCGAAATGACTGTTCTCCAAGAATTTATTATGTATGTGAGCTTCCAAAGAAAAACGCATATATGAATTAAACTGGTCCCTTAAAATTATAGTTTGATTCGACTTGGAGTACTAAATCATAGTAAAAATGCCATGGGTTTGAGAGAAGTTCTGTTGAGCTACTGAAATTTGACTCTTGGCGAGACAATACTAATAACCAGTGCGGAATCAAGATGAAAATATTTTACATAACTGCCAGAAGCTTTGAAGACAATGAAATTTTAACTTTAAGTCAGGTAAAGTCTACCATCGACTATATAAATAGGTTACTTATTAATGTGACATAATCTGCAGATTGGTTTTAATCACAATATCTATTCTTTATATACTTCGAAAAAGCCTTTCATAAACTCAATCATAATAAAGTGGGATAGAATCGATTTGTTTTTTGAAATCATCGGATGGATAATTTTCATGAAATTTAACAAACTGCTAGGAGAGAACATTCATTAAAAATTCTATTAAAGATTTTATTATTTATTACCTTACAGCCCTCTTATCTCTTATATCTCTTCTAGTTTTCGAGTAATTTGCATTTGGATTTTAAACTTTCAAAAATTTTCAAGTTCCTGAGTATGTTCTTGCAATACATATCCAAAGAAAAAATATAAATTAATTATTTTTTCAGCAATTTTATCTAAAATCAAAGTATCCAAATAGATCGCAGTAATTGCATGTGATTTATGAATTTTAATTCCATTTTGCTATTATTATATCGCCTAAGTATTATTTGACCTTTTATGAAGCAAGTTACCTTTGCAAAACATGTCGGTTTTTTAATAATCCGATTAAAGTTAGTGGACAGATAAAAGTGTGTTCCAATATTATTTAATAATTTCATCAAAATCCAACTTGATTCTACAAAAAGTTGGTCAAAGTTCTAACGTTAAAATGTTCACATGAGGTTTCCAAAGCCAAAAATAAAAACAGTATTTTCAAAAACTTCCGGTAGGAAAGCAGACCGCTTAGCTCATTGCTTGGATTATTTGGTGCGGAAAATTTTTTTATGTCAGGAAATATGTAGTTACGGTAAAATAAGCCAATCAGTTATTACAACATGCTCTATAAATAACGAAATTAGTATAGAGGAATGTTTTAAAATTACTATTCCTCCTGAAAGGATTTCAGAAAAAGGTTAAAGATTTCATCACTAGTGATTATATTTAGATTTTTTTTGTAAATAATAAAAATAATATCAATAAAGAAAACAACTAAAACCGTTTAGTTGATTCGTTTTTATTAACTATTCGATCTCACTCTTTAAATCTTTTATGAAAGCTCATTCTAAAGAACATTTTTTATCCTAATTGTATTTTTTATTTGTTACAGATTTCATGAATATTGAATTTAGCTCTCATAAAAGTTTTCTTTTCGTAAGCGCCTTATAAATTGATTATTGCACCCCTATACCACCGTAGGTGATTGGTGTGCTGATGCCTGTAACAAACAAGAAATGGTGTTGCAACGACATTTAAGTCCTTTAAATCCTTTTCTGAGTAGATTTAACCGTCCGTCTGGTTGTCAATGTAAATCTGAACACTCTATAGGTCACAATTTTAAAGATATCTCGATAAAGTTTCGGCCCAGAGACGAAGTCCAACCGAATATAGCAGTCTTACTTTTTACACATGTGTATATTTAATTCTTTTCAATATTTTATTGCTCTTTAATATCCTTTTAATAATAATCTGTCATAAGTTTTTGTTATAAACTGAATTATCTAAAATTTCTCAATTTATTTCATATATAATTCTTCCTAAACAGTGATTAGTGATATATGACCGTTTAAAATTTATTTAAAACTAAATTTATATGAATATTGATCAAAAGCCTTTAATAGCATAAATATTTAGTAAACAATAGCGATTAATATTATTATAAAGTTTTATACTTACTTAGTCAATTATGAAAGCCCATCAAATAAATACAAAATAGGATTATAACCTTTAGTTTTATATCGTTTTCACATTATTTATATATTTTTAATAATGTTGATTTTTATTAACTAATTCCACTTAAATTAAATATATTTTATCATCTGTATCAATATCAATACAATCATTATAATCATCAGTACAAATCAATATACAAATATGTAACTAATTTCACATGCATACATATGCACACTAATACATACATACACAAATGTAAATAAACAAAACATGTTTGCGTATGTGTTGAATTTTACATTTGATTTATGTGTGTACATATTTGTATGTATGAATATAACAAACATAAATCAAACTTATTTACTTATACAGCTAATCCCTCCTTAAGTGATAACTTAAATGTGTATTTTAATGTTAATAACTCAACTAAACTAAACTAAACTCTATTCATTTCATCTCATCTCATTTCAACCAATATCTCATCTCAACTCATATGAAATGAACTGAAAATGAAAATGAGAAAAAACAAGTCTCATTAAACTATAAAGGTAGCTAACTTCGTTTCCGCATGCTTTTACACCTTTCCCCGCATAAATAGTAATAGCAGCAGACTGTATGCCACAAGTATGCCAGAGACATCATCATTAGAACATAAATTAAATGCCAAACACAACACACACTTGTATATTTTACAACTATACAACATATACAATAATGTTTCAATGTGTTTGGAGTACGCATACATACAGCATTTGAAAAAGATAGAAACACAGGGAGACAGAGAGAGAGAGAGAGGGAGAGAAAGAAAAATAAAATTTATATTAATTTCAAATTCAAATTTGCATACATTCACAGTTACATTTTCGTGATTGAGAAGTTCGAATTGTAGAAAATGTTTAGTGTTAGATTTTATGCAACACTTACATTTAATATCAAATTGTGGTCGTTGAATACAGTTAATGCTGTTTGCATTGCTACTTCCGCCCAATAGACGTTGTTTGTTGCTTGTATCTGCCAGTGATAGGATTGTTGCACGTACTCTTGTCTCGCGACGCACACTGGCAATACCCATTATATCTGCAACGCATTTCAATTCTAAAACCTCACTCTTACCGATGAAACGCTGATCATCCACATAGATGCGTAATTGCAAATTGCTGGCCGATAAAGGAAAACCATCTGAGCTGCGTGAAATTTCATTGATTTGCGGTTGCAGCGTTGTCATGGATGCCTGTTATGGATACAGATACACAGATAAATTATGTTAAAATGTAAAATGTTGTTCAAGTATTATAAATTTCTCTTGAAATGGAAATATACTAAAATAAAAATATGTAATGAATAACTTTTTTTGGTATAATGAAAGTTGATAACTTTGAAATTATTATATTGAAAAAATATGTTGGAAATTTAACAGGAAATGATCAAGAGGATTAATAGGAAATGGTTTTTAGCGAGGATTAAGTTGCGAAACCTCAAAGGTTTCTAATATATATTTTTTTATTTCAAAAGTAAAATGATCAAATATAGTTGTTATAATATTAAAATATTATTGAAGCAGTGAGATCTTTTCGAGATTTATTCACATTTCCGTAAACGGAACTCTATATAAGCTGCGACTAATGCAGGTTAAAAAATATACAAGGAGCAAAGTGTTCCTGACAGCAATGCTGCAAAAATTTAGAGGAAAAAATAGAGAACGAAAATTAGAGTTTAAGTTTTCTTAACTTTTTTACTACATAACGATGACAAACGTAAAACTTCCTGGTTTGATGATGCTTGAGTTGAGTTTGAAGAAAATTGTAGGACCCAAAGAATATTCCAAAATGTTCGTAGTATGACAAGCTTTACATAAATGAATGTTTACAAAAATGGCTGCTTCAATTCATAAGACTTTATAATTTGTCAAAGTTGTTTTTGGGTCTGACTTGACATCCCGTCACTATGGTAAACAAACCCTAAAGTGGTACAGAACAATAAAGTGGTGTTTATATCAAGCAACACAAATTCTCCAAACTGTCCGGAGCTAAGGCTAGTCGAAAGATATTGAACTCTTGTTAAAAGTGAATTGAAGATCTCAGGAAAGGTGCCCAAAGATGTGGTAGATTTCAAACAAATATGGAATGTACGAAGAAAGTGGCAGAAGGCACTTTAAAAATTTAAAAAAAAGATTAAAAAAGATATTTATATAAGAGAACAAAGCTTATTCAGACATGTGCAAGATCCTTTGGATCAGAATTCGTATTAACTGTGCCGTTCCAGCATTTATTCAACTGCCAAACCAGTCATACCTCACTCAGTCCTGAATATCTATGGACTCCTCTAATTGAGGTTGCTCGATTTCTTGGCCTGGAGTTGAACTAAAGCATGAACATAAATTAACAAATGAACTTTTTCCATCCATATAAATATTTTTGAAATGCACAAATTTCACACAAATGTCAATAATAAACTCTTTAAGAGAAATAAAAAACCAAATCAAATAAGGGTGGTTCGATAGTTTTTTCATAGCTTCTATTTATAACCAACAATGTAGTGTAGGATGTTTTATGTCGGCTTTGACCGACCATAATTTGTATATTAACTATATATTTTGGACATATACTTTATGTAATTATTTTATATGACTCATATATTTCAGAGTATCTGAAAAATGAAATAGAAAGTAGTCGAGCATATGGAACATGTCCATCTGTGTACAGAAAATTTCTTATTTATTATACCCTCCACCACCACAAGTGGTGAAGAGAGTTTATTTACTTTGTCATTTCGGGTATAAGACTAAGAACGAATCATCTCAGACCCCATAATGTATATATATTCTTGCGTCGAATCAAAATATGAGTCGATTTAGCTATGTCCGTATGTCTGTCTGATGTTGGTACGCTCCCATTCGTAATACTTGAGAGAGATCGATGCTATTTGGCCCGAGAATTTGTTATAGTCCCGAGAAGTTTTATATTAAAAAACTAGCAAAAACGGTTCAGTATATTAAAATATATAGACCGTTATCTGAGGCAACCTCTTATTTCAACTGAGGAACTTTCGTAAATTTGTCAATTATAAAACGACAAATTATAATGAAAATTTTCCATAATATTAAGTGTTCCTGTATTGTACTTAAGAAAAACTTTTATGTATTTGTATACGTTCGTGAATGTATGTGTAATATTTAAATGTGAGAAATATTACGTATTACACGCATTTGTGGTACAGGGTTTTAAAGATTCAGCATAGCTGAATATAGCAGTCTCACTTGTTATAATTATTAAATAAATAATTAAAAATCCCTTGTGTGGATTCAAAATCTAATTTCTATCCGGTAATTGTGGTTTAAAGTTCTAAACTAAATGTAAGCTACATATTGTATTTTTCCCTTAACTTTTTTAATGACTTTATTTTCCTAAAAAAAAGAGTTAAGTAAAGATGGAGAAACAAAAAATGAAATAAAATTACAGTGAAACAAAAAAGCCATTTCCCAATTGCAGTTTTAATCAACATAAAATGTCAACATTAAATAGAAAAAACACCCAACTTAACTACAATAACACGCATATCCATCCTACCATTCGGTCCGTCCAGTACAATGAACAAAAACTAAAATGCACATGGTGCAATAAATCACAGATGCCAAATTGCGAAAAAACACAAAATAATTGCAAAAGTCCCAAAAAAAGAGGAGAAAAACTGAAAAACTAAAGTTTGGAAAAATACCCAATGATGGTTTAAATTGGTTTTCTACACAAAACACCAAACAGTCAAATGGATAAATATCCAACATTATAACATAAACGAAACATAACCGAACAAAAAATGGTTAATAAATAAATAAAAAACTGCAAAAACTAGTGACATCGATAAAAAAGCGTATAAAGAACTTAAATGCATATATACACTATATAGTGAAAGTAGAAACACAGTTGAAGAATTCAAAAAATCAAAATAAATTTTTGGTCTCTTTTCATGTATATGATATATAAATGGGAAGTAGTATGAAAAAACTTTAAATATCGGGAAATTCTAAATTATAGAACTACCCGTTTTTATATCATATAGTTTTATATCATATTCTGACAGCAAGAAAATTGTAATTTTTGTCATTCTTGTAATTAAATTTCTCACAAAAAAATATTGAGAAATAAAACTATATATTAAATAAGATCTTATTAGATCTCAAATTTGCACTTTCAAATTACTTTTACGAACATATTGCATGGACAAGGTGGTGGAATATAATGAATAATATTGTTAACATAATAACATAAACGGTGAAGTTTTTGCAATGGAGGGACGAATGAACGCTCTCGGAGAAAAATTAATCTCTAAAGCTATAGGGACGAATTAAGTTAAAAAATTAAATTTTAGAACATAATGATGGAAAAAACAAATTTTATTGGAAAAAAAGACAGCAGTATCTGAATATAGTGGTGTACACTAAAGTGAGAACAGTAGATTAGAGCGAAAACAACCAAACCCATTGATAAAATGGGTGATCTGTTCTATAGAGGTAGAGTTGGATGACAACGGAAAAGCCGAAGTGGTCTGATAATTTCTTAATCTCAATGCATTTTTATATCAAACCGTTACCGTAATTACTCACAGTGTTGGCGTGTGAGTTTTTTTTTTTTTTACTTCGATTTTGATCAAGTGGAATAATTCCACCATGTTATCTAAGTTGATCCACCTCTTCGTTGCCAAAAGCGAAACTGGAACTGATCAATTTTTTCGAAGATTCCCTCTTTGTTATCTTCAGTTTAATAAAAAAAATAGTTTAATCAAATTCGTCAACATTGTCGGAGAATGACCCTATCAACCACTTCTTAGTTCCTTTTTATGATTGGAGATATTCCTATTTGGAAACTTCTACAGACATGGTACTACCTATATACCTAAGGCTATGACAGCGGGGTAGTATGGCTATAGGTAGCGAATGAGGACTAAGTCCCAAGAATGTGAATTGGATCATTGAATCTGTGGTGTTGCCAATTCTATTCTACGGTGCAACCTCTTGGTTAAATATCTCCTGATGTCGGAGATATTTGTCTTTTAGAAATTAATCAACGAACCACCTTATAAGAAACTGTCTCTTTCTATTATTTATCGTAGACACTTCGACAAAAGTTATTGTGGATGAAATTCGTCCTTTTCGCATGTGCTTCCACAACACAGTGTCCAGTTATAACTGACACCAAAACCATAACTCGATTCTACAGTAAACGGATTACTGCTTGACCCTTCGAATGCCATATCTAGGCCAAAAATGCGGGAAGTTCCACAGCGTCAGTAAATCATCTTGTATAGTTTATCTTCAAAGCTTCTCAGTGGCAGTCATAACGGCATTGTCAGTGGCAGTAATAATCGCCTGTAATGGAATCAATATCAGCCTAACCACCGAATGTATTATTTAGATTAAAGATACCTGACACTAAGTCATATATATAAATGTCATACAAACATCCGCTGTATAAAAATTATATAATTATTTTTACCTTTGGTGCTTAAGTTGTCACTTTACATTTACAATGCACTGTAATTGTTTACGTACGTATTTATAAATATAAATATGTTTGTACAAACACTAAAAACAATATTGTTTATAAAACAAACACTTATACAATAAAAAACATTTACTAATACATATATTTTGATAACAAAAAAAATAATAATAAATAAATAAAAATTTAAACATACCGTTTTATTGTTGATGTACCATGTAAGTGTTGCCGGAGGATTTGACCACTCTGAACTACAATTTAAGATAATGGAATCACCGTATCTATAGGTATGTTGAAGACCACTGATATATGGATCAAATTTTGGTAAAACTGTAATAAAACAAAACAAAAACAAAAACAATAAAAAACATTAACTACACAGGAAATAACAACAATAGAGAATAGAAATAACAATAAAAAGAGGAAAACGATTTATAAATATTTATAGAAATGTAATTGTGTGTGGGTGTGACATATCAACCTTTTGTGTTTTGTTTGTTTTAAAATAACAATAATAAAATCTTGTGAGATTTAATTTAAAATTATGTTTAATGTTTAAAGTGTATGTAATATTTGGTTTACACCAGTAACTTGTATTATTGACTACAATGGATGTACAATTATACCTAATGAATATCACGAAAGGAAGGAAAAAGCAGTTTTATATATTTCCTAATAAGCTAAGCAGAGAGGAATAAAATGTAGGGCACGTCGGTGTTGGGGAAATCTCTAATAATCACATGATATTGCAAAGATCTATAAGAGATATGAACTAGGCGCTTGTATTAAAATGTAAAAGAACGCAAGTCCTAGGAAGTTGATTGTACTCTAAAAATCACTTAGAGGTTAAACTTGTTCTAACATAGTAAGATTATAAGTAGAATGTTACGGAATATTTGCTGACTAATACACGAAATTGTACTTGGTGCTGTTCGTTTTGAGAACAAGAGTACTTTCACAGACCTACATATCTGAAATGGCATTACTTTGTTGTAAAAAAAATATTCGAATTTCGAGATTTTGGAGATCGCGGAATTTCAAGGGGAAAAGATAACAATATTTGACTATTAACAAACTATACTGTCTGACATACGTTTAACTTTGAAGTGTGCGAATCGAAATTTTTATAATAAATATACAAAAGTATACAGTTATAATTTTGTTCCTTTGTTAGAAACAAGTAGAATCTCAGTTAATTATCAGACTATAAAGTAGGAAAAGACTGGTTTAATATCGCCTAAATAATAAATAATTTTAGTGCAATTCATATTATGTCTATAACGTTTATTGGCATATGAAAAAAACCTCTCTTAACTTTATACGTCTTATAAGGAATTAATACTGCAACGCTTTCCGTTTGGTAAAACAAGGAGAATTATTAGGTGAAATGGTGGAAAATAATGCAGATGATCTAAAAGCCACCGAAAACAATTTTAATTACGTGAATTTCATTTACCAGCAGCCTCATGACTCAGATCTCGCATCAATCATTTTCAATATAATTCTAAAAGCAGAAGTAACATGTTTAGGATAAGTGGTAATGAAACCTCCTAATATATTTGTGATCATGGCTATTGAATTTGCGATTCATGATTTTTCAGATCGATTTTTATATTAGTGAAATGCTGCATCAAAAACTTAAATGAATGTTAGCATGTGGTAATGAACGTTTCAAAAAATCTTGGTATGGCCATAGCCAGTTTAACTCAACTGAGTCCACAAATAATGTTATTAATTGTATGTAGGTGCCAAATTATTGCCTTATCCTCAAACTAAAAGCGGTACAGAATTTGTTAGAACATAATTTCATTTTTCACAATTTTTGCAGAAGTCATCAAAAGGGAAATTAAGACTCTTGATGTAATTGTTTTCAAACAAGGACTACTAATCTATGAGATTAAACTTAGTAAAATTTAACTATTTCCAATCACATATTTGTCTCTATATTGACATGTTACTTGAGTGATTTGCCATACCGGTACACAGTGTTTTGTTTCATCGACATATATTCTAATATATTTAGAATGAAGGGAAATTCAGTGAAATGCTAATTATTAATATCTTAAATGAAATAATAAGTTCAAAAAATTTTTAAGTTATTATAGTCTCCTCCAGAGGGCACAAAAATCATATTATATTTCAAAATTTAGCTTAGAATATACCATACTTATAAAGCCAAACTATAATTTCTTGAACTATTTTTAAAAATTTCAAAATATATATACATACATATGTATTACACTGGTAATATTTTTTACATTTTATGAAATTTTTAAAAATGGAAAAATTTTCATCTTAAAAAGAGCAGGAAACGTGTACTTTTATGTTTTATTTTTTGATTTTATTTAATTATACTTTGTTTAATAATAATCAAAAGAGAACAGCAGCCAATTGTTTGTAAAAGTTCAGAAAAACGATTTTTTTAAAAAGAAAATCCCTTCAAAATGACATTTTCTTCACAAATTTAAAAATTTTTGACATGAAAAAATGTAAAAACTAGTATTTTTATTTTTTTGGTTTTATTTAATTATACATATTTCTTTATTATTAATTAAACAAATACGAATGCTATATTCGACTATGCCGAATCCTCTTTACCCTCTTTGTAAAGTAAATACATTAAATTTCGTACATACACACTCATAAAAGAATACCGTGTTTTTTATATAACACTAGAACACTAAATGAGTCATAAAGTTAGATATAGTTTTGGATATATACCTTTTTTTTACTGAACCGATTTTGAAAATTGTTGGAATGGTAATGAATATAACTTAATATTTTGACAAAGTTACATTCCATATAAATTGATAATTATAATTGGTAATTTTACGAAACAAGTTAGTTTAAACTTAGAGATTGATTCAAATATCCGACAAAACTAAATCGATTTATCGATTTTGATTTGATGGAAGAATATATATATTCTTTATGAGATCTTAGGTGATTCCTTCTCCCTGTGGAGGTGGAGGGTATAAAAAGAGCAACTGCCAGTTTTTTTGTTAAATTTAGTAAAAACTATTTTTATACAAAATTAAAATTTAATACACAAATTTATAAAATATCGAAGTTTTGACAGGGAAATATAAAACATGTATTTTAGTTTTAAATTTTCTATTAGAATATATACCAAAGATTGAATCATTTCATACGATTTCGATGATAATAAATCAAAAATAATTTTGTTGTTATTATGACTTGGCGTAATAGTATATCATATTAAATAATCGCAATTGTGGAAAATGTTTTAGATTTTAGCTTCATCATATTTGGAGGTATCTGATTCTTTAAACCGATATTCTCAAAATTTATTCCTTATTAATTATTCCAATATAAAGCGGTGTGCAAGTTTTCAGAACTATGGAATAAATATCATATTTATGTCGATTTTAAAGAACGAATAACTATGCGGTGGTAAGTTGTCTCATTATCAAAACCTAAAACTTTTTCCCAATTGATCCCCTATAATGTTAATGAGGTAAATAGCACCTAACTTAGGGATGCTCAGCACTTGAACCTCAAATACAAAAGCCGAGATCTCCGTCTGGCAATGGAAAAAAGGAAATCTAAATGGTGAATTATAATAACTAGGCTGGTACTGGTTTAGTTTGAAGGCCTCGTTCTGAACATCCTTCTGAATATTTACCACCATATGTAGTTGGTTTATAGTTGGTAGATAAAACAGTGCTGACACCTGAGTCGATTAAACGATGTACGTTAAGCTAGCAGGACTTTTGAATAAAGTCCTGGTCTCATTTTTAAAAATTTTTATTTATTATTTTATTTTGGCGCAAATATATTAATCTTTGTAACAATCGATTCTTAACTTCATGTAGCATAGCAGTAAATATTTATATTTAGTTTAAATATCATTTATATATACAGGAATTGACCGATGGAGTTAGATCCATAATTCCTATATGTCCCATATAAATGACTACCCCTGAAAAATCCATCGTCTTTAAACGCATAGGTCGTACACAAATGTGAGTATCATAATATTGTATTGAAATCTTAAGCCGGAATAAAACATTAAGTTCTACGAGGAAATAAAAAAATAAATCTGTGATTTAACCAAATTCTATTGTGTAGGAAGTTTCATAGCCGGATTTGACTTGATTTCTTTTAATTAATTTTAGGAAGTATCTTAAGTACTTCGTATACATATTAAAAAGAAATATGTATATAAAAATATATCACATACGCACCGTTACCCATATAAGTGATAATAAATACTTAAACACACACACATATTAACGTTTTCTGTTCTGGAATAACCGCAGGCTATTATTTTTTAATTAATATGTTTTGCAAATATATAAAGAGAAATGAAATGAAAATTTATTCAATTATTAAAATAAACATATGAAAATGTAAATATGTATATTATTCCATTATTCTATTATTCCATTATTATTATAATTATTAACATTCAATATTATTAGATTTTATTGAAATGCTTATGGATTTGGGGACATTTATTTATAATTTATTTTATTATAATTATTCATGAAAATTTATATTTTTGCTAAAAAAACATTTTCAAAATTATATTTAAATTATCAACTAATTATGTTTGGAGTGTTAAATACCATTAGTGTGTTTTAGATACGATAAATTATTATATCCATATAAAACCGACAAACAACATTAGTTTAATGAAATATTTGTATTTTTAATCAAATTATTTAATTAACATGAGATATTTTTTAATGCTATAAAATTATTGCTGATTGCGATAATATGGTGATAAATTTAAAATTATTTCCAATCTATTTTATATTTTCACCCTTTTGAACATTTCTAACATACGTTTTCCATTAAAAAATTTTGACTTAAGTATTACTCCACATTTTTTTGATCAATATCAGTTTTTATATTTTATATCAAATAAATAAATATATTTTTGTTCTTATTAAAATGAGTGTTCAGAAAAATATGCGTATTAAAATTGTTAAATATTTTCAACAAAACCTAAAAATGTCTTCAAGCATTTAAGGGTTTTCCGTCTAACTGTTTTCAATCTAATTAAACAGTAACTGGAGAACTCGTCCGTGGATAGACTTAAATGATTCAAGTAGACGGAATATACATCTTGATATTTTTAAAGCCAAAATATAGAAAGCATTTTAAAGAGCTCCCAACACATTTTGAAGGAAAACAGCCCAATTAGCTCAATGCTCGGACTATTTGGTACGAAAAGTTGAAGAGAATTCCTGACAGGAATACTTCAAAAAATTTAAAGAAACAAATATTTTAGTCAAGTTTCCTAAAAATAATTGGTGCAAAATGGATGACGAAGCGTATATTCTGGTAAATTTTTTATATGTTACTGATGCTCGAGGACATTTTATAGAAAAGTTTTGGACCCAAAAACAGTCAAAATGTTCCAGAAAGCACAAGATATATGGAAGATATATCATTTGTTGCAACGGGTTTAATAAATACAAAAATTTCATCAAGAAATTTTTATAAAAAGTCTAATTCACTTCATAAGACTTCACATTATATCGGTCTGACTTGTATCCTATCCCTACGGTAAGCAAGTTTTTGAGTGGTAGAGGGACAATAATGTGGTATCATCCACCCTGCCCGGAGCTAAAGCCAGTGGAGAGATATTTTAATCAAATGAAAAAAAATTACAATTGTAAGTAAACTCGTTTTATTTTTATTCAAATTCATGCATGCTAAGAATTTTTTTAACGCACTCCTTAGAAGTTTGATTTTTTAGATCAGTTTTCTGATCATATTTCTTGCAGTTTCATTTTTAATAGGTAATTTCCCCTCAAAGCTTTGTTGTCAAGCTTAAATTTATTATCTTTTTCTATAATCACTTTATATTTTTCTATATATAATAAAGATACATCGTATCTTCTTTGGAAGTTATCAGTCATCTCCACCAATTGATACGTTACCCGGAAGTTTTCTCAAAGTAATCTTCGTATTATACGGCTTGCTGCAGTTATTTTAGTATCTTTCCATGAAAGATTGCTTTGTCTTGGAGTATCAAACGTCTTCATACTTTCCTTTTTTGATCACGGCTTCTACAATATTAAAGATTCCATTTAATTGCCATTTGTATTACATTATGAAGGTGCTTTGTATAATGGCCGATGCGTCTACATTTCCTTTCCATTCTTTGCTTTATTATGGGTGGATATGGATAATTTGACTTGACATTTTCCTCTGTTTTTGGTCTCTAAATTTTGATAAGTATTCCTGTCAGGAACTTTATGGGTTGGTATGATTTTAATCCTGCTTTAGCTGCAAATAGTTCTGTACTACCATAATGGCGGTAGCCATCAACGTGTTTGACTTTTAACACTTGTGCTTTCATTGTTGATTCTCATGGCTTTGATTTTCTTAATAATTGTTTTCAAAATTAACATTCCGCTTAAGTCTTCTAAAGCCTTAAACTCGTATATTGGTATCTTGTGCAAAAGTCATCCGAATGATAAAATTCTTCAAGTTAACTCGATGAAATGTATCTTCTTTCTGAATAGACTTCCCATATTATATTTTTCCCCACCATGGTGAATAGCTTGTAGAAGAAATCTTTGTTTTATTCCAGAATTTGTTCAAAATGGTTGGATGCCATAGCCGTTAATAAGAACTAATAGGTTTGTATGCTTATGCATATCATATGATTAGTATAATTATGTTCCATATGCCAATATGGAAAACAGTTAGTACAGGGGAGTATGTCATTCAGTAAATTGTTATATCTTTAATGCGCATGGTGATAATTTGGTTTGTTTAGCTCCTGTTAAGCCAGAGCTTGCTTATAGAATTTTCTGTATTTTATTTTCAATATTGTCCCACTGTGAGACAGTTTTTTCATTTGGTGAAATTTTCTCATGTTATTTTATTTTATATGGTTTTCAGATTTCTTTACATGATTTGTCCTCAAAGAGTTATTGTTGTGTAACTGTATTTTGAGTGAGAATTAATTACTGAGTTGTTTAAACAACGTCTATCCGACCATGTGGCTGACTTGCTGCCCATGTTGAATTTGTGAATAAAATGCAGATCTTAGTTTTAAAGATATCCAAATGAAACCTGACAAGCGTCATTATTTCAAACTAAAAATGAGCCTTTCTGAAATTAATCATGATGAGTTTATTTTTACTGTAGCTCACACACAAATGATCATCCCGGAATGTGATTTAAAGCTCATAGAAGTCCTTAATAAAAATGATTTTAAAGAAATTTGTCACAAACAGGTCCTATGATATTATAAAAGTAAAAAATCTCAAAATAAAACGAATATCGGTACATTATTTCTTATACATCCTATACAACCCTCTTCCAAATATCACTTTGTTATTTTTGTTATAACGTCACACATATGCGATGATATTTTAATAATATTTCATCAATTTAAACCAATATATAATCAGCCTAGTCAACGATATAATAACTTCTCCTCATTTCCTCCTTATCCCACTCTGCAAATATCGAAGTTTAATATATCTTACTCTATTAATCTTCGATCTAATATGGCATTTTTCACACTGTTGATTACTGGAAATGAAAATATTCCATACGCAGTGTGTTTGTGTATCATATTTTCTGTGGGGTATGGAATTAGCTTAAAGTACTTCAGCTATTATCAAGTTATTGGAGGTAAATTTTAGAAAGTATAATTTAATATTAAGAATCATTTATATGCCTCCAGTTTTTAATTTTCTTTAACCAAAAGAAATTCATGTAAATGGTGATATTTTCATCTGAATTCTTGGACCATAAGCATTTCATTTAAAATGTTAATTCCAAATTAAATGAGATTCACATATCGCATACATATTAAATCTTTAATATTTTTTCCATTTCCCTTAACTACATATAACTGAATAAAGTGCTTTTTACTTTAACAGGATATAAAACATTTCATATTCTTTCGTTTAGTGTTTTTAAAGGAGAGGAAAACAAACAGATTTTAAAGAATGAAATGTGACATTAAAAAATTCACTTTTTTCCATTATTCTTACTTAATCACTCACTCTATCATTTACATCCATTGGCTATTTTTGGAAAGGAAAAACTGAGAGAGAAAATTTAATTCATTGAACACACGTTATCGTGGGAGTCGTAAAATGTTAATTATTACGTTGTTGTCCTTCTTGATGCTTTTTTGTGTTGTTATTGTTGTTGTTTACTGTTAATGTACATTTACAAACAAATACAAGTATTTTACGCTCACAACGATTAAAGTCATAGTTAACAAACAGGACCATTTTATGGGTATGATATAAAGTAATTGTAGGATTTTATTGATATAAAACTTCTATTAATAAAATCCGATTATTGCTCTTGAAATAATATAAATAAAATTACTTAAGTTTTGTGATAAAAAATGGAATAACTCTTTTAATGATTTCAACCAGAATGAAATGATCTGAGGATATCCTTCAAATTTTGGTAGCAGTCTAAGGGCTTATTTTTCTGAGATAATCTTCTGAGACCGACTTCTTTCTTTAGAAAATAAATAATTATAAATGGAAGAAGTGATAAATGTAAGTGTGAGTGCTAATAATGACTAAACCAATAAACTTACAGTTTTATTTTTTATTCATCACTACTGATGAAATAAGAGCCAAATATCCATCCACTCCTTGTAGTTTGGAGATTTGCTCTTTGAGTGGTACAAATACCACATTATTGTTCTTGTACCACTCAAGGACTTGTTTACTATAGCGATAGAACATCAATTCAGTCCAAATATATGTAGACACATTATGAAGTCTTATGATTGGAAGCAGCCTTTTACGTGAAGATTCTTTGATGTTAATTTCGGTATTTATAGAGCTTATTGTAAGAAATGATTAGTTTCCTTTGCCGAAACTGCATATTGCTTGCCGAAACAAGAACTTTTTGGAAGATTTTGACTACTTTTGCCTCGAGTGTCAGCAACAAAATTTTTTTGACCTCAAGTTCTGTTTTTTTAATTTACTTAAATTACTGTACTCTGTTTTTAATTTCTAAATTTGTAGCCTTTCTTTTCCTTTCAGGAACCTTTATAGTGTTGCATGAGTAACGAGTTCTTACGATACTCTTTAATAATATTGGAAAATATTACGATAGACTTTTGAATGTTTGTTCAAGTTTTTGTAGGACCAAATTGAGTTTTGTTGAATTTGTGTAATTATTTTAATACGCTCCTTTTTTGGTCACACATTTTAATCACATAAATTATATATTAAATTCTTTGACATAAAAAATAATAACTGACATGTTTTAAAAATGTAAACTGACCAAACAATAATCAAATAATACTTTTTCGATCTCATCCCTTAAAACTTACATATTGAATTCTTATACTTGTGTATGTATACAGGCACTAAAAAATAGCGACAACAACAACATCAAAATGACACAATTGTCAAGTTGTTTTCAGTTTTTTATACCCTTCACTACCACAACTGGTGAAGAGGGTATATTAATTCTGTCATTCTGTAATGAAATACAAGAATTATCATGAACCCCATATATTCTTGTATCAAATTGAAACCTAAAACGATTTAAATATATCCGCCTGTCTGTCCATCTGTCCTTAAAATTTAAAATATTTTAATGCCAATTTGGATGGAGCTAGCACGCTCACATCCACGATAATTAACAGAACTCAATGAAATTTGGCTTGAGTACTTGTCATAATCCTGAAAAGTTTATTATTTAAAACCAGCAAAAACGGTTAAATATATTAAAAAATATAGACCGATATCTAAGACAACTTCTAAGTTTAAGTAAAGAACTTTCATAATATTGTCAAATATTAATCTACAAATTAGAATGAATTTTGACATAATTATTTATTTCGTCATCTTTCAAAAAATTATTAAAATCGTTTTAGTAGAAAAACAGTTATGGCCAAAAATAATCTGTGTTATCTGTGTTTCATTTAAGAAAAACACTGAGTGTATGCAGCCTTAACGTTAAGATTTTTCGAAAAGTCATACAAAAAGGGGATTTTGGAAAATAAAGTCGCATCTAAAAGGTGAATTGCGGAACAAAAGTCGCCATTAGGTTTAATTCGCCAAAAATTTTACGTTTCTTTGAATAGTTTTGAATTGTAAATATGCACTCTTTTCCGTTTAAAGTTGAAAAAATCTTAAATATTCACCAAAAATTAGGTCTTTCTTAATTTATCACTATTTCGATTTCCATTATGATTTTGTAGAAGTATTGTTTATGAATCTTTAGGATTCTGTTATTCTTAATTTTATTTTTTATCCATATTGTATATAAAATTTATTGATATATTCCTTTCAAGCCAAACAAATGAAATTTGTGAAGTTTTATGCGGAAAAAAAATTGTAAAAGAGGGGACAAAAAAGGGAAATTTGATGGAGGTTATTGTGGATTCGGCATAGCCGAATATAGCAATCTTTCTTGCTTGTAACTTCATTTTTCTCTGTGTTTTTACTTGACAGTAAAACGCACACACTTTGGGAATAAAAACAACACCAACAAAATTAACAAAGAACAACAAAAAATACACTTTTTACTTTTGATCTATAAACTGAATTCAAAGTGCTCAAAATAAACTCACCAGAGTAGCAAGTACGACGAATACTTATTAAAAGAAACAAAAAAAAAAACAACAGCAACAACAACTTCCAAGAGAAAAAGACACATAAAATACTGTTAAAATATTTAAATATAACA
Source organism: Cochliomyia hominivorax (assembly GCA_004302925.2). Taxonomy (NCBI): domain Eukaryota; kingdom Metazoa; phylum Arthropoda; class Insecta; order Diptera; family Calliphoridae; genus Cochliomyia; species Cochliomyia hominivorax. The sequence goes on from PYHX02000467.1 coordinate 57,052,070, forward strand.
ACTTTATTTTTAATTTTTTCCATTCATTCATTCGTTTTACTTTACTTTTTCTTTCTTTTTTCCAGTTTTTGTTGTTGTTGTTTTAACTGTAATAAAATAACATTTTAAAAACGTATTAAATATTTATATATGAAAAAAAAAAAGAAACAGCAAATAAATATTATGTTGTTTTTGTATTAAAAGACATTTAATTTTTGTTGTGAAAAAATGTTGAACTTTATGTTCATAAATAATTTGTTAACAGTAAAAAATTTTATAGAATATGGACTTAATATTTGTTTTAAAAAGATATAAAATATATTCTATGTAAATATGAACATTTTAACTTATTTTCAGATACGAGATTTTCTCTTATTCTCATATCATAAAAAGGGGTCTTTCAAATAAGTTACATATTGAAAAGAAAAACTTTGTGCATTCACAATCGGAGTCTTTCGAGTTTTTTTTTTTTTGAATTTTTTGAATACTTAATATAATTGATAAATATAACTCATACGTATCATCGAACAATAGTCCCAAAACACTTTTTTGGAAATAATTCTTTGGAATTATTAAATATTATTTGACAAAATTTCATATGGGCATTCTTAAGGTGTTTTCCAATTGATTTGAAGAAGAACATAATTCTTAAGGGTCTTGGGATAGGGAAGCATATCTCCAAATTTGGTCATCTCGGGCATGACGATTTTTGAAAAATCACCAAAATTTTTATTTATGATTTGATTGAAAAATAATTTCGCTCTTATAATTATCTACAAAAAGTATAGTTACATATAACTCTTGTAGTTAAAGAGATATTAAGAAAGAAAAATTTGGAGCCATTTTTAGACAGTATCTTTAAGTTTTATGGTGAAGGTTTGGCAAGATTGTGAGGAGGAATTTTATTGGAGCCATTTTTAGACAGTATCTTTAAGTTTTATAGTGAAGGTTTGGCAAGATTGTGAGGAGGAATTTTATTGGTATCCATAGAGACCTTGTGGTCCATTATGATTTCTTTAATTATCCCCTCATCCTTTTATCACCATATTATCTACGCTTTTCAGTTAGATGCATTGATGAAGTTCGATAATAACAGTGGATTACAATCTTAAAAAATTAGATCCAAATATTTTAAATCTTATATTTGACAATGCGAGGCATTCACACAAAAAATTAAACTGTCCACAACTGCCTCTCCACGCCGTTTACATGTATCGTCTTCTAAAATAGCCAATCTTTCTATATGCTGTATGGTGAACTGTAATTATGCTGATGACTTTCCTCAGCGGTTTTCTTCTCATTCCAAGAGGAAAATCACTGTACTTTAGGTTTTTCTCATGCCAGAGATGCTTGGTTTGTAAATACCCACCTGCTTCGTCCTGTCTACTAAGCTACTCGATACTTGTCTTTACCTAATCTTCTGAAAAACGGCAGAAAGGGGGAAATATATCCAATTCTGGAAGAAAGGAGCTTCCTTAAAAAGTGATGTTTCTTTTTCTGTCAGTTCGTCCATTTTTTCGTTTCTTAAAATATTATATTATCCAGGCACCCAGCAAAGATTGCTGTTACGCTTATGCTTTAAGGCAGTTTTCAAATAATTGTGCTATTTCTCAATCGGATTATATTTAAGAGTTGTATAGGAGCTTGGGAAGATGGAGATGAAGTAAGTATATCTGCTTTATACTGTTAAAGTCTTTTTAAACCCAAATTTTTCATCGGAATTTTGGGTTATCCCATCATTATATTGGAGATTTTAAGCTGCATAAAAAACTGGTAACTCTTCCATTGTAAATATCTTTGTAATAGATTCATTAATTGGAATGTGCGAATATTTCCTACAGGCGAATATAGCCAAATCAACTCTGTTTTTGTTTTGTTCAAGGATATATACTTAGATATTTCCTTCTTGGTGTTACAAATAGACAATATTTAACGAGTTTGAAGGCGCTTGGTCAACTATTGCACTTATCTATAACCCGTGTTTAACTTTCTCAATTATTTTTACTGTACTCACACTTAAGTACATAATTTATTATTTTATTTACAATAAACTTATTCATCCATATTTTTAATGCGTTTTAATAAACTCAATAATTTCATATTCCTCATTTCCTCCATAATTCTCTTTAAATTTATAATTATAAAATACTTTTGTTGTTGGGTCCTTTACTTTTTAACAGTTCGTTCATTTTTATTTGCACAAAGTCAATTTTTATTTTACTGTCAAGTCCTGTTGACTTTTTTCTCCGTTTTTTACTTATTAAAATCGAATGGCAAGTGGAAGGTAATGGAAGAGAGGGAGAGGAAAAGAAACTTTATGACAAGGGTTCATTTATTGTCATTTTCTTTGTATTTTGTTTTCCCTTTCTTTTTACTTATTTATTTCCGATTGTAGGTGTTGTTTCCGGTTGATGGTTATGAGTGTTAGTGGGTGTTTGTCTGTACAAGAGATTGTTTGTTTTTGAGTGTATGTCTGTGTGTCAGCGTAACTTTTTCGATTATTTATTATTCACATTTCCACTTTATTAGTTGTGTATTGTATGCTTTTGTTTTTTGGTGCTTTTTTGTTATTGTTGGCTTATTGTTGTATTTGTGTTGGTGTTAATCAACTTTTTTGGCTTTTCAGAAATATGACAAAAGTTTTCTTATAATTTTCATTATTGATTGCATAAACAATTCTGGAGTTAAATTCATCTAAATTATCTTAATATATTCTTCCTTTTCCTTGTTTTTTGCGTTTCCTGTGGCCATCTTGGTTTTAAAATAACAATCATTATAAAAGGTTTAGTTTTGTTTAAGTTTTTATTCTCAGTCCTTTTCAATTAAAATGTTGTCATAATCAGTAAAAATATAAATTTTGAAATGCTTTGTTTTGGAAATTATGCAAAATGTTTTCTTGGTCTAGTGTCCCCTTCTTCCTACCACAACCCCATGCCTTTATAAGATATTTGATTGAAATTTTTATTGTTGGTGACTTATATTTTGTAAAGATTTTAAAGTGTTTATTTAACATGAAATAAACGTTTTCATAAAACTTTCAATGGATAATTTAAGTTGTTTATACATTTTTGTATTAGTTTAATATTATTTTTGCTTTTAAAGTGATTTTAACAGCATTTTGATTCGGAGAGAAGTGATAATTGAAAGAATGATTAACAGACAGATATAAATGATAATGGAGTTGTTGATTCAAATAAGTGGAAAATTTAAAATATTCTAAAAAAAAACAAAGAATTACAAATAATCTTTTGAGGGTAAAGGATTATTTTAAGGGCAATATCTACTAATCAAGTAGTAAGACCAAATTGCACAGTACTTTAAATGAAGAATGAAATGAAAATGGAATCATTTAGTAAATGAAATTTTTCACATAAGGAGTGAGATCGAAAAATCCTTAACATATATTTGTCAATAAAAATTAAAACCCTAAACTCAAAGCTTTAAATTTTTAATGGAAATCAATTACGAAAAAAATAAAATTTTAGTCAAGTCATGAAATGTTTGAACTTTCTCGGAAATCCTTGCATTCTCATCACTGAACTTATATCCCAGAATTTTAGAAGATTTGCCTCTCTGGATACAGATACCCCTGATACTTAGGATTTGTTAAACTAAGTATCAGGATGCCAAGGCAGGCCAAAAATATGTGAACACATACGAATTCTTTTTTGTACACATTCCTTGATTTAATTTTCGGTGTTAAGATAGTCTGTTATAACAAACGACTTGCTTCTTTTAACGCAGCTACATACTGCTTATTATACCAAGAACTGCATTCTACACTTTTCCCTCAACTTTCTCAGTAGCATTAGCAGCATAAATTTTTTAAATTGGATTCAATTTCCGTGCTCTTTTTTTGCCTATATTATTGGCAGCGTTCCTGTCAGGAACACTTTGAGCATTGTGTGTGTTTAAATCAGCATTAGCATTAAATTTTTTTGGCTTTAAATACTTTATGTGGACCATTCAGTCTTCCTGAACCAGGTTTTCTATCAACGGTCAAGGTTTAATAATATTGGAATCAGTAGGTATACCTTTGAATTCTTAGTAAAATTTCTGTTGGAAGGTTTGTCTGGTCAATCATTTTCATCAGATTAACAATATATTCATTTTTTGACGTTGAATCTAATAACTGACATGTTTTACAAAAGTAAGATGATAAAAAATCAGATAAATCTTGGATTAAAATTAAATACATTGGTTAAGAATTTTTCGATCTCACTCCTTAAGTAGACTTATAACTACTTAACTGGAAAGTACATTATTTTGGTTTTCATATAAAAAACTGAAATTTCCAATAGTAATTAAAAATGTCCTATACCGAATGGTTCAACAACAAATTTCTCTCATTATAAGTTTGTCTCAGAAATAGTACAATAATTGAAATATAGTCAAATTACAATGCATTTGATTATAAATGAGATCATGCTACTGTTTCAATAGACAGACGATCACAGCTTTGATTTTTTCAAAAAAGCTCGTTAAAGTGATTTCCACAAATTCGTTATAACAAAATCAACTCAAATTTATTTCATATAAAAACATATATTTGGATTATCCTTCCTTGCTACTCATATCTTAAAATTAGATAATATATTTATGAGTATAATTAACTCGTCTTATTCTTAACAAAAGTCTCATGAGAACCATAAAAATATGGGTTTTGTTGTAATAAAAATGTCACGTGCAAAATTATATTCATCTTAATTTGCCTTCATCACTTTCCAACGAAATGAATGAAACGCACGCACACACACATGAAGGCTGAACATGTTTATATGTATGAAAAATATGTTTCCAAGACTTTCAAAGTGTTCAATATTACTTGTCAGTTAAGAAGTTAACAGAACAAATTGGATTGGTAGGATCGACAACGTCGACTTTTTATTACCTTTCACCAATTATTTTTTGAAAAATTTATATCAGAATATGGTAGTGGAAAAACTATTTACGTTTTATCATTATAAATCCTAATTCCGGAAAAAAGTTACACATAAGAGTTATATGATACAAAGACTTTGCTTGAGGCATTAGAACTTTTTTATATTTTTATACTAATTTGCTTATCGGATTATATCTGAATTTTGGAAGAAGTCTTTAGGGAAACAACTATAAATACGGATCGATGCTCTAGAAACTTGTAATACTAAGCCAAAATTATTCCTTATATAAGAGCTATAGTCAAATGTGGACCTAAATTCATAAAATAAGTATATTATTAGGAACTGGTAAATAATATTCCTCAATTTCCTCATTGATATATTTTATAAATTTAAAGCTCTTTCGAGATGAAGCCACATATGTGTGATTTATTCTTAAGTGTGCTGCAGTTCCATGTCATATAAATATTTATTTGAATTTAATGCGCTTTAAAAGGAATTTTACTTGAGGGTTATATGGGAGCAAGAATAAATTTCGGACCGACGCTCGTTTAAATTTCATATAGACTTTTGCTTACATGTATTTTAATTTAACTAGATTTTATTGCAATACCAACGTATATATGAGATTTATGGCCTTCAAATTGATATTTGGAAGGGGGCAGGTAGAGGACTTTGAGAAAATATCATAAAACTTATTTCAACAAATTTCGTTAAAATCGATTTATATTTAGGCCTTTTGTGAGCTTAAAACATTATTTCGCGAGGATATTTGTATGGTAAGTACCCGAATTATTGGACCTTCGTCTATGCGCCAAAATAATGATATGTACAGATTTCATCGAGGTATATCAGAAATTAGGACTTTTAAATATGGACAACATTTACGTGAATAGACTGACAGCCAGACAGACGGATATCGTTATATCGAAAGTGACTCTGAGTCGAACGGTATACTTGAGGTGGATGTTATGCCACTTAATTATATGTTACAAAAATCAGCACTATAATGAGTATACCGAATTACAATAAAATTAATCAATATCTAACAGTTTTATAAGCCTAAACCCCTATTTTAGAAAAGAGGTTTTTTATATGGTTCTTATATATCGACCGAATAGTAGTCACAAAACTATTTTTTCATTTATTTTTATCTCAAGTAAGGGATATTGTTTTTCATGAACAGATTAAGTGGAGATATAAGAAAATCTCTCAAAAGCCCTCGTATAAAATATATGAACCTTGCTATCTCTATGTATTCTCAAATTTTGAGAGTCCTGTTTAAGCGATCGATATTTTAGTGAAAAATGTAATGACTCTATAAATAAGGAATTCAGTATAATTGCTGGTGTTCAGTATAAATGCTGGTGTTGCGGAAGCGATTCTTCACTTGATATATTCTGACTTGTCCTTTAGTGTAAATTTGACAAATTCAACATTTGCTGTTTTTTGGATCTAGTGGACATTAACTTGAGATGCTTGGAAACACGATTAAAGAATTGGTGAATAATAGTAAATGAACTCTAAGAGGTTATCTCAATTATATCCTGCAGGGATAGGCGTCGCTAGAAACCAACAGTTTTCATATAAAGTATATAAACGTTTTAAAATTAATGATAGCAAATAAGAGGGACAATCAAAAATTCCACGAGGTACAACCGGCACTCCATGGAATATTAGAAATGACACCATCTATATAGACTTTGATATTTTATTAGTAAACCATAATGATAACGACTCATCCTATCCTTCTGGAATGATTTGCCTACATCAGATCTCCCTAGATAATAAAATATGAATTTAGTTTTTAAAATTTCTATATTTATTGTGACTCCACTAAAGAGCTATAACTCAATAAATAAACATATAAATAAATATTGTTTAATTAATAAAAAATTCTATCTATACAATAATGCGGATTTTGCATATAACTTCTTTTCTACTGAATCGATTTAAACAAATTCTGGTATAGAAACTCAAATTGTTTAAGTCAATTTTTTTAAGCAAAAGTTTTTTGTCTACATTTGGAGGTTGTATCAAATATTGGTCTATAATATTTCTATCATTGAACTGAAGTAGTTGATTTAAGGATAAATAATAAAGAAAACTGGTGAATTTCGGTAAATCGATTTAGGAAAATTTCCAAAAGACAGAAATTTTAGAAATACTACAGCTTATAATTCTAACATAAAAAGTGTTGCTATATGGAAGTTTACGGTAAAATGTTATCCGATATTTATGAAATATTCTACATATATTAATGGCAGTTTTAATAGAACAGTTCTAAGTTTAAATATTTTACAAGCTTATAACTTTACTTCGAGAGGAAGCCTTATATTGTAGTTAAAGTCAGTTGTAGATTTTCTATAAATTCATTACGCATAATTTTTCAAATTCAAAAATGAGCTTAAAATCCAATCCCTTTCTCGGGATTGGATTTTAATTTTGCGTAATTCTTACATAATTTTTCCATACCTAAATCTTAATCCTCATGGGAGGTAAACTTTATAATGATCCAATTTTGATAAATTTTGGCGCGACGATGAAGTACATATAGTGGAATGTTACGGTTATTTAAAAGTAAGAAATCATTTTATGTCTGAAAATAAGGATTAGAACAAATATCGATTTAAAGCTTCTTATATCCTACACCAGCGTAGGTGAACGTAAAAGATTTTCTTCTGTATGCTACAAACATCAGTTCAAACGCATAATAGTATAAAGTATTATGCGTTTGTATTGATGTTTGTAGCATACAGAAGAAAATCTGTTACATCCATCGTTCGACTTAGAATCACTTTATGAATCGACTTAATAATGTACGTCTGTCTGACAGCTGGTGGTCCAAAAAAACGTTAAAAAAATTTGGTACATATTGAAATTGGTTATGTTTGGTTCAATAATTAATTTACCTTCCACACATATGTCCTCTCGGTGGACATTAGCATGAGGTTTTATGTTAATAAAGGTTCTAAATATAAAGTGTTAAAAAATTGATAAAAGTAAATCCGTGTGCCAAATTAAACGAGGATCCGTCCTACACAACCTTGGAAAAAAGTTTGTTAGTGCATATATCTCAACTATACGTATGTATTGTTATAAAAGTTGGTTAAATTGATATAAATATAAACAAAAATTAAATTTCAAAATTATATGAGAGTCGGTCCATAACTCACCTATAGACATCTAGAAAAACATCCTTTTGAAATTCATAAATTTCATGTAAATATTAGTAACACAATTATGTATTGCACACTTAAGTTATAATCAGTAAATCAATTTATTCTAGAGTCGTTCATTAATTTTTCGTAACTACCATTTATAATTAATAGTGTAGGGTAGGGTATTTGATAGTCGGGCTCAAACGGCTAAAAAATCATACTTACTAAGTCTAATAACTCAAAATCTGGCAAACTTCTTTGAATTTGAACAATCAGTGTAACCCATTGAAAATTTTCCGATATATCGACTCAGATTTTGATTTGTTCTATGAACCGTCAACAGATTCCTTCTTTGAGTTTCACATAGACTGATAAACTTTATATACCACTTGTTCACCATTTGTTTTCATTTGGTTCATTAGAGCTTCAATCATCATCACTCTAATGTAATTTAGTTCTATTCATCAATATTGTCTATATTTTATATTATTTCCTATTTTATATTTCTATTTTATTTATTTATTTTGTTTCATTGAAAATGAAATATAATTTTTAGGTGAATCATAATAAATAGTTATTACAATGATGAATATGATGGTGATGATGAATCATCATCATTACACTCGTAAATGTGAATGGTTAAAAAAAGTATCATCAATAATTTTTATTACAATATGTTTATGTCTACTGCATTTGTGTAGTAATTTACATAAATTATTATTCGTTATCCAAAGTGGAAATATTTGAAAAAAGTTCTCTATTTCGAGGAACGTGAAGATAACAGAATAAAATATGTGTAACGTGGTAAAAGATATGAAAATTTGAAGGAGTTTATTGAACTTTGTGAGAGAGAAAAATTGTATTAACGGCACAGATCAGGACGGGTATGTATTTTTTCCTATATTTTTTCATCACAGCAACTCTTTAATGATTGAAACTCGAACTGTAATAATTCTAAAGAATATGTATTATTGATATTTGTAAATATAATAAAGTAATTTTTTTCCTTAAAAATGGGGGCTACCTGTACTCCTGATCCAATTCATCTTACATTTTGTTTAGTAAAACATTTCGCTTAAGTAGTTCTTTAGATGTGCGACAATTTTATGTGTCTTCATTCGTCCTGATTTCATTCGTTCTATATTATGTTCACACCCTCTGGATCTATCGGATTTTTTGTAACCTATGTTTCTCCCGGATGTATTGGAAGTTGAAAATTTTAGCAAAATGTTTCAAGTAGTTTAACTATCTATAAGTCCCAAATAAACATAAATTCATTTTTAAATATAAATATAGAGATTTCTCTTTAAATATTCATTAAAGATCAAATTATTCTGGAATTTCAGTCTAATGTTGCTTAGAAATTTTACATTAGAATTGTAACATTCTTCAGTAACGATATACATATTTTGAACATCTATTCTATAACAATATTTAAATATAATTCTAAAAATGTTCTACCATATTTCACTATAGCTTTTGTAAAAGTATTTTCCGTAATCGGTGTCTAAACTGCCAAAGTGGTAAAAAATCCTTTACATAAATTGGAGTAATTTTTTTATACATTTAGAAAAAAATCCTTTCCATATGTTCATAAAATTTTTGATTTTTTTAAAGACGATATAGAAAAATATTTAATTACTCAGTATTTCTAATTTGATTGAATACACTCAGCTTCCAAAGAACGTTTACACCTAATTCCTAAATATGTCATCTCTGCAGATTGAGTTGTAAAATATCTCTATACCACATTTTATATATCTTTGTTATTGGTCATGCTCAAGTCTTAAGGGAAGTGTTTAAAATTTCGAAAACCAAAATTCACAATGATGACACAAGTTAATTGTCACAAATCTTTCCGCATAAACAAGTAAACATGTCAAACTGTGTGTAAATTAATTTTAGTTTCAAATAATATTGAATTTTCTTCTCTTTGTTGAGGCTAAAATCCTCAGGGTTAAAAGTATTAAAAACCATTCAGTTACACACATTCATACAACACAATAATTTCATGTGTAAATGTATTGTATCGATAGATCAAATTCTTATCACATTTATACCAGATAGAATTAAAACAATACAATCTGACTTCCAAAAGTGTATTCTACATTAATGTGGGTGTCTGGTTATGATTGTATGTTTGTTTGTATGTGATGTAATGAATTTAATTTACTTGCTGCACAAACATACATACATATTTAATTTTACACATTTGTTTGATAAATATTATGTGAAATTTTATACGTTTTGTTATGGAGACAAACCTGACAAATTTAACAAATTTTAGTCTAGGATTTTGGTAAATAATCAGACAAATGTACAAATAGCAAAGGCAAAGGAATAACTGTATGACAACTTACCGCCTACTGTCATATTTGCTGTTTCATCGACTAATTTGAATTCAGGTGCATCACCGGATACTTCACAGCGATATGAACCAGATGAATGTACATTTAGGTTTTTTAATTCAACATTACAGATGAATTGATTGCAGTGTGATGAGCCCTCGGCGATAGTAACACCTCGAACAGGAAACCAATTTGTAGTCGGTGGGGTAAGTGGTGAATATCTGCAATTGAAGTTTTTAACAGAAAATATTCAATAAGATAAAGAAGATAAATGCAAATAATAAAAATTCAAATCAAAATGATTTTAATGTATTCCCATGCAATAAAGTAATGTTGGGAAATGGGAAACAGTTTCTTTAACGTTTTATTGTATTAATAACTTTTTTAAACCAGGTGTGATTTGCTGCTTTTATAATAGCGAATTTACTGAAATGATTCTATGAAAGTGATTTAAGTTTTTATTATGAATAATACATATAGTTAATGATATTTAAACAAATCTAAGACTATTCGGCATATAATATTGCCTCACGATGTTCTATATTGGTTTACATTTTTTGTAATTTTAAGTAGATGTTCTTATGGTACGGAAAGAATATTGCTACTCTACCATTCAATATATCATAGATAATTTAAATTTATGACCGCAGCTTTCATAAAAATACCAATTCAGAAAATCATAGAAAATCACAGAATTCTGACGCCTCCTTGTGTGTTACGTTATGTTGAATAAGAAATTCCACTTCTATAGGATTTTCAGTACCTGGACGGCCAATACCATTAATTTAAAGAGAAAGTTGATCAAAAATTATTTATCAGCCACCGGATTTGAGTCCTATAGAAAACCCCAATTGGGTACAATGCTTCAGATGCAATCTGAAATTGATAAATTGCCATAAATCAGAATCTGAAGCAATGCTCACATTTAATCTAACGAAATTTAAAAAATGTATGCCCAAAAAGTGCGTTGAGTTCAAAAGAAACTGAAAATATCACACAAAAAGTTAAAAGTTGCTTAAACTACGAGCAGCTAATTTTTAAGATCGTATTGTTGTTTTTACAATTTCCAAGGAAATAGAAATTATTTTTTGTAATTTTTGATAATGAACATATTTTAAAGTAGTAAATAAAACAAAAAATTGTCATTCATTCATTTAAAGAAAAGATATGAGACAATAAAAACTTTGTAGGAAAAAGTTGCTTACGCTTCGAACAATACTGTACATTTCTTTGCAATTTATATATACATAATAGTTATATCCAACTTTATAGCATACTGTATATAAAATAGGTACATATATAAAATTAATAAAACAAAATGTAAAACATACCGAACGGTTGTATTTTCTGTTCGCGAATTTGCATTAAATATAAAATTTTAATACTTTTTAGCAAATTCTTCTTCCATTTTTTTGGGCTCCACCTAAAAAGGAGAAAACACGCGGATATAATATTTCTAAAACCAACTCATTCATCGACATTGTTATCTTTTTCCATATGACCAAATTGAAATAAGGATTCTCCTTGAAAAAAAGCTCTGGCAAACATTTACAAATCGTAAAAAAATGAAAGAAATAGTTGAAATTGTTTGAACGAATACAAGTATCCTTTTTTGTGTGCAAACCCATGAAAATAGCAAATTTACATTAAAAGTCGTAAAAATTGAAATTGATTTGAATATATATTTTTTTCTGGTCATGAATTGATAGATTTTTTCAATCATTTTTTTCTGGTTTATAATAAATTCGTGGATATTTTCAATTTGCATTTTACGTAAAAAGATGATTTCGATGTGGCATATTCTAGTTTTTCCCCCTGTTTTTTGCCCTTGTGTAGACTGTAAAATTTAAATATTAAATTGACATACAGAATAAAGAACGTTAATATGTGTTTTTTACCCTCCATCATCACAAGTACTGGTGAGGGTATTTTAACTTTGTCGTTCCATGTAAAAAAAGAATTATCTCAGACCTCATAAAGTATATATATTGTTGGAATTAAATAAAACTTCGCTATATTTTTTCCAATCAGCCTTATTATTTTACTATTTAAAATCAGCTATATCCGTTCATTAGTCAAGAAGAGACAGACCGATATCTGAGATAACCTTAAATTTTCTAAAAAGAAATTCTATATTTTTCCACAAATGGTAACAGTATTAAAACAATAATTTAACTTTAATAATAATAATATAAATTTTCATTATCGTACAAAACATCATCAAAATCGGATCAATATTCAAAAATTATAGGCTGAAAAATGCAAAAGTTTGATACACCCCAAAATCTGTGACCTGTATCGGTCGTAATTTTTAAGATAATTTTTAAAAAAATGCCATATATAATTATCTTGATACAATAATAAATCCAAGAAACTAGATTTTGCGGGGGTCATTATTTGACGCATCTCCAATATAAGGTTCCTTTCCTATGTAATTAATTTTACTAATGTCACACATAACGCCTCTACCTGAAAATGGGTTTTACCCTATAAAACTATTAAATGAGTACATTTTATATTGAATTTCCACACAAAGATTTTTTTAGCTCTTCTAAATTTTTGTCATTAATTCCAACAATATCGGTCCAAATTTTGTTATAGCTCCCATATAATATCTCTTGACTTTATAAAACACTTATATGAAGACCAATTTAGCTCAATTTTTTTTCTAATTTAGGTCCATATCTTCCCAAAAAACAGTTTTGGTCTTATAAAACTAGTAGACAGAAACCAATTCTGTTGAAATTCGGCTAAATTTTCTTTATAATTGTTTTCAATATTTAAGTTAATAACCTGACCAATATTGTTCCATATTTTGCTATAGCTCCCTTTAAAATCCATTGCTCGGTACCAATTTTTGTAGTTAATTTCAAGAATATTTTGCCATATTTCTGTTTAGTTTTTATAAGGGTTTTCGACATTCAACATTTTTGAGTAACGTTAGTGGTGAAGGGTATTTAAGATTCGAAACAGCCGAGTATAGTATTTTTACTTGTTTTATATTGAAATGGCAGTAATATTTTGATCTGAGTTATAAAAATATGTTTGCAGAGGGAATTGAATAGAAGGAGATTAAACAAAATATATATACAGAATTTTTATACTTTTGGGATTCGAAATAAAACTTAAAAATATTTTTCGGATTTAAATTTGCATGAAATTTTCCAATAAATTTTGTTATTTAAAATAATTGAATTTTGGTATTTTAATTAAAAATGTTTTGGAAATAACTTTAACTAAATTTTCAATAAGTCCTTTACCTTTTTTTAATTTTTAATCATTGTAATTCACATGTTGGTCCATAATGTTACAGACATGTTTTTCTCTTCATATCATTTTTCATTAAAGAATTTGAGGAGATGCGTTTAAAAAAAGTAACATTTTATAAAAAAATTAATTAAGAATAAAATGTTGCACATTTCCTGAAAATATCAGACAAGTATTTTTTATTATTTTATTGCAATTCAAAGATTTAAAATTCCTTAAAGATTCTAATAGCGGACATGTTTCTGGATCACATATAAAAAAAAATCAACTCAAAATCTATTAAATTTTTAGATATAAGTGATTCTAAAATACACTACTTTTCACACTTTTTTCATTTCATATTAAAAAAGGTTAATACATTATTTGCGACATTACAAGTAATGAAACACGATACTACTCCATTTTGCACTCGTATAACTCCGTCCATGGAGATTGCATAGGCTGTTAATTTCCACCTCCTCTGCTATAATTAATTTAAATTTCATATAAATTCATCTTGTCATTAAAAAACCTTACAGCTTTATTTCCAAAAAATCATCTTAACTAAATGCAATATCTGTGTGTAAAAAGCTATGGACGTCAAATAATCCGATTTGTTTCTTATCTTTATTCAAATATTTCAGTTTTAGGGGAGTGTCTCATATATTATATTGCTTTATAACTGCTGAATTAAAATAAGATCATTAAAGTAAACAAATATTTGAAAAAAAATTATTTTAATGTCTTATTATTTTGGACCCAAAAAATTGGAATGTAGATGTTTCTTCTCGAAAGCTTTTCATACAATGTTGGATTTGTAATAAAATTTCTTTTTGCTCATATTACAACAACTCGGAAAGCTGACAAAATAGTGTTATCAATGAAATCGATTTTGAACATTAAAGTGGTCCAAGCTTTATTTTTAAGGACAATCATTATAAGAACGGAGATAGACAATTATTAACACACGTTTATAATTTTTTTTAATTTATAATTTTCATACAAATAAACATATTTGTTATATGATTTAAATGAGTTCCAGAAAAAATGCGAACTTACAATTTTAAATAAAAATGAACCCAACTTAGTCCTAAAAATATTTGGTCAAACAATGAAAGGTTAAACTGCTTCCAATGTCACTAAAAAGTACCGATAGAACTTGTGCATTGATAGAAAACCTAGTTCTATCAATGGTGCAGATAATGGTTCTTGGCTTGGCTAGCAATATGCATTTGCGACAAAAGAATCTAATCATTTCTAACAACGGGCTCTACAAATGCCCAAATTTACATCAAGGAATGTATAAAAATGTATATTTGTTATATTTGTTATAGTCATGAGAAGTTTCCTATTTAAAACTGGAAAAATGGGATCAGTATATTGAAAGATATAGACCAATATCTGAGGCAACCTCAAAATTCAAGAGAAGCATATATTTGCGAAATGTATTTGTATTAATGTATTTACTTCAGACGTATTTGTGTGAAGATTCATCGACATAGCCGAATATAATATTCATACTTGTTTAGCTTTCACGTATTTATGTACATTTCAATGCGTGACCACTCTTATATTTCTATATCTGCACTTATTTGAAGAACTTATTGACAATATATGAATACATACATACATACATACATACATACATACATACATACATACATACATACATACATACATACATATGAATGGAATTTCATTCAAGTAATTATTTTTCAACAAATTGATAAATTTATATTATTTCCCATTCAAGCACGTATCATAACTTAAAAACTTTGCAAAGTTCTTTAATATAAATTGGAATTAAATATCTTTAACTTTTTATTACATGGACACGTTCTCACCATTATTGAGATTTAATTAGAAAAAAAAGCAATTAATATTAAAAGGTACAAGTATTTTATATGTTTTTTATTGCTGTTACTTCTTTTTTGTTTGATTTGGAATTTATTGAAAGATTAAAGATTTAATCTTGAATCTTAATTATTTTATATAGTATTGTAATTAAGATAGATTTTAAAACATTTCCTTGTTTATCTAATTTAAAAATCCCAGATGATTTTTATAAAATAAAAATGCCTAACAAAATGCTATTAAATGTTGGCTACAACTTTTCTGGACCTATCCATTTGTTAATTGGTATAATATGCTATAATGCTATAATATAATAACTCTATTCCACAGACTCTAAAGAGGGTTGTGTATATTTGGCGGAAGCTAGATTGAAGTTGTATAAAAATTCTAAAATCTTAAAAGCAATAATAATATATGGACGATCGTAACGATCGGACGATCGAACCCGCAAAAGAAAAGATAATTAGAATTGATGTCCTTTCATTCCTTTCCTATTAACAATGGTAAACAGGGTCTGCAGTAATCAGAGTAATAATGGCAGAGCAATAATGGATATGCTAAAATATTTTATTTATTTAAAATGATCATAGCATTTTAAAGAAAAGACAGTGGGGCAGAATATATTTTTTGGAAATAAAATGTAACTTGGCATAATGGATTTGCATGAAAAAATAATAGAGGAGTGTAAGATTTTGACTTTGAGAGTATAGCACTCTAGCTGATCCATGGGCGGAGTTATGGAACTCCTCGGATGTTATGAAGGACTGATATAATCTGGGGTGGAGGTAGCCCCCATACGAAGAAATATTAATTGCTAATTAATCTTAGTAATTACTGTAATTTCTTAATAACATATAATAGCTTTGAAGGATAATATTACTCAAAACTTGCAGCTGTTCTTTTTATTATAAGTCTATAAATATGTTTAACTAATTTAGACTAAACATACAAAAATAAAAATACACCTTTTTTTCAAGTTGAAAAAAAATATATTTTGTGAGAGTCGTGTAGAAAATGTGAGAAAATATCACGTTTTATAAAAATGTTTTTCTCAGATTTAGCAAAAACTTGCAGCTGTTCTCTTTTGATTATAATCATTGAGTTTATATAATTAAATTAAATAAAAAATTACAAAATAAAAATGCACGTTTTCTGTTTTTTTTAGAGTGAATATTATTAGCCCATTTTGGAAAATTTCATTAAATGTAAAAAATATTTGATTTAAATATTTGAAACGAATCACTGTGCATAGTAGGATATAGAATACAGTATGAACAAAAATTAAATTATTCATTTTCTGCACACGAAATTAAGATCTCGATATACCGGCATTTAACACTTGTAGTGATGGTGGTGAAAAAAAGAGAACCCATAAAATCCTGTATTAAACTTAATATTTCTTAAACACTTAAGAATCGATGTAAAAACTCAATAACACACACAAATAACATTTTAATCGCCCCTCAATTGTTTTAAACTAAGTTTTTTATCCAATTTATATTTACATTTTTTCTTTGTTTTTTATATATATTTTCCTTTTTTGTAGTTATCTTCTTTGTTATCCTTGATTCACACATTGAAAATGCAATAGTGAATTCAAATTAATCTACAATATTTGCATGACCTTTTTAATCGTTTTTTCTCGATTGTGTTTCGAAGCAGTTCCATCTCTACAATTTAAAAGAAATTCTTCTATTTCAGTTGTTTAGTTATTGCATTTTTTCATTTGTCTGTCTGTCTGCCTGTCCGTCTGTGTATCTGTAGGTCGATTGGTTGGTTGGTATGTTGGATAAATTGCTTCCATGGCTAAATTGTCCTTTTGCATATACATACATCGAATACTATTTCGTAATTCTATTGTCCTCTTTTTCTTCTTTACTTCGTTTTTTTTTTCTGAAATTTATAACACAGAGAATATTGTGCAATTTTCTATATAAAATCCAATTGTTGCCAATACCATTAAATATTTTAATTGCTAATTTTTTGCATTTTATTTAACTACTTTTTATTTCAATTCTCCCTTATTTTTTATTATTTTGTAATTTCTGTTACGAGTTTCTTTTTTCTCCCTTTTTTCATGTGAAATTAAGCAAATTTTATTTGTCTTTACAAAACAACACCAAATAAAATATTCAGGCAATTACTACTTGTTTTAATCAATTGTGGCATAAAGTCATTTTTGTTTTTGTGGTATTTGAAAAATAAAAAAAAAAACAAATGCGAATGCTATATTCGGTTATGCCGAGTTTTTAATACCCTCCACCACCCATGTACGTATACACTCACAGACGTTTACAATATATACACATTTTTATTCCCTACACCATCATGGGTGGTGTGAGTATTATGCGTTTGTGCAGATATTTGTAGACAATTTAATTTAGATTCACTTTCTGAGTTGATTTAACTATGTCCTTCTGGCTGACTATCCATTTAAAGCTTGTTCGCATAGTACAGATCTTGAAAATACAAAACGATTTGAAACAAATTTTGCAAAACTTAGTCTGATTACATTCTAAATCGATGTGCCAAATTATTCGAGGATCGGTATATTATTTCTCATAGATTCCATACAACTTCCCTTCCAAAATCGCAAATATACCTGAGTATTGTAAAAATATTAGGTAAAATTAAGATAAATTTAAGCCAAAACCACTATGTGAAATTCAGCGAGGGTCGGTCCATAATTTTTGCTTATTTCCATAAAACTCTACATAAAAACTTCCCTTTAAAACCGACTATAACATTTTTATTTGTTTAAATAAAGTACTGAAAACTTAATAAGTCAACAAATTAGTTATGTTTTTGGTTATAATTTTTTTACTGAACCGATTTTAATGAAGCTTATATAACAAAAAATTATGCCAAAATTTCATTTTCAATCATGTCAATTAAAATTATTGTCAATTTAAAATTAACAATTGTAAGAAAATTTTTGCCCGATCTTAGAGGTTGCTTCAGATATCGGCCTATATCTTTTAATATACTGATCCGGTTTTGCTTCTTTTAAATAAAAAACTTGTCAAGAAAAAAATACTCAGGTCAAATTTCTCTGAGCCTTGTCAAGTATTGTGGATGTAAGACAGACAGACAGATAGACAGACATAGCTATTGATTTGATGCAAAAATATATATACTTTCAGGGGTCTGAGATAATTTATTCTCAACGTTACCAATGTTAATATATCCTAATCACCACTTGAGGTGGTGTAGGGTTTACAAATAAAAGAAGATGAGAAGCAAAACAAAAATTCGTTTGGTTTCCAAATTGCTGGATATTATTTTCAATTGGAACGATTCTATTTCAATATGAACAATTGCATAGAGAGATTTACAAATTTTTTGTGGTTTTTAGAAAAGTGTGAATATTTGTAAATGGTTTACAAAACGCAAAAAAAGGAAAAAACACAAAAGAATATTCAGCTTTATTTTCGAATATTTTTGTAAAAATAGTTCATATTTTTAATAAAATTTGTTAACATGAACAAAAGAATTTTTTATTTCATGAAATTCTAGTAATTACAATTTTTTATTTCAACTTAAATTTCAGATATTTTTAGAAAATTTTTACATAAACATAATTGGGCAGAGCGACTAAAATAGCATTTTAAAATTGATAAAGTGTCTTTTTGTGTGTCACTTCCACTAAATGCTAAAAATTAGTGATTAGGTTGGAGCATCATATAATGTATACAGTTTATGAAACTTAAATCCCTTCAACAGCATGTGACTTTATTTAACTGCCTTATTTTTTTATATCCATCATCACCACAAGTTGTGATAGAGAGCATATTTAATTTCTCTAACTTTGATGAAACAAATTTTGTTCTCAAATTTTCTATACTATTGCGTTCTTAGAAAAAAGCATCGCCTTAATGATCTCTGAAAAAAATTTATTCCATCGAAGCTAAAAATATTAAATTTGCTTTCATCGCTCTGCAGAACATTAGCTCATTTACTTGCCCATGGTCACTTTTGCGATTTATTTAGAATCCAAAGAAGCTACTTCCAACCTACGGGCACAGTATGAACTCTACTAGAGATGTCTTTTTGTTCACTTGCGAATAATGCAACGCCCACTACCGGTGTTCACTGAACGTTTTTGATCAGTGGAATCATTTGGCGATCTTAGCAAGTGGAAAATTTTCATAGACCACCAATACATGTATGCTTTTCCACACATGCATTAATAAAAAATTTACTGTTGATTCATTTACACCAGATTTCCTTCCTCTGGGTTTGTTAACCATAGTGACAGGATAAAATAAGTGGATACATTATGAAGTCTTATGAAACATTTTTTGTAAACATTCCTTGACGATATGAATTTCGGTATTTATAAAGTCCGTTGTAACAAATGATTGATATTACTTGTCATACCAAGAACTTTTGACTGCTCGAGCAATCTCTCTATGGTTGGGACATCGATTTAGAAAGTGATCCTGAGTCGAACGGTATATTTAAAAGTGGTGATAGCACAATGCCCGTTAACACATTGTTTCTCTTATAGTCTCAACAATAGAGTCATCTTTGTGCACTTACTATATCCCTACGATACACCATGTGGTAATGTAGTGAAAAGATTACCACAAGATTCGGAATCACTTCCTAAGTTCATTTTAAATGTTGTAATAAAAGTTCCTGTTTTTCATAGCCGACATTTATATCAAATTTAAAAGTGTAGGGCATACATACTCGGGCTTGTGTTTTTCTTTGAGAAATCTTTTAACAGATAATAAAATCTATTGATTTTTCTTAAACATAATTTTAGACTTGAAAGCTTTGGAACTTTATATTTAACTCTTTTTTTTCTAACCTTAAAATATAACTTATTTTAAATACCAAAAATAAAAACCTTTTAAGGAGGCCTGACATGGTATTACTATTTACCATTATTAATTTTAATTACTTAATTTAATTCACATACATAAATATAAAGTTTTTATAAATTTTTTTATTTTACATTTTTACAATCTGTTGAAATTTGTTGCCTGACACTGTCATTTAAATCATGAAACTATTATTTCTATTTTGATTTTAATTAATGACATTCATACATTTATACATATTTATTTACATTCACTATATTTAAATTAATAAAATACTTCATAATCGTCATCATCATCAACATCATTGACATCAGTATTATTTAATTATATGTCATCACTAAAATTCATACTGTTCATAAATGCAATAAATTTAATGGATGTCGATGAAGAAGACAAAGAAAAAAATACAAAAAAAAAGAAAGAAAAATTATTTAATTTATAAAAGTTACTAATAAAATGTGGCAATTAAATCCCATTAAATTGTTGCAAATAAATGTTGCATAAATTTCATTGAATTTTAAAATTGATGTTACTGTTTTTATACCCTCCACCACCACGAGTGGTGATGAGGGTATATTAACTTTGTCATTCCTTATATAACGTCTAAAAGGAATCATATCAGACCCCATAAAGAATATATATTATTGCATCAAATCAAAGTTTGAATCGTATTAGCTTTGTTCGTCTATCCACATTGTTTTCAATTATCGTAAACAGTTTCCTACAGATTCAGTTATAATGGTTCATTGGAAAATATATATCGACCGATATCTGAGACAACTTCAAACTTTCGAAGAGGAACTTTTCGGAAAATCTGTGTCTTGTTTGGTTTGCAATTTTTAAATAAACTTTTTGAAATTTATAATTATTTTGATAAAATAATAAACGCATAATAAGCGAGTGTGGTAGGGACATTATTTGACGTAGCTTCCCGTAATATGGTTTATAACTTATTTATTTCTTAAATATTAAATAATTAAATATGAAAAGATTATATTGAAATTTGGCTCAATTAATTTCTTAATCGTATTGACTATATGTATTTAAATATAGATATATACGTTAATAATTTCAACAATATGGGTCCATATTTTGCAATTGATCCCATATAAAGCCCTTTCTCGGAAAAAATTTAATAATGAATTGGTCCGAACATTTAAATAAAGAATTGAAATTCAGGAAAATCATTTTTCTAACAACTTTTAATATATTTTTTAAATTCGAACAATCTGTGTTATTTTTTTGCTGTAATTCAAATATGAGACCCAAAGAACAAGTAAATAGCGATCAGTTCTATTGAAATTTGGTTTAATTATTTACCTAACTATCTTCAATATTAATCTGACCAATATCGGTGCATATTTTGCTTAAATGTATCTAATTCTTTAATAAAATGGGCCATTAAAATTTATAGTTCGGTACCAATAATAGGGGCCTTTTCCGTAATCAACGTTTAAACTGATAAATGAATAAGTTTTTTGCTATAATATCTTCAACTCATGCTAATCTTCCCTTAATATTAGTGGATTGAAAGGTATTAAAGATTCGGTACAGCATTTGTACTTGTTTTTTTGTAGCTTTTAATTTATTTTGTGCCTCATGCCATTAAAATGGGGTTGACACAATTTGATTTTTTCTCATGATTTTTAAATTAAATGTGACATGTTTTAACAAACATGCCAATTTTAATTGTTGAAATGTATGAAAAAAGGAAAATTAACAAATTTTTGGTTTGATGTTAAAGTTGTTGTCTGTTTAATAGTGGTAATGGATTTTATACTCTATTTTGTTCTATTAGGTTGGCTATATGTATCTTTCTATTTCAATACAATGTTTAAACTCGAATCCATTGGATACCCTACATATAAATATGTTACGAAATTGTGCTTTATGAAACTCTTTTTCGAATCCATTAAAATTGGATTTTGTAATATTTCCTATTTTAGTCGTTAAAGGTATCATTTAACCATATTTGGAATTTGTATAACATTGTTCTAATACAAGGGTATTCTAATAATATAATGACGCTAAATTCGGTAACAATAGTCAAGAATTCTTTGCGAAGTGGAATATCCATTCTTTTTCAAAAAAATTTCAGAAAAATATTATTTGAGTGAGATATTTCTATTATCCAAATCTCAGCTGTTCAAAATTAGATAATACCTTACACATTTTTGGTGACTATTGACCTATAAAGTACAATCGATTTCTCTTTGATCACGGCCACTTGAAATATTTTAGAAGCCAGTGAAGACTTTTATTCATAAGCAATCGTTCCTAACGGTCACAAAATATAAAGTAAAGTAATAAGATACAATACATATCTTATCACTAGAAAAAATATTTTTATCTTATAATAGAGAATAAAAGATATTATTTGGTACTTAACGATACCGGTTATTAACTTACGGAATTGTGATACAGAATATGGAAATTAGCAATCAATTCTATTAAAATTCGAAACAATAATTCGAAAATATTTGAAGATTATCGTCAACCCCGAGAATAACTTTCATCATGTTTAAAAATATTGGATGCCTTATGAAGCAACATAAATATCAAATAAACAATCCTAATACATGATTCACTGATTCAATGATTCCAAATATCTCTTGAAGACTATTGATTAATAAAAACCGACATTACTTATCAGACTAACTAGACCTGTGATAACTAGAAATCCCGTTTCGTTAAAAACTTTTTATTCTCGTCAGGGGCTAAGGACTTTCTCGTCTGTTAAACTAAGAAAACCGGCTTCGTTCAGAAAAATTTCTCACGCGTCCGGCCTTTGGCCGCTCTAAGGCTCTATCCCTCTTTAATAAATAAAATAATAAATAATTCATTGCTTTCGATAAGATTAGAATTAGGACTTTATTTAACGAAATAAGTATTTTGGAAATTCTATATTTAATTATAGGTTTCGTCATTATTATTATTATTATTATTATTATTATTATTATTATTATTATTATTATTATTATTATTATTTAGCTTTGTTTCCGTTTCTTTAATCATTTTTAAATCTTTAGTTCCAGATAATTAGTTTGTGGTAGATAATTCGTAGGAAAATGTAAAGTTTCGTATCAATCGTTCCCTCGACCAACTGAGTTTTGCTAGTTTTTCATTACCACTGTTATCAAAGGAGGGATAACAGAAGTTCTCTGTGTTCATACAAATTCCACCATCACAAGATGTGATAAAGGATAAATTAAGTTCGGCATTCCGTGAGTAGCACTTAGAAGGAATAATCTAAGATTCCTAAAAGATTATATTCTTGTACCATTGCAAAGTCTTTGGGCGATTTAGCTATGTTCGTCTATTGATTTGTTTGAAACATTCTTAGGGTTACAACAATCCAAATTCAATTATATTTGGTTAGTTTTTTTATAATTCCCCTAATGACTTCCAATTTCAGATAAAAATTGCAGTTTTTTCGCAAAATATTTATTAGATAAAAATAAAAGGTAACTTTATACTAAAACTATATCCCATTATATTTTATATATTTTATATAATTACTTATGTGAAGGAATCATCACATGTCCCATAATCAAAATATATTTTTGTATCAAATCAAAATCTGAGTCGATTTAACTACCTCCGTTTGTCTGTCTGTGCATTTGTCCGTCTGCTTGTTTGTCTCTATGTATGTCCATTTGTCCATCTGCTTGTTTGTCTCTATGTATGTCCATTTGTCCATCTATCTGTTGTTTGCACGCTCACATATATAATAACTGACAGATCTCTGTGAAATTAAGGCTAAATCACGCATATTCGGTTAGTTATATAAAAGATGTAGAGTATTAAGTGAGAAAACTTCTAAGTTGAAGCAAAGAACATTAATTTAAGTTTTGTTCGTATATACGAATAACCTTTCATTCATGCCTCAGGGGTGAGTCCAGTTGTGTAATATTAAAGTTAGGATGATTTCTCCGATCACAGCTTAGAATCGACTGATTAATAAACATTTCGTTTTGTTTCTTAACTAGAAGAATCTTCATTTTCTCATGCAGATGGTAAGTTGAGAACAACTGAATACGAACTGTTAAGGTTCTTAAGGCTATTGACAACTTTGGATATTTTTGACAACTTTGGATATTTTTCCTGCGTATCACTTACCTAGAGTAGCATAATTCATTAATGACCTAGTAATAGTTCTATATGTAGCTAATAAAGTTTCTGATTCTCAAGTACTGCTGACGAATGTTTTGAGGACCTTTTTTCTACTTCTAAATTTGTGCGTGATTGTAGTGCCATAAGCTGAAGAGATAAATAGGCTATCAAATGACTTTCAAATTCAGTTGGAATTTTCACTCCAATTTCTCTCTTTTGTGCAGATGATAAAGAGTGTTGCTGTTGAGTTCACTGGTTAAACTTTCTAGTTACGTGAAGCTGGTTGACTGGTCCGCTGCCTGTTATTATATAAATTTGGAACCTGTTTATATTTTGTTCCAGAGACAATATCAAATTTTTGTAATTATGGAAATTAGTTTACAATTTCCTATAGCCACTAACAAGAATATTTGAATGAAATCACTTGAAAATTTATTTATTAATGATGGTCCGTTCATAAGTTTCTACAACTGTGTTAATATCCGTCCATAATTTACTATTTTTAATTCAATAATCTGACAAATTGTTATTATGTTAACATTATAATTATATGAATACCGAAATTTTAGTTCCATTAATTTTAATAGCACCCAGGAACTGTATGTTTCATAAAGGATTTCTATTTAATACTTTTTATCAAAACTCAAACAAAATTTAAATAAAATAGAACTCATTTTTTACTAAATTTATCGGACAAATGAGATTTTTTGTGTCTATAATGCTGCCACTGAAACTGAACTAAAATAGCAAATGTATCCCTTATAACTGAACACATCCATATACGTAATTAGATAATTTCCCAAAATAGAAAAAAACATGAATAAAACTTACCTGAAAAACTCTTGCCCATCTTTATACCATTTAACCGAGTTGAGTGTTTGGTTGGCCATTTCATAACTGCAAAAAAGCTTTGCTTTTTGTGAGGCATCAATTATGCGCGGGACGGAAAGATTCGTGAGGTACAATGCATGATTCAGGTGTATATCTGTAAAAAAAGGACAGGGAAAAAATATAATAAAAAATATATTTCTTTTTATAAATAAAATGGATTTGTACTCAAATAATCGAGGTTTTTTATATGTTTAATGTTTGTAAAAAATGTTTGCTATAAACCAAATATATTCGATACAAATGAATGCATATGTATATACGACTATATGTATGTTTGTTTATATGTATAATGGGGTTAAAAGAAAACATTGTAAAAAAAAGTAGTTGAAATTGCAGGTAAAGTGAAAAGCTGATTTTTTTCTGTTTTTGTTGTTTTGTAATTTATTTAATAGTCTTCCTCATACAATGTTGGTTACCAAAGGAGAGAATGTAGCCAAAAACTCATATCCATATTGGTGTTGATGCACCATATAAACTACTGATTTATGCAGTTGTTGCTTGCATTTGTACATCACATCGTATGTGATGATATTTTTGGCGCTTTACTCAGATATTTTGTTGAAAGTGTGTTGGATGTGCTCTTTGAAATGGTTTTTGTCGGCTCACATTCAATGATTATAAATTTAATAATTTTAACATGTTTTCATTCGTTTTTGGTTTCATGGATAACTAAATATACATAATCCTTTATTTAAAAGTGATTTTTTTTAATGAATGAAATTGAATTAAGATAAAGCCGTATCTATAGTGGCAACAAATTTTCGAAAAATAATATTATATCACTCATGTGGACAGAGTGTAAAAAGTGACATATGACTACTTTGGTAGTAACAAATGTGTATGTGTCTCATATATAACATTTAAAGGACCCCAATACATTTATAATGAAATCTTTTTCGATGGATTTTATTTTGAAATCAAAACACGTGTACCTTATTAAATTTCATCCAATACCGAATCATTTGATTTATCACATTTGAGCCTCATCCTGGGAGGTTAGACAACTTGTTATTCGTTGGGGCAAATTTGTAATGTATGGAAACGTTATAAATAATGTTGCATCCATATTGAAATATACCGATCGACTCGAGTTGACCTTATGTCTGTACGTCTTTTTCGCTGTATGGCTCGTTGTTGTCCATATGATGTTACTATAATACTATAGGTCACAATTTTATAGATGTACCCATTTGGTGTGTATGAAATTGGTAATATTCGTTGCAACGTCATTTTGGGATGGGAAGTTAAGGTTATAAAACTCATAGAATTGATCATATTTTAACTAAATTTGGTAAAAATTATATGAAGATTGGTCCATAAATAACTGATATTAGTGAGTCCATTTAAGATTTATATACCCAGCAAATTGTATTATCTCTTATTAAAATTAAATAAATCTCACTGTGGTATTGTGTAAGATATTTCTTAGTCGGTTTTTACCAATTAATGTGTCCTATTTGTTTTGTTCAATATTATAAATACATTTTACGCCCAGTAACATACGAGTTGAGTTTTCGAAAAGTTGGCTTCAGAAACCAAGTATTTTTTAGAATCAGATGTGTTCTGGAAACTTAATATTCCGGTTTATTTTTCGCCGAAAAACTCATATTTGAGAAATCTGGACTAATCCTCTTTTTCTCTACGGACTGGTTATTTAAATTTCGCTGGGCAGTTATAATGGTTTGGGATGGCACAGTCAATACAAAATCAGTAAACATTGAGCCTACTGCTCCATCACGATCCTATTTGTGGGTACGGAATTTGTGGCGTTAAAGTGAATTTCATTCAATGCTAGAATATATTCAAATAGCATTTTTAACCAACGCTTAACATCCTGTTACGCACAAAAACACATTTAGCCGATATGTTTGTCGGTGTGGGTTATATGTTACGTAAATAATAAGTGTTGCCTCGCAACCATTTCGTGCTGTCTCACAACTATATTAATGTCAACAACATAGGTGTGTATTCCAGTAAGATATTTATGTTATACATGTTTCAAAGAACATGATATCACGGATTAACGTTCACAGTATACCACTTCTGGCATGGTTGTGAGGATATATGGTACATTTTTTATTGGAGCATCCCTCTCTCTGATCCTATACGTCCTACAGTTTGTCCAACAAAACAGATCTAAATGTGAGAACTCTCGCTGTGAAAGTTCTTTAGGTATTCGATAATAAATATTTGCTTTGTATGGGATTACCCCTTCCCCTAGTCATATCTATTCAATATTTTATTCAGTAAAACAACAAGTGATAAGAAGTAAACTTGAAAATTCTCACCTATCAAGTTCTTTAGATATTCCTCTCTAAATCTATCAATTTTTCATTTTGTTCAGTAAAACATTTCCTTGAAAAAGTAGTTGGGATCAAATTTAAGAACTCTTGCTGTTATAGTTTTCTAAATATTCGAAAGTCAATTTGGTGGATAGGCCACCCATCTTACCTCTTGTCCGTTTAACACTTTCTTAAGAATTATTTCCTGAGTCGATTTAAGTCGTATTATTATGGTGTTTTTAGTCTATAAAATTCCTAAGCGATAATTTCAATATGATTAAATTTTGCTAAAATTTGTCTTATTTTCTAAAATGATGTGCCAAATTTTACAAGGATCGGTCCTTTATTTATCATAAGTCCCATATATCCCTCTTCAAATATCAGTTTAACTCATAAATTACATATATACGTGGGTATTGTAGTAAAATTTAGTCAAATTAATATGAATCGCTGTGGCGAATTATATGAAGTTCGGTTCACATTTTTTTACCTTAAATAAATCCAGAAAAAATCCTTTTAAAACGTATTAATTATAGTCTCATACTAATTTATTGCACACATAAGCATAAACAAGAAAAGAAAATTATCCGAGGGCCGTTCATAATTTTTTGAAGCAGTCATTTACAAACAACAATGTAGTGTACGGTATTAAATAGTCGGGCTTGACCGACTTTAACATTTTACTTGTTGTAGTAAAGATAATCAAAAAATATAGATTTAAAATATATGTTCAGCACAAATAACACTTAAATATATTTAAATTATTTTAAGTTCAATGAAATATAAATAAAATTCAAAATTAAGAAAAAACTTTAGATTTTTATTTAAATTCAAATCTAATGCAATACACACACATACATTTACTAATTTACATTTATATTTAAATGAAATTGAATTTTCAAGTTATAACTAAAGTCTTTGTTAACATTTATTATATCACAAGTTTAAATAATTCCTCCCCAAACGAACATCACTTGCAGGATATGAAAACGTAAAATTATTTAATGAAAAACTAAAAACACAAACACAAACTTAGAAAACCACAAAATTAAATAAAATTCATTTATGTTTTCTAAATGAATTCGTTGCTTAAAAGAATATCTTTTTATATACTTACATACATACATACGTATGCACTTACATATATTTACACACACTCACATATTTTGCAAGTGGTAGACAAAACGTATACAGTTTTAAGATAAAAACCAAACTTAAATAAATGGAAACGGAAGTATAAATATAAGTGAAGTTGATATGTATTTAAGTCATTTAAAGATTTGTTATGTAATATTAATGTTAGAATTTTAAGTCTTAAGAAGAAAGAAGTATTAAATAGTGATCATATTAAAGTAGGATAATTTTTTTCTAATAAAGCAAATTTTAGATTTACCAAATGCATAATCAAACGATCTCAGATCTTTCGTCAGGGAAAATTATCATTTTCCAGTCCTCTGATCACTTCATGTTAGTTGTAAATGACTGCTACGAAAAATTTATGAAAGGCCCTTGTATAATACCCTACTATTTTTTATGCTTTTGTTGCAATAGATTATTATAATACTAACAGTTTTGGAGGATTAAATGGGAGTTAAAAAAATTATACAATTATGATGGAATATTATAAAACTTATTTTCGTGAATTTTGGATAAAATCGTTTTATTTATATAAAAAATTACGAAGTAATTGGGGTATGAATAAAGAAACCTTCTTAGCAACTTACAAAACGATTGGCCAATCAGTCATAAATTATGATGCCCCAGTGTGGTCTCCTTCGCAAAGTGATACGCAGTTAAGGAATATTTGATGTTGCCGAAAAGGTAGCCTTAAGAACCGTTATGTTCTGTATACAAACGTCCTCAATAAAATGCTCAATAAACAGGTGCTTCTTGGATGTCATCGGAGGCATTATTCAACACAGAACAAAACAAACCGAGATCTACAAGAGCAACACAACAATGTTCGAGATGGAGCAATAGACTCTATGCCTACTGTTCTTGTATATACTGTGCCGTCTCTAAAATTTGTGCAGCATGTGGCCAAGAATCACATGATACACAACATTTCTTTAACTGCCAAGCCAATCCTTCCTCTTTTAATCCAGAAGATTTATGGGCTCATCCTATAGCACAATTTCTTGACCTGGAGTTAAACCAAAACCTAAATTATTACAATTAATTTTACAGCTGCCTTTTAATACTGAAAAATTTGAGCGACGATTATAACCAAACTTTTTCTTACATTTTTGTAAAAGTTGACATACTGTTATTGTTTTTTAATTATATAATAATTTATTACATATTTCGGACTTTCGAACTTTTTGACAAGTTTTCTCGATAACTGTGATCACTATTTTACTGTGTTAATAACTTAATTTTCAGCTTAAAAACTTTCCTAATTATAGCTGATTTCTCAATAAAATTAACAAAAATTAGTTTTT
Organism: Cochliomyia hominivorax; assembly: GCA_004302925.2. Lineage (NCBI taxonomy): Eukaryota > Metazoa > Arthropoda > Insecta > Diptera > Calliphoridae > Cochliomyia > Cochliomyia hominivorax. The sequence continues at coordinate 57,082,094 of PYHX02000467.1, forward strand.
TATTTACCATTCATAATGAACCTTAAATTCTTGTTCGAATATTCTTTTTATACCCTACATCACAGTGCAGGGCTAAACGCATAATAGAGTCAGAATCGGAAACACCTTCTGAATCGATTTAACGATATCCGTCTGCCTGTATGACTGGTTGCCCATGCAAACGTTGTGATAATTATTACTTTAGCCGATAAAATTATTACTTTAGCCTTAGGAGGAAGCTCATTTAAAGTGATCATATTTGGTCCAATATTTCTGGAACCTTCCATACAAATGTTCTTTCCGGAACGGGGTTTAAGGTAAAAATGGTTTTAAATAATCAGAGATTTAAACAAAATTTATCCCAAGTATTTTATGGGTTGGTCTTTTATTTCCCATAGGTGCCATATAAAACTCCTTTCAATATCACATTTAAAGCATAAATCTCACATATTCCTTAGTATTATTATAATAACTGGTCGAATTAAGACGAATATAAGCAAAAATCGATGTGTAAAATTATACGAAGGTCGCTTCATAATTTCTTGTAGCACTCATAAAACCCCCTAGAAAAAATAAATTTTGGAATTAGTGTACACTTAAGAATAAATCAAATTATACGAGAGTAGTTCATTAATTTTTCTTAAATATCATTTTTATCTCAACAATGTGATTTCTTTGGTTAGATTTCGGTCTCTGAAGTTAATTTTTGTTTTGGAGTATGAAAACAGCTCTTTAATATTTTAGAATTTAAAATTGAAATCTCAATTTGTTATTCACATATCAGTAAAATTACTTTTTTAAAAATTTACATATAAATTTAAATGAAATATATTAAAGCAATCATAAGTTTGAATCCCTATTTAAAAATTTTAGAATGTGTTTGAGTTTGAGGGAAAATAACAATAAACATTCATTCCATTCAACTGTAGTTTTTATTTGTATTTAACACAAGTTTTAGCAAACTTTAAAATATTTCTTATGCAAATTATTACACAATTTTATTTACTCTTACACAAGTCATGCCAAAAATTTAGGTAAAATCGAAAAAATAGTTTATTTCTCATACATCAAGAGAAGAAAATCTCAACAAATATTTCATACTTCAGTATTTCAAATCCAAATAATTTTATGAAAATGCAAAAACAATGTATTATAAAATTAAGAAAGGATTTGTAGTTTTAGACAAGTTTTAAAGGCAGAAGTGTTGTCTGAAAACATTTGCTAACCAAAATACACAAAACTATATTTTATTTACAAAATAACTACAAATTTTAAAGCTATAAAATACTTATTCTCATGTAATCGTTTCATGTTCTCCTTTCTTTTCCCATTTTTTTTTTTTTTTGTAGAAATGATGAAATCAACGTTTCATAACTAAATACATACATATATTCATATATTCACATATTCATAAATACATGTTCATGCACACACATACACATATATGTATATATCAGTAGCATACTGCAGTCTTCAACAGCAGCGCACATGTTGGTGGAAGCGTTACTTGAGTGAATGGAAAAAAAACTCGAGAAGCAAAAAAAGGGGGAAAAAAACTACATTTTACAGACTTGTCATGCTCAACGTATTGTATATTTTCAAGTATTTCAGTTTTTTCCACATGTAGTCGTACGTATATGACAGGAAAATTGAATGCCACACTCCATGTATGATGATATGAATGACAATGATGGAACTGCTGTAGACAGAAATCATCAAAAATAAACTTGAACGTATAAGAAATTACAAAATTAAAAGGACTTGATAAAATTTTTTTTTTTTTTAATTTTACTATTGTTTTTCATAAATTTTCGGAAAAGCAGGAAAATTATGAATAAGGGAGGAAGTTATATATGACATGTCGGCAGTCTTTAATGTCTTTCAAAGCAGCACACATTTTGCGAATAAAAAATCACATGAAAACCTTTTGATTCGTTAAATTTTTGTTCGAGTTGAAGAATTTGAAAAAGTAAAATAGTATAAGTTGTCATTTGTATCATAAACTAGCTTGTACCCGGTGCACATTGCAGCACCAAAATTCTCCTCGCTCTGGATTGGTAGGGCGGATACCTCTCCCTTTGATCGTTTTCTTTCTACATTTTGACTAGTAAAACAGTTACTTAGGAAAGATGCTATCTCTCATACATTTCATTTAATGAAACAAATCCTTTATAAAGTGGTCCGGACCAAATTTTAAAATTATCGTTGTAGTAGTTCTAAACATATTTGATGATTAAAATTGTCTGTGTATGTTTTTACATGACTTATATTTTTAAACCGATCTTCCTTATGGTGGCATGATTGCGACAAAATTTTAAAACTCCTTCTGCAAGAATATATTACATATTTGATAATCAATATTTAGGGATAATCTCTCATAATAGCATGATTTCTTTCTCATTGTAGCATGATTGCTAAAAAATTTCAAGACTCGCGCTATAATGGTTCATAAGATTTTGAATTACCAATATTTGGTTTGTATGGGTGGTTTCTGTTTCCATGTCACAAAAGCATGATTGCCATTTCGAGGCTCTCGCATTTAACAGTAACTTAGATATCCATAAATATATGTCAGCTTTTTATGGGGCTACTTCTCCAGCTGATTTTTTTGTTGAAGTTATTTTCCAGTAAATTCTAAAACATTTTAAAACTATCGCCGTTATAATTCCCTAGATATTCATTAATTTATATTTACTTTGTATGGTGAGTATTTATTCCCTTGATCGTATTTATATATCTGTATATATATTTGCGTATACTTGATATACTTGGTTAACATTATTTATACGTACCACCATCACAAATGCTGAAGATGAAGACTTTGTCATTCCATTTAAAATGCTAAGAAGGAATCATCTCATTCCTCATAGAATATACAAATTTTATTGCGTCAAAGTGATATCTGACTCGATTTAACTATGTCCGAAAGTCTGTATGTTGTTGATTGACTTGACCATATCCAATTAATAGTGTAACATGAAACTTTTACAAAAATTTTTAATATCACATTTCTCCTTAATTGCTAACTTTTATAAAATTAGTTAAAAACGATAAAAACAAAATATTATGTAGTTTAAAAATTTCAAGTTTAGCAAGGGGAAGTGTTAACCCCTTACAAACGGAACTTTTAATATCACATATCTCTGAAACCCTTATGTTATATCATTACAACACATAGATAAAGCTTTAGGCAATAAAAATATTACAGATTACAAAATAGCTGACATTCGGGCATTCGATTTCAGTTGAATACATAAATATTGTAGTTTAAGTTTAAAATCCTATTCTGAAAAACGATTAGCGCAAATTAGATGTTTATATACAAGATTCTTATCTGCTTAAAACCCGATAAGATTGATATTAACAAAATAGTTTACATATAAGTATTGAAGACAATTAGAAAAACGAACGTTCCACATTTCAATAGAATAATAACCAAAAATGTTACAAGCAAAAATAGCCCTACCACCACTTTTAAGTTTGCCGTTCCACTCAGAATCACTTCCTGAGACGATTTAAGCATGTTCGTCCGGCTAGCTGTCCATGTAAGTCTATAAAAATCCTTTATATAAACGATTTTATCTAAATTTTACGAAAAAAAGTTGTATTATATTCTAAAATGATGTGCCAATTTGTACGAGGATCAACTCATTATTTATCATATGTCCCATACAACCACCCTTCCAAATATCACTTTGAAACTCATAAATTGTATACACGCGTATACAAACATAAGTCAAAACCACTGCTCAAATTTCTACGAGGGTCGGTTGGAAATTTTTTTTCTAATTTCCATAATATTTCTACAGAAAAATCCATTTTAAACTTTTAATAAACTCATCACCACTTGTGGTGGTATTTCAAATTTGTCATTCCATGAGTAACTTTAAGAAGGATTCATATAAAACCACAAACAAAAATCGAAATTAAAATGAATCGATTTAGCCTTATCCGTCTGTCTTTTGTAGGCACTCTCCATGAAATTTTGCTTAAGTATTTTTTATTATCCTGAGAAGTTTCTTATTTTAAACAAGCAAAATTGGCTGAGTATATTAAAAGATATGGACCTATATCTAAGGCAGTTTCTAAAATCTAGAGAAGTTCATCTGTAAAATTTGAAAATATAAATTGACAAATTATAATCAAATTAATCCGTGGGATTAAGCAATCAGTCACTCAATTCTATTCCAGAAATGACCAAAATTGGTTCATTAAAAACAAGTTATAACCAAGAAAGTAAGTAATTTTATGGCTCATTGAGGTTTCTTTTTTATATTTAAAAATCTTATCATACATTGTATGCGTTTGTGGGTGTGTATGTTTATAAACTGTGTGTATAAACAGACAAACATATAGTATATAGAAAAGCAAAGAAATTTTTTAATATATATTTTTTGTTTACTTTAATATATAATATTTTAATAATAATTAAATAATTAATTATATAAAATAATTTAATATAATAATATATAATCTAAAAAAGAGAACACAAATTAAGTTCCATTTTCTTGGAATTAATGTTCAAATATAAATAAAATTAGCTTATAAATGCAATGTTCAAAACATCATTTGCTCCTTACGACCTTGTGATTGTAAAAGATTAGTTAGAATAGATGTTCGCATAGTCCTCCACTCTGATTTTAGTAATTCTCCTGTTCAGATTTTCAATCTTAAAAAAGCAAAGCAGACAACTGCAGTTTGTAGTCAATTACATGAGCCTCATTAATTGATAACTTATCACTTACTAACTTCGATGAACGCTTCGGGCATTGGTTATGCTGAAACCTTCTTCAAAGCGGTTCCTGAAAAAAAAAACATTCCATTGTTTCTATTTCTTCAAAGAGATCAACTTGACTGGACATGTCAACTATGTGTCTTTGTTGCAACTCTAATAGAGACGTATTTCCTTTAGACTTCTTACATTACACACCCCAGCTGAAATAAATATTTTAATTTTTGATCTACAACAAATCAATTTGGTGTAATTTCGATTTACTACAAACAAATTTTATACATGGTCTTCTAGGAAGGCATAAAGCTCCAACAATTTTGTTTCAGTAAACGTTTCCTAAAGTTAAGATTCATTTATCACATTTCTTGATAAAATAACAGTTTGTTTAATATACAAATACTTTAATTATGTTCGAAACATAATTTGATATGTTTGAATATGAGCGTATACATAATATAATTAACGAATATAACTTATACGCTTCCTTGTTTTATACCATAACACTGAAAATGTTTACCTTTTGTAGAAATTGAATAAAATTTTAGAAAAATAATGTTTTTGACTTGAAATGATTAAAGGCGTATTTTTGAAATATGTTGGAGAAATAGTTATACAAAATTCATGCTTAATGATGTTGTTTTTAAACAATAACGATTGTCTGTAAATAGAATTAATTGTTTGTACAAATAAATGAATAAATTATTAACACAGAAAATACTCTTTATATTGAATATAATGGATTCAATGCTATTAAGCAGCAATTTTAAAGCTTTTTAATTGGTGCTTTTTTGCAGCATTAGCAAAATTAAATAAAATAGAATACAGTTTATGCTGAATTTTAGCTAATTCCAAATTACGGGGGAAATGCAATTTTGTATGGGAAAATTGAAATTTAAATTTAACTTTTAGACAATTAAAATTATTTGTATACATGTATGTTATATTTTCTGAAAGGTTTCTCTAAAGAGAAAGTTCCAGTTTTAATTTTATATCAAAGGAATACTATAGTGTCAAGTACAGGACCTTTCGATTTTTAACTTATATTCTCCAAAACTTCAAACCCTGGAATTTAAAACAAAATGTAATTGCAGAAATTTCATTGTTTACAATTATTTGATGGACTAAATTCCAAACAATTCTAGTTTTCGAATTTTTCTCATATTTTCGAATATAGAGGGAGATTTTTTTTATCAAATCAATAAATATTTTAATCACTTTAATTTTGAATCACAAGATCGATATTTCTTGTACATTAATGGAAAACCTACTTTATTACAACTGAGAAATTTATTTTTTTTTTTTTCAAAATGCATTATAAAATCGATTTTCCTACATGTTCGACGTTTTTGCGAACGCTGCTTACCACCACCAGAAGTGGTGATTAGAGTGTTAAAACTAAAGATGTTCTTGCATCATATCTTAATCTGAGTCGTATTAGTTATGTCTATATATCCGTCTGTCTGTCTGTCTGTCTGTTGGAAACATTCTCACACCTAGAATAGTTGTACGAACTCAATGAAATTTGTTCGTTACACTTATATGAATTTTCCTAATTAAAACCACTTTTATTGGTTTATTAGCAAAAAAGTTGTAGATCGATATTTGAGAAAACCTCAAAATTTCAAAATGAACTTTTCTATTTTTTTAAAGTAACTGGATTTAAGTAAAATTTAACCATAACTTGTAGTTATATATATATATCGTCACTGTAAATAAACATTAAAACCAGATCAATTAAAAAAGTTTTAGTTTAAAATGTGCCAGCGCGGCAAATAAGTCCCTATTTTAAAGATTCTTTTTTAATTTTTCATATATATTTATTTTGATAAAATAAATTACCCCAAATTATTAGATTCCACTAGAGTAATTATTGGACTTAACACACATGACGCCCCTTTCCGGAATAAAGTTTTACTCTTGTTAGGCTTTTAAATGTTAACAATTCTATTGAAATCTATTGAAAAATATAGAGAAATATATTTACCTTTATTAGTTATTTTGCATATGATTTTGAATATACGTTACTAATTTAATAAAATTCGGTTCATATTTCGCTATAGCTCCCATATAACGTCCCTTCACGAAAATGTATAATTATAAACTAATTTTATTAAAAATCGTCACGATAATTTTTTTCTTGAATATGTGTTATTGTTTTGCCGAGAACCGGTGCATTTTTTGCCAAAGCTTACATTTAAATCTACTCTTCGAAAAAAATGCTTTAAGCGTATAAGACTTTTAAAATTTTGTAAATTTTGTTTTTAAATAAAGTTGGGCAATAAAAATATTTATAGGTACTTTCAATAATATGTTACCATGTTTCGCTGCAATTTTATATAGGCCTCTTTTGCAGTATCCTTAAATTATGTCAGTTTTCGCATATTATAAGTGGTGGATTATATATTAGACCAGGCACAGCCGATTATGACATTTTTACTTCTTTTTAGAACTGTTTAATAAATACACATATAAACTATATCTTTTTAATTATATTTTAATAAGTTATTTATATTTTTTCCTGTGACTCTATTTAGTCTTTATTTTTGGTATTAACTTTTTTAATTTTCTTTTATGTTTCTTTGTCCACAAAATTGTGTGTATGACTAATTCCATTGTCCTCATATTTACAAATTCATTATCAACTAATCGTTTTAGTTTTTTTTTTTCATATTGTCTTAAATACTTTTTTTCATCACTTTTTGCGTTTCTTACAATTACAACCACATTTACACAGATCCATATTATACATGTACAAATAGTTAGATACGTATCTCACTATTTAATGAGTCTAGTGAAATTATCACAAAATGACAATTCGTTTGTCATACAAATGAGTTTATTTTTATTTTTTTCTTAAATGAAGTTTTTTCTCATTTGGTTTTCTCTTAATTTCTGTAAGAAAACTCATTTAAGGATTAAATATAATTTTCATCTTAAAATCTTTGTTTATGTTGCTCCTTTTATTTTTTCGCTTTATAGTCTTATACATACATACTTATGTACTTTTTGCTAGTATTGTTTCTTTATTATTTTTTATTTTTTTTTTGCTTCTTTTTTTTTTGTTTTAATTCTTATTTCTATTTATTTAACTATTTGACTAAACGATCATGGATGCTAATCCCTTTGTAAGACCCTTTAATTTTCTATTTTTTTCTACGAATTTCTTAGAATTTATTTATGTTTTTCTACGATTGTATACGTTGTATATAAGTATGTATTTGTATAGAGATTTTATCTTTGGGTGTTTTTTAAACACATGTTTACAGTGGAGTTTATAATTTTTGAAATGTTTTGGAAAGTAGAATATAAAAAATCCAAAAAAGTTTCTTAATGATCAGCGTTATAATTCTTAAGAACACAAATTAAATAAATGCAAGTTTTCTTCAACACGATCATCAAACTCTTGTTCCCTGTATTGGAATTTTTGTACTCTGAAATAGTTCCAAGCTGCCTAACAACCAAATTCCTATAAAAAATTTTCACTGGGACCTCCGTTTTTAAAGGCTAATTCAACTAAAATACACGATTCGTTTTACCGATACTTCAGATAATTCAAAGACTTCAGATCTTGAGTAAAATAAAATTTGTAAGCGAGTAAATTTTAATTAAAAATTCTATGTCAAGATTTTTTACCTTTTTGTAGAATGAGCAACACGACGATTTAGATGGCCATACGTTGTTGAGTCTTTTACAGAAAAAATATGCGAAGTGATATTGACCCTTTTCTGCTTTTTTCATCTTGTAGTTAATTTATTTAAATACAAAGAGTCAGTATATCTATAATAACATGACTACAATCGTCACGTTTAGTGTAGGAAATAGGCTCTAAGTGCAAATCCTTGCACGCGTTCTCATGGGAATTTTCTAGGCTTGATCAGTTTAAGGCTAAAGCTTTGATCCATTTTTATTCCCGCTGAAGTTTATTTGAGTTAAAACGAGATGTCAGACCAGTATTATAAGAGAGCACGAGGTCCATTACAAGCTCAGCTAAATTTTACTCGATAGAATACCATTTTTTCTACAGGATTGAAAGAGCCGTCCTTTACTCTTGTCTTGTTTCTTGAGAAAAGGCAGGAAGGTCTTCTCCGGATGAAGATGCAATCTCGTCCTTTTGCTGTTTTTATTAACAACATATTTGGAAAGAGGGTTGGTTAACCTTTTATTGCGCCGGTTTTTGACTCTTCTGCTGCCACTGTCAATAGGATATAGAACCATTTTTTTTAAATGTACACAAGAATTTAAGCAAAGATAATGTCATATGTAGTCAAATACTATATCTGACATTTGTTGTATTTTCCCAAAACTATGAACTTCGTTGTATGCTTTTAAGTGACAAATGCAGTTTGAATAATCATAAATATTTCGATATAGACATTGGTTTGACGCTCTAGAAGACAATAGATTCAACACGGCAATTAATTTGTAAGACTTTAGTATAGATTCTAGTTGTAGAGTCTCCGATATTATAAAAGTCGTTTCTAAAATGTTGAAAACACTATGGAAGCTATGGTGTAATGTAATGCGAAAATATTTTTCCAGTTATTTTACTATTCACCGCCCTAAGTCTTACTTCCCTACGTAATGCAATCTTATTATTCGCTTTTAACAACCGCCACTGTATCTTAAGAATAAATATTTATTTTCATTCTTAAATTTGTTATTCTAACTCGTATAATAATATACTTCCACATATTTATACAAACATTTGTTCATCTACTCATTTTAGTAACTCTATCTATGAGCAATTATTGTATGAATATGTGTTTGTATATAATTGTTTTCATTAGACCAAGGATATTTACATATATGTGTGGATGAGTAGTATATGTGAGTGTGTGTGTGATAAACTATTTATATTTTCTTAGCTTTCTTAGCGTTAATTGCTTTATATAATCCTAATTTATACATATTGCGATATGACTAGTAAATGTATGAGTACTAAATGGTTTTATGTAGGAGCAAAAGTATTACAAATAAGTAAGAATATTATGTTGGTCTATGCCGAATCTATAATACCCTCCACCACGAATGCATGTGAATTAAATGCGTTATGTTTCATACACAAACGCATATAATATATGTAAGTTTTTCTTAAACATTACACAGAAACATTTTGTAAGTCATAAAATTAGTTACATTTTTGGCTATAACTTTCTTCTAGTGATCCGATTTTGAAAATTTTTTAAATGGTGACTTTATATTATTCTAATTTGCCGATTAATAATTGACAATTTGCGAAAAGTTCTTTCCTTAATGTTAGAGGTTGTCTTAGATATCGGTCTATATATTTTTACTGACTAAACCCTGGTCAAATTTTATTGAGCTCTGTCAATTATTATGACAAGCGGACGGACATGCAGATGAAAATCGACTCACATTTTGATTTGATACAAGAATCTTAGCGTTACACACGGAATATCAAAGTTAATATACCCTTGTGGTGGTGAAAGTCATAAAAATTTATATTATATACACACATACATATGTATGTAAATCTATGTTAATATGCAAATAAATTGCTTGCTTACATGTAAATATTAACACATTTATAAAATTTATAATATAGTTATCTCCGATAATTTATGCACGATAATTTAATAAGGATTTGTTTAATTTAAATACAAAAAAATGTGTAATTTAATATTTAAAATGATGTTTTATTTATTTTATAAAATTCAGAATTTTTATTTTTAAAATTGTTTAACTAATTAAAATAATTTAGAAAAAATAGTAAAAAGTATTTGAAAATCGGTGTCTTTGAATTACAATAAAATTGAAAGAGCTATATTTGTTGGAAATCTAATCATCTCACAAAATATTTCATATATAAGAGATTAATAAACCTAAAATCATTTTCGAAGAAGGAAACTCATATACTGTATGAAAATATGTATAAACTTGGTAAAATTAATAACATACATTCAAGACAGGTAGAGACAAATTTACTGACATTAACAACATCTTCCTGTGAGGATCCTAAATTTTAGCTACATCAAAACATTGGCATATCAAATTGGCCTATATTTAAGATTTTTATAAGCTCAAGTTCGTTTTCCGAAAAGGGGTGTTATATAAGAGCCGTAGCGTAGCATGTACCGATATTATTCAAGTATTATTCAAGATATAATGGCTAAATTGTGTTTAAATCCATTTAACTTTTGTTAAAAAATGAAGCTTGATTTATAGGTAGGTATAGGCCTACAACTTTTTTAATGCACAGTTTCGTGTTTACAACCAGCTATGTAAACACGAAACTGTTTAGGAGTAATAGTGGAGGGTTTAACAAGTTGCAATTTTATACTCGTTCCAGTCAGACTATGAAATACTTTAAATTAGTCTTATTTTAACAAATATAAATACAATACTAACGCCTAATTGTAATTTATGAATTTTAAAGTGATATTTGGAAAAGTGATATCAGGAGAAAGGGAAAATAACTGACCGATCCTCACAGTATCTGGCGCATTGTTTAAAAAACCTACATGTGTCAAATTTCGTTAAAATCTCTTTATATTTACAAATTCTGTGGGCTGAAAACTTCATTTCCGGGGGGGGGGTATACATTTGTACGGGTCTAGATAAAATAATATACCAATCATAAACTATTTCAATGCAAAATCTTATCAAGATGGCTTCCAATCTATGGTCTTTATTTTGATAAGAACCTTTACGTGGACAACATGTATAGATATGATTAAATCGATTTTGGAACTTTTTCTGAGTTGAACGACCAGTTACCAACACCTGCCAAAATGCATAAAAAGAAGTTTTGCAAAGTATTTAAGTCTAACAAACAACATTTTTCAACAAAAAGTCTTCTATTTTTTACTTAATTATATGATAATATTAAGATTAGAGACCCTTTAATCCTAATTGTTATATTTTCAATACTGATCAAGATTTCTGTTTCTCGAAACTTCATGTATTTAACATTTTTAATATTAGAAAATATATGTATGTGTATTTGTCAGTTAGTTAACTCTAAAAAACTAAAACTGTAAGTATTTCAACTTAAGAGGTCAGAAAGTCTAAATAAATATTATAACAAAAGTTTCCCTCGTCTGTTTTAAACTGTAAAATAACTTTTTTTTAATCAGAACTCTTAACAAGTACAATATTTTCTAAAGGCTTTTAAAAGCATTGGTTTAGATTTATATCTATTTAAAGCGTAATATTATACTTTGTATTTTATAACTAAAAGAAATTGGAAAATTATAGTTGACCAGATTTCGAATATAAAATAGCATACAATTGAAGAAAACTTATAAATACTGGTAAATTTTTTTCTGAAATGGATTTTGTAGGGAAAGACTGATACATAATTTATTTATGTCCCAATCAAGAATAAGAACTAAGCAATCAAAAAAAAAAAAAAAAAGATTCTAAGTTAATTCATGGAACCTGTATCAAACAGACTATGATCGTCTTTAATCTTATATTAGTTTTAAAATACTTAAATGCTTAACTTGCTAAAAAGGGCTTATTAAAAAATAAGAACTGAGATCGAAAAATTCTTAACACACGTTAAAAAAAGTTTCTACTAAAATTATTTAAAATTAAAGAAAAACCCAACATAGTCGTACAAAAATTTGACCAAGCATTCCAAGGTTTGTCGTCAAAGTGTTTCCAATGTTACAGTACCGAGAGAATTTGCCTGAAGAAATCCTAGTTCAGTTAGAAAAGTAAAAGCTAATGCAGGTTTGAAGTCTTTCAAGATTAAAAAGTTCCTGATAAGAACTCTGCTAAAAATTTAAAGGCCAAAAACAGAACTGAAAATTGGGTTATGTTTTCCAAAAAAGTATTATTCATATCGGATAATTAGTGACGAAACGCATGTATTGATAGATTTTTCGCAACTTCCTAATCAACAATTTTATGTTGCTGATTCACGAGGAAACGTTGAAGTAAAGTTTAAAACCCGAAAGCAGTCAAAGTTTTCCAAAGAGTTCTTGGTTTATCAAGCAAAATACAAAAGAACATGCTTTAAATATACCGGAAAAAGTCTGCTTCTATTCATAAGATGTAATATGAGTGGTACAATAACAATAATGTGGTATTTGTACCAAGAGAGACAAATCTTATAAACTGTCCAGTAGCAAAGGCCAGAGGAGATATATTGAGCTTTTGTTAAACAAAATCTAAAATCACAAAAAGGTGTCCAAAAGTGTGGAAGATTTTAAACACGTAGTTCATGTTAGTACTAAGTGACAGAAAGCACTATAAAAACTTTAATGGAATGGTTTCCGTACAAGATTCGGCATTTTATGACTGGTGATTAAAACTATAAAAATATTGTTTTTTCTAAATTGTAGCAAAAATTTTAATCACTTAAAAAATATAACTGTAAACTTAGTAGTTTCAGTTTAATTTCAATATATGCCTGATAAGACTTTTTAATATCACTCTTTATTAACTTCAGAATACATGGTAGTAATAAAGTTCTCCTATATTAATTTCTCAAAGTAAAGGTATAAAACCTTAACGCTTTCAATTAACTGTAAATCTTTTTCTGATTAAAAAAAAATAAATAAACAATTTTTATGTTTCTGTTGTTTTTTAATAAAATATTCTATTAGATAATTTTGAAAATTAATACTTTTGTTGATTTTTAAAAATAATGTCATAATCCTTATTATTTATAAACCGTATCGTTTTATCTTAAACGATACGGTTTATCCTCAGATAATAAACTTTTAAATTTTTGGACATTAATAATGTATAAACATTAAGTCTACTTTATTTAGTTATCTCAAAAAGATCCTTTGCATTTGTGTTGGTCTGTCAAATATTGTACTTTAAATATCTAATTCTTTTGTGTTCATAAACTGTAACGTTTTTTTATTATTTTTCTTTATTTTCTTTTTGTTTATGAACTTTAAAATAATATTTCCATTTAATGTAAGTGAGTGTATGTATTTGTGTGCGCACAGTGTTTACAAATCGATTTTATTTGGAAATAATTCTGTAACATTTGAACCGTAAGAGATGTTTTAAGGAAATTTCACATAATCAGTGCTGAGTTGATTTAGAGAAACAGGAATTCCTATATATTCAGGGTTATAGACATTGACCCTCTAAAGTTGACCAACTCGGGTATATTGATTTTGTAAAAATTCACCAAAAATTTAATTTTCAGTGAATTTTCTGCCAAGCTATTTATTCGTCAGGAATTGCAGTTTTACAATTTTTAAAGAAAAGGTAAATGAAACAGGAAATGGTACGAACAACGATATTTAATCGAAATTTGAAATTCCATTTTTCCATGCGGAAATGCCCAAAATTTTAAACCGTATACATATTTTTTTTTAAATTTGCCTTTTTGACTTTAATGATGTGTTTACCTCACAAATTTTGCTATATACTAAGGATAATGAAAAGATCATTTCAGCTTTACGATTTGAAAACTTGACAAAATTTTGTTTAATAGACCAAGTTTAGATAGGGCTTGTATATCACTGCCCCAATCGTACCTGAATTAAGTTTGAACGTATGCTAATTAAATGGCTTTCTAAAATAATAAGAAACTTTTAAAACACAGAACAAAGAAATTATCTTATAAGCATCTGAGCTCTGATAATTTTTATAATAACGCTTAGAAAATTACAGAATTATTTATAAAAGGTCGATTTGGACACACTGTGCTGTGTAGATGTAAAAATTATGTGCTGACATGTATATTTATACGTTAAGTAATGCTGATTATATTTGACTTGTAAAAAGTTAAATTTAAAATGTTAAAAAAAATGTTTTACAAATCTTTGGTATGCCAAAGGAGAGAAAAGAGTACAATAAAAAAATATGAAATAGAATGAGAAAAAGCAACAAATTTAAAGAATTTCAAAGAAAAAAAATCAACAAAACTTTTTGGATATTTTAAGCAAATAATGAAAAAAATATATATTTATGAAAAAGAGAATAATAAATTGAATATTATATGGAGGAATCTTCATATAAAATGCAATAGATTATTATTGAAAAATATGAGAAAATGGGAAACTTATTTGAAAAATTTTTTACATAATTGTCATAAATATTGTAAAGATTTTAAATATAAAAAAAGTTTTATATGATTAAACAGTAGTAGAATAATGAAGAAGAGTAAGAAGGGGATATGTGTATATGTCCCCGGTAAGAATGTGATATTTGAAATTCTGGAAATTTCATGTACCAGAATTTAGAAAATTTAAAAATTTTCAAACAAAACAAGAAACAGTGAAATATATAACCAAAACAAATTTTAAAAAACGTAACAATTAACAATAACAGACGTTCGAACAAATTTTCACTTCTACTATTTGATTCCATAATTTATGCTTTAATCAAAAAATATTTACTACATTGATAAAATCATTTTAACGATTTAATTTTTAAGAAAAAATCAAACTGCTGAAAAAAAAAAAAATTTTGAATTGTTTGTAACTTGTAAAAAATTTCGATTTTGTTTTGACATATCAAATACATGTGTACTAAATGTCACTAAACTGGAGATAGAGATGCAGGCATTATTTTTACAAATAGCAAAGTCACAAGAAGTGTTCTACATCAAACCATGCTTTGTGTGTGTGATTGTAATGATATGAGATAAATTCCAGATTTTTAATACCCTCGATATCATACATGTGTGTAGAAACATTTAACGTATGTATAAATCAATAAAATCTTAAACTCACATACTTTCACATAAAATTTATAATTGCGTTTTCAAAACAGATGTAAAAACTCACATTTTTTTTGCTGTAATTTTTTTAATGAAGCGATTTTGGAAATATTGGTGATGAAAATATACATACATGCAAATCCTTTTTCTTGAAATTTAAGGCTGACTCAGATATTTTCAAATAGACTTAGGGATTTGGGTCATTTTAAATGGAAAGTTTTCAGGACAATAACAAATTATTAGGCCAGATATCTTTGAGCTCTTAGGAAAATAGCTTAGACGTAGGCATTTTAAAAATTGGCAGACACCTTATCGATACAGAGTATAACTTTTGCATCAGATTACATATATACTTTTTTGGCATTTTATTTGATTCGTAATTATCACAAGAAGTAATACAGCTAATACTTCTGATATTTGTCAAAATAGTAAAATATATTCAAATAGTTAGATAAATAATTGTGGAAAACTTTAGTAGAATTGGTTCTTATTATAAGTTTAAGTACTTTTTCATAAAATGCATTATATGGGAGTTATGGCCAATAAGTACTTTTTTAACAAAATTAGATCAGATTGCGATTAAATTAGTTAATAATTAAAAGTTTTTAAGCTAAACATTACATACATACTTTTCTTTTTCTTTTTTTGAAAAATTCTTAACACACGTTTTTCATTAGAACTTTAAACTCTATTATTATTTGCCTTTTTTGGATTAAAATGTCTTTGTAAAATATGTCAGTTATTTTCTTTAATATCAAACAAATAAAAATATTGTAAATATAATTAAAATAAGTAACAAGAAGAAAGATTTTCAATAAAACTGATTTCATTCATAAGACTTCATAATATCTCCGCTATTTTGCTGACTTGGCAAATTGTCACGATCGTAAACAAACCCCTGAGTGGAAATCTTCCAAACTGTTCGGAGCTAAAGTCAGTGGAGAGATATTAGTCTCTTTTAAATAATTGAGTAAGGTGTTTTCATATATTTTTACTTTCAGAAAACTATAGCGGCAGCAACGCTGAGTATGTTCTGTGCTCCATTTACAGTAACAGTTGCCACGTATTAATGTGTAAAAATGGTAACAAATAAAGACTAAACTTATTTTAATTCATTACAACGTAAATCTAACCCCCTAAAGAACTACGCTTAATTGGTACCACTTTTCTTCAGACCCGAGTTAAAAAAATTTTTGATATTTTTATAATATTTTAATAGCACATTAGCGGAATGCTTATCACTGCAGAAATTCGCTAAGATTCATTAAAAATTGTATAGTTACATATATAAATACCGCTCGTTTACTGCAAAATAGTCTTAACTCAAAAAAAAATCACAGGAGTCGTATTTTAGTATCAGACCCAGCATGACTAAGTTAATATACCCTCTCACTACTTGTGGTGGAGTTATAACAACACTTGGAAGAAATCGAAGAAATCCAGGACTCAAGTATCAAAATCTGAATCTATTTAATTATGTCCAACTGCCTGCTTTTGGCATTCCTACATCAACAAAAATTGACAGAGCTCAGTGAATTATTGTATTTAATAACCACCCATGTCAGTTCAGTAGATAAAAGTAATAGACCGATATCTAAGACAACCTCCTAAAACTGAAGACTTTAAAGACAGCCTAAATATACGACTTTAAACCTCATATCTTCGATATTGTTACAGCAAATTCCATGAAAAAAAGCTGTTATAAAAATACTCTCCACAATGTTTCGATGGGGCATAGAGGAGTAGTATCCCGTTTCAAACAAACGATGCGTATCAATATACTATATAATTGTTCGCGATCCTCTCTTATTCACAAAAATCGGTCAATTATAATTTAGTTGAGTTGAAATGGGTATTTTTTTAAATTATAACATTCTTGCAGCAGATGAGCGATATATTCAAACTTAAAATATTTGTAATAATTCAGTTCAAATTAAAATCGTTATTGTTTTATTTAATCTCAGTAAAATCGCTGCATATATAAATTAATTAATTCATTTAATCCCTCCATATTCAATAATAAATAAATAATTTTTTGAAATATTTGTACTTAAAAATCTGTCATGTGTAATTAATTTTGAGAATTTTAATTTTCATTAAATTGACATTGTTTCATTGAATACATAGAGTATTGAAAATATACATCTGTATATTAAATATATCTCCATTTGAAGAATAAATATATAGAGATGACACAGATTTTTTACATAGAATTATAGAGAAACAATTAAAATGTAATACCCTACAACCACGTTGTTGGTTGAAATGACTGCTAAGAAAAATTTTTGAACGGTCCTTGTATAAATTGCATTTTCGTTTGAAAAGATATTGTTTTTTATATAATTGCCATAGCTTGACAATATCAACGTTAATGTAATATTTAAGCGTTTAAAAGTAATATTTATAAAGGGTTGTATGGGACCTATAAGATATAATGGACCGATTCACAATGGACAATTTGGCACATCGTTTTAAAATATAATAGAACTTATTTTTGCAAAATCTGATTAAAATGGTTTTATATTTAAGAATTTTATTTTATTTTTTTTACATCATTCTGGGGGGAACATTTGTGTGAGGCCTAAATGAAATACCACACCAATCAATATATGCTAAGATATCTTCAAAACTGCGTTCTGAACGGTCACAAATATCAGCATAAACGCACAATAGCCCAGCTACAATTTGTTATTATTTAAATCTTTATACCTTACACTACCGTAGGTTGGGGTGTAATGCGTTTTGGGCAGATGTTTTTACAATACAGAAAAACTGGTGTAAGACCGGCTTTCAAGTAAACCGTACGACTCAGAATCATTATCTTAGCCGATTTAACTATGTCCGCCCGTCTGTCTGTCTGACATGTTGGCTGTCGATGAAAACGTGAAATTGGAGATATTCGGTCCAATATTTCAGATAGCTGCATACAAATGTCCTCCCGGAAGGTCATAAAAGGATGAAATTCCACAAAAGGAAGTCTTATATATTCTAAGTCGATGTTCCAAATTATGCGAAGATCGGTCCATTAGTTCTCCTTGGTCCTATACATGCCCCCTTCCAAACATCTTTTTAAAAGGCATAAATCTTGCATATACTATTGTAATAACATTAATAATTAAGATAAAAAATCTAAAATCGATGTTCGAAGTTATAGGAGGTCGACCCATCATTTTTTTTAGTTCCGATATAAACCACCAGATAATATCCATTTTAAACCCAATTATTCCACATAAATATTAGTATCGCAAATTATACGAGGGTAGTTCATAAATTTTTCGCAGTTATCATTTACAACCAACAATGTGGTGTAAGGTATTACATTGTCGGACTTGACTACAACACTATGATATTTTTATTTGTTTTTTTTTATTGAAATATTTATTCATTTATTTCCTTTAATCTCTTTTATGTGGTCATAAACTGTAGGAAGGTACAAGATCTTCTTATTTGCATTTAAATTTAAACTGTTTCTCTTTTCTTTATTTTTACTATTTTACTACATTTTAATTAAATTCCTTTTTATAAAAATGTTTTTCATAGAAATTAAGAGGAAAAAAATAAATAAATAAAGAAATTTTACTTTTAAAATGAAAATTAACTTTATTTAAAAAATAGTGAAACGTAAACACAAGGACAACCTTATAAAATACATAGACATTCTTCAACTATAGTTTAAGTATTTGTAAAACATACACAACTACATACATACAAACATACGTATATTAGTAGAACTATAGAAGTATGATGTTATACAGTTTAGTTTAATAACTTTTCATCTGAGAGGGAAGAAAAAAGAAAATCTACAAGAAAAAAAGGAAAAATGAAGGTAAAAGAAGAAGAAGAAGCGGAAAAAAGGAAAAATAAACTAAAATAGCATCAAAATAAAATTATAAACTTTGCATTAAACTTATAAATGTACTTCTTAATGTTCAACATTTCTCTAAGTAGTTCAAGTACATGAGTAAACATACGTTTCTACTTAAATATATTTTATTTGCCCTACATCAACATGAAAGCTTATGGTAATATGTCATTGCATGTGATCTTGGTAACATGTGAGCAAAATGGCCTTAACAGACACTTAAAAATTTTGAGTCAAAATATCCTCATGAATCGAATTAGATTGAAAGACAGTTTAAGTGCACTTACATAATCACTTGGATGAGTATAAATAATAATAAAACAATCTGTAGAGAAAAGTGAAGATAACTGTGCTCACATAGTGCGTTCTGTGAATACACGAACATCACTGATGGAAATTTTGAGTAAAAACTTAGAAAAATTCTAGTGAATATTTCAAATGACTGAAGTCTGCACCGAGCACTATGGCTGGACCTTCATTAAATGTACAGACATACTGGTTCCCATTTTAATTGCTTAGAGAGTTAGTGGTCGATTTTGACCGATTAAAATTTTCTTACTTGTTATACCCTCTACCTCCACAAGTGGCGAAGAGGGTATATTTACTTTGTCACTCCGTGTGTAATGCTAAGAAGGTATTATCTATGATCACATAATGTATATATTCTTGCATCAACACGAAATCTGAGACTGTCTAACTGTTGTTTGCATGCAAATATTCACAAAAATTTATAGAGACCAATTTGGCCTAAGTATTTGCTAAAGTCCTGAAAAGTTTCCTATCTAAAATTAGCAAAATCGGTGTAGTATATCAATACTTGAGGCTTCTTAGTTCAAGTGTAGAACTTTCGTAAAATTATTAATTATAAGACGATATTAAATTTATCCTTTCCAAAAATGATAAAAATCAGTTTAGTAGAAAGAATTTATAGCAAAAAATTTAACTAATTTTATCACTCAGTAAGTGTTTCTGCGTTATATTTCAGAAAAACGTTTATATATTTTATTCGTTTGTAAGTGTATGTGTGGGTATGTATGTACGAAATATAAAGTAATAACTTATGTATGAAGGGTATTGAAGATTCGGCATAGTCGCATATAACATTCCTACATGATTTTTGTTTGTTTTTTACTTTGTTGTTAATGCTCTTTGGAACTGGGATGAAAAACAGAAAAAAGCATATAAATATTTACTGAAGGTGCATATATATGAAATCGGTAATCAATTTATACATATTATCGCTTAGAGTAAGACTCCAAATAAGTTTTAAAATTATTTTTATTAATATAAAATGTTGAATTAAATAAAATATAAAATTTTATGTAAAGTGAAAATATTTCTGAAAATCTTTAGATATAAAAATACTAAAACGCAAGTATGAGTGTAAGATAGGACCATTAAGCAGGCATGAAAATTTATGAACCAATAATCCAAAATATACGCATTTGATTTTCCCCCTTTATACTCGAATATGAATTTTAGAGATGCTATTAAAGGTGATTTTCGGAAAGTAAGGTTTATATGAGAGGTTTAGGAAGTTATGTACCGATCCTCGAACACAGATCTTAAACACACAAAATATCATTACAAAATAATTTTTTTCCGGACTTATGTACTTTAAAGTTAATTTCTGAAGTAGGTCTGTATGAGAACTACGGTCAATTGTGGACCTCTTGAAATTTGTCAAATTTTTGAATTTGGAATGGTACAAAAATATTTGTGTCATATTAAAATATTTTAATATATGTGCATTTCATGAAGTGAAAACTCTATTTCGGAAGAACATTTGTTAGAGGGATACATGAAATATTGGACCAAATACAAAAAATTAAATATGCTTCGTCCTTGTTCTAATGCAATACCCAAAACATTTATGGTGATAAAAAAATATGATTAATATAGGAAGTTTCGCAAAATTAAGTCTTATTATTTTATAAAATTATTTGCTAAATTATAAGGAAATCGATCCATTATTTCTAATAGCTCCCATGCAACCCTACTTCTAATTTTACTTTATAAAGTCTAATGTACGTTTGTTCAGATCCGTCTTGGCATTTTATTTTTCGTAGAATTCTGTTCCACAAGAGACTTTATCGAATGTATCTTGTAGGTGCATCTGGCAATTATTTCTTTTCAGTTGTGAGTTTTGAAACATTTTCACTATCCTCGAATAAAGTGGATGAAGAGTTCAGTTCATTCGGAACCTCCTGCAATTTACCCAGCTAATTGTTTTTTGCCCTAATTAGTGATCTTGTCATATTAATATTCCTTAGTCATATTAATATTCCTTATAAGTTCTTTTGGATTGGAATCCCCATGGTTTCTACTTTTTTCCCTCCCTTGGAATAGTGCATTTGCACCCATATCTTTTAGAACGGTTTGATTATTATCGTATGATGATAATGATATGTGAATCGCAAGTAGATCACTGCTTATCTGGTTTTGTGTCTCATTATTTTTATTTGGACAAGTCAGTTCCCTTTGAGTTAAATTAGCCAGCAAGGTAAACAGTGTGATTATTGTCTGCCTTGGACCCAAAAAATATGATCGGTGGTCCTCCCTTACTTTCGCTGAATTTTGTAATTTCGCACTTATTCCCGAAAAATCGTTTTTATGTGGGAGAAAGTTAAATAATGTTCCAAGTTATTTTAAAATGATGTGGCCCCTATTTAGGTGATAATACCATTATGCAAGTTTTTTTCTATCGATTTGGAAAGTAAACTAAATAGGACAATAATAAATAATTTGGTCAAAATTCAACTGACCGACTGATATAAAGATTTTGACAACCGCATAAAGTGTTATGTTGCACTTAACAAATATTTTATAAATTCCACAGTTAAGTGCTCAACATTTAAGGTTATGAAATAATTATTAATAATTATTTTTTTGTCTAATTGAAAATTAAACACAATTTTTTTGAACACCTGAGTTCTTAATGCTGAAATCACAAAATTCTTTTATGTTCCCACATATATTCACAAGAATTTTTCTAGACATGTACACACATACATATACATAAGTATTTTTCTAGGCATTATTCATAAATGCATAAAGAAAGAGTTTTTTTTTGAACTGAAATTTATTTCAAGTTCAAATAGAAAAGTACATTTCTCTGATTATATAAAAATTATAAGATTTTTATTGAATTGATTAGAACAGTCTTTCCTTTTGTATTGTATATTGAGATAATAATTGTAATCCTTCACACTTGTATGGAACCACGTGCAGATGTGTGATAGTTAGAAATTTCACCAATAAATTCAGAATGCTTAATAGGATTCACAGCACTTAGAAATTATGCATCAATTACACTAAGTAAATGTAGTAAAAATGTAGATTTAGTTAAAAAACAAGTATTATTGCTATATTCGGATATAAATACTTTATACATACTCAAACATATACTCAAAAGAACGTTCACAGACGTACATAATACATAAAAGTTGTTCTTATATTCAAGGACACTCTAGGAGTCATAAAATTAGTTATATTTTTGGCTATAACTTTTTTCTACTGAGCCGATTTTGATAGATTTATGAAAGTTCTTTACTTGAATTTAGAGGTTTATTCAGATATCGCTCTATATCCTTTAATATACTCAGCCGATTTTTCTGGTTTAAAATTGGAAACTTCTCAGGAATTTAAGAAGAATTCAAGCCAAATTTCATTGAGCTCTGCCAGTTATTGTGTATGTGAGCGTGCCAATAGAAAACGAACAGACAGACGCATAGAGAGACGGATTCGCAGGTAGAAAAACATAGTTCAATCGACTCAGATTTTGAACTTTAATTTTAATATGAAGCATTTTTAAACTCACACAAATGTTTGAATAATGTAATTAGTGGAGGGTATTTAAAATTCGACACAGCAGAATAGAGCATTCTTACTTGTTTGGATTTTAGTTTTAAAATTCAGTCTTACGAAATTTAGACCATAAATAAATAAATAAATATTTTTTTAGTAAAAAATGATAAAACTCTATAGTATTGGGTTACAAAATTGAAATCTAAAATTGGTTTTTGAATTTTAAAAATGAAATTTGTTTATTTTCAGACTGGAGCAATAATTTCGGAAATTGATAAAAAGCCTGAACTTGCAAAATTTTTAAAGTTAAAACTACAACTGCAAGGATTTTAAGAGCTTAGTAACTTTTAGGCATCTTAATCTAGCAAGCTCTGTGAATATGTCTATTACTGAGACACTAATAACTAGAGTTTGGACTTATATTTATCATTGATGGATTAAAATGAGTTGAACCATAACGTACAATTACCACTGCACAACAACAGCACACCATTTTCACACACTTAAGCAAATACTTAAATATTCTATATTTATATTCCTCTAACCTGTTGTATAATTTAAAATAATCGTATAAAAATATAAACAAACTTTATCCACGTCATTTCATGTCTAATATTATAAATTTATTTGTATATAAATTAATATATATATATATAAGAGAACGTATATGTATGCACCAACATTCATATAAACTTTTTTCCTAATAAATATATATAACTATGAGTTTGAATTGTATATGGCACAGTAGGACTGCATCAAAGATTTCTGAAAATAAACTAGACATTTTTTTGTTCAGACTCTGCAAAATGTGTTACAACAAATTCCTCTAAAGACCAAAAGTTGTTATATAAGACAAATTATTTTTAATCCCTGTACAAATATTCTATTTTGCCCACTGTTTATTATTTCATAAATTCTCTTTGTCTAGTTTTCTTATTATGTTCTCTTTATAAATTTTCTTCATTCTTTTCTTTTATTTATTTAATTTCTTCTAAAGTCAAATATTAAGTGAAAAGTTGCCATAAGCTAAATACTAAGCTTTAGTAAGAGAAGAGACGCGTACAGAAAATGAAAACTTTTTCTATAATTTTAAAGTTAAGAAAACATAATTTTTCCCAAACCACAAGATTCATAAATTTTGGTAGATACGAAGAAAAGAACAGAAATGTTTTTCTAAAGTTTTTCCCATTTTAATACATATAAAAGAACTGTACTGTTTATTATATATTTATAAAAATGTCAGGGTTGATTCAATAATTACGCTTAAATAAGATTTAGGTTTTGAAAGGAGATTTTATTTTATGTGATATAAAAATTATAGAAAAAATAACTTTAAAATTAAGAGTAAATAAATATTTTAAGGTTAAGTGTAACAAATGTATAAGTTCCTAAATACCCTATAAGCGATGGAGTATTGGTAAGAAAGTGATTTCTATTATAAACTGCCCAAACCTTTTTCGCTGACATAGAGCAGTTAATGAATTTTGAAAACAATGCATGGGATAGCTCACCTATTTATAGCTTAGAATTTAATTTTCTGAATGCCATTTGTTTTGGTCAGTGAAAAAATTGATTTATTAATTATTTACTTAAAGCCGAAGCAGTTCTTTCGTTGCGATAGTCAGGTTGGAAAAAAGTAAAGACTTACAAAGGACACTTTTTAAGTCTTTCAAGTAAAACCATAATAAATTATCCACCCAATAAATCAGTTGGAACACTTAAAATATACATTTATGTATTAAATTTGTGTCAAGATTTTTCTAATGGTTGATGATTTAAGCGATTATTTGAGCTTTATTAAATCTATCACTCTATTGAGGTCTTCCTTTAAGTCTTATCTAAGAAGATCTTATTACATTGGTCATGTCTTGAATATTAAAATGAAACTGTCTTCACCGCTTGTGGATGCCAGTATAATGATAGTATGGGTCGTAAAATTGCTGTAAATCAATCGTTAACTTTGCCAAACTATTTCTTAAATAATGGGATGTACAAGTCTCTAAGACTAAGTCATGTAATACAATCACCCTGTGGAATTTTAGGAGAAATAAAAATAAACTGGTAAATTAGAGCATATTAAGTTTCCTGAAAAACGCCAGTTTTAATACAAAATTCGTGGGTTATGATGTCATTATACGGTACGGTTAAATCCTTTCCAGTTTATTTTTATTGAATATTTAGTAACTTAATGCTAATTTTGTCTTTATTTTACACAAAGTCGTTAGTAGGATTCGATGTCGTTTAGACTCCTGTAAGGGAACGAATTGCGGCCTTGCTGTCAGTATAAATCATGATATCTCGATCGTATATCAGAAATTTTATAGTTAAATCAAAAAATTTTATAACAGAAATAGCTTTGTACTTTGTCGTCCTTACAAAGTTATTGGTACCCCTCTCAATGGTCCTATTCGTCATTTTAGAAAAAATCCTTGGGAAAGTAATTGGAACCAATTTGAATACTCCCGCTTTTACAGTTCAGGGAGTACCTTTCGTCTTGAATCTACCCGTTCTATATTTTGATCAGACAAACAATTTCCTGAGAAAGTAGTTGAGGTCGAATTTGAGAACTATTGCTGTTTTAGTTCTTTAGATATTCGATAATCAACATTTTCTTTGTATGGGTGACACCTACTCGTCCTTCATTCTGTCTAGTAAAACAGTTACTTAAAAATTTATTGGGACCAAATTGAAAATTTTCGGTAAAGTGGTTTTTTGATATTCGATTATCAGCTTTTTCTTTGTATGGAGGCTACTTCTCCCCCTGATCCTATTCGTCCTTCATTTTGTCTATTAAAACATTTCCTAGATAAAGTGGTTGGTACCATATTCGAAAATTCTCGCTGTTATAGTTCTTTAAATATTCGATGATCAATATTTTCTTTATATGAGGGCTTCCCCTGACTCTATCTGTCTCATATTTTGCTTCGTAGAAAAGTTTTTTAAAAGATTATTGGAACCAAATTTGAAAATTCTCCCTGTTATAGTTCTTAAAATATTTGATGATCAACATTTGCTTGTATGGTGCTACCACTTTCCCTGATTCAGTCCGCCCCACATTTTGTCTTGTATAATAATTTGCTGAAAAAGTTACTGGGCCCAAATTTGAAAATTATCGATGAAGTGATTCTTCACATATTCGATGATCAATATTTTCCATCCTACATTATGTTCAGTAAAATAGTTGCTTGAAGAAGTGATTGAAGCCAAATTTGAAATTCTCGCTGTTATATTTCTTTAGACATTCGATATTCGATTCAATATTTGCTTTGTATGGGGTTCCTCACCCCCAGGTTCAATCGAAATTGTTTATAGTCTATGTTACTTTCGGTTATATGGGGAACATTCTGTGAAAATATCAGCAAAATCGGTGCAGTATTTTAGCTGCCTATAAGACCCATTCAAACAAACAGACAAACAAACACTGATTCATTTTTATATATAGATATATCTTATGTGATCTTAAACATATATAATTATCAATTTTAATTAACAACAACTTTACATATTTTTTATCACTTTTAATAAAAATGACGCTGTTGTAAACGTTCAAATTCGCCCCACGATTTACATAATGTTAAGTTGTTCTCGTTTTGATTCTGTGCATAAAAAGGAAAATGAAAATAAAAGAGACAAGATCTCCAAGCAATTTAGCATTAATTTGTGTCTTCTATTAAAGTGGCCACAAAATCCTTCTTTTCCCCGTTGGTTACTTTTTCAACTTTAATCTGTTGAAATCCTTGCACACATTTCATGTGGATAATGTTAATGTATGTGGATAGATAAAAAATATAAAAAACAATATAAACACACACATACATCAACTAGAATAAGGCACATTCACACACACAAACAATTGCCTACATTTCGAAAATATTTTGTGTATATGAAGGATATTATAGTCAGATTTAGTTTGTTAGTATGTAATGACCAATAGATTGCTAATTTGAGCTTATTTTACCAAATTTACACAAATCCCTTTAAAAACATCAATTTAAAAAACCATTAGTCATGTTGGTTTCCATACACACACAAAACACTTATTTACTCACACACTCTTACAGGCAGCTTAATCATTTTCCTAATACAAGTAGAATTGTACGAATTTGGTAGAAATCAGAAAAAAGAAAAACGCTAAATGTAATACAAAAAAAAAAAGAAAAACATTTAAAAGAAAAAATATCCAAATGCGATATAGAAAACCGATAACTATGTAAATACTTCACACCTCGTTTAAACTTCCGTTTGTATAAAATAGCCATCATCATAGAATTCTATATATATGTATGAGTGGATGATAGAGAGACACACATAAACATACATTGTATCTTGCTAGTCATTTTCAACTACAACCAAGACTTAGTAGTGAATAGTCTTAGTAAGAATGTACAGTTTGTCAAATATATCTTTGTTATCATAAAAGACATGAAAAATGTTCACTTTAATAATGAATTGCAATTAAAAATCTTTTAATAGTCCATTTCCTCTTTACACATTTCGTCGCTATACCTGTTTACTTGGGATTTTTATCATTTTCGCCATGAAATTTCATTTTCACATGAATTCGTTTTCCTTAACGTATTGGCCCTTATAATAATTGAAGTTCTAATGCTTTGAAATTTGCCATTTAAAGACTTTTTACATCTAATTATAAGATTCACAAGTAACTTTAAAGATATAAATTTCACAAGGATTAATCATTAATCCTTAATAATTGCACTCCATTCATAAGAAAGGAATTGCAATAATGCACCGAGAAATTCCAAATTTACAATGTTTACATTTTTTTTTGCAAACTTTTCATAATTTGTAAATTTCTATTTTTATTGCTGTTATTGTAATCTGTCCGTCTATTTGACGTCGTATAGTCATTAACAGGTAGTAGCAACAAAATGTTTATAGAAAAAATGAATAATTAAAGGATTTTTAGATTTTGGAATTCATTAATAAAGTTAAGATTTTTCATATTTTTTATGATGGCAAAGATATATTTGACAAACTGTATGTGTGTGGGTATGTACTGTATGTGTGTGGTTTTTGCTTTCTATTTTACGTTTTTATTCTTTTAATATTGTTTTCTGTTTTTTCTTGAATTATTTGTCGGTTTTCCGTGTGTATTTACGACTCTTGAGCGCCATTTAGGCCAAAATATATTTATGTGGGATTTTTATTGGTTTCAAATATTGGCTGGTGCTGTTTTTAGGTCTCTTTATTCATTTTTTTATTTTCTTTTGGTGTTCTTTAGTGATTCACACGCTCTTCCTTTTATTTTTGTTTTTATTTGTGGCTTCAAATTTTGTGGTGAAATATTTAGACAAATCTTCCAAACACACAAAAGACACAGGAGCAAAAGGACGCATAAAGAAATCGTATACCAAAAAATACAACAACCAAATGTTTTCTAAGTTTCCCACTTAAATTTTATTACAAAATAACGATTTCAAGTGAAACGAGTTGATAACAAAGAAACAGGAAGAAAATATTAAACCTCATGTAGATAAATATAAACTGCTGGATTGGATGTATTGATATCAGATTTTATTTTTAAATTTCGTTTTAAGAGTGAGATCGAAAAAGAATTTTGAATGAGTTTTATTTTGTTGATGTTTCAGGAAGAAATAACAATTTTATTGCTTCAATAAAATTATTGTTAAAAAATCAACTACAATATGGTTGTTGCAATATGTTTAGTTTTTGTTCGAATAGCCAACATGCGAGCGTACTTTTTTCGTCATTTCAATATAGCTTTCTTTCTGTTCCAGTTTCATATGTTTAACGTTGCACTGTGGTCCCAAAGCGCATTTTTGGGAAATAATTCTGTAACTTTGAAACTGTCAATAATTTTTAACAGTCCTTCTCATACTCTACAGCATTTAAAGTGGTTCAAATTTAGACTGATCTGTTCAGAATCATTTTCTGGGTCGAATTATTCAGGTATCAATATGTCTATTCGTGTAAATCTTATGAACACTCTTCAGGTTGTAATTTCGAGTATATTCTGCTGAAATTTAGCTCGTATTACTATCACGGGTCACGGATGAAGCCTATCATTTCAAACGAAGTTGTTAACCATAATATACTCAGACAAAAGTATTTTATGACTGTACTACAACCATGACTGACAAATTTGGAACTATTGAATGCTTTGAAACAAATCTCAAATCAACATTCTTGAGATGTTTTCCAAATAGTTTGGAGAAGAGCATAACTCTAGGTCCTAGGGTTGGGAGGTATGGTCACCTCGAGTATGACGATTTTTGAAAGAGTCGCCAACAAATTTAAAAGAAATAAAATGCTTCTAATCCCATCAGCCAAACGCGAATAACTTTAAATGGTCTTGAGTATAAAAAGTATTGTATTTTAAGGCGTGGCAAAAATTTATACGTTTTACATTTCCGAAAAAAATCGATTGCTTTAATTTGTACAAAGAATGAAGCAATGTTTTCAATATTCTTTCATTTAACGACCTCTTTCTAGGTTCTGAGGCTTAAGAGACTAAAATTGTTGTCCATAAATTTAGTCCATCCGCTTGGATATGGCATGAGGAAATAGTATCAACCTTATTAAGGAAATGTTTAATGTCGTATAACTTATGAAGCTTAGCACATAGTTAAAAGCTTTATAAAAATGTAATATACTCCAAAATTGTTGGTTAGGACAAGGTAGACGGGAATAAAACTCCCCAGAAAATATTGGAAATTTACAAAGTAAAATGAAAATAAAATAATGTGTATAAAAGCTCTAAGAAATTGCAAATCTTAGTTAGAAATATATTCAATTAAATGAAAAAACAGACTTTCGTATTGAATCAAATTTATATTATTTTTTCTGTCCATCTCCTTAACTGATTTATATTACCATAAAGGGAGTTCTTTTAAAGATTTAAGAATAATATTGCAATATAAACGTAAATTCTTAGAACATTTTTTGGAATTCAATAGAATTTTAATATTAAATTATTTAAAGCTCAACACTATATCTGTATTGTGCGTGTGTTAGTAAACTTAAAAATGTCACAAATATATTAAAATGACCTTGACAGCATCAAAAACATATTTTTATATTTTTTTCCACAAAAACTGAATTTAACGTTTTTAAACGGCAAATTACAATGAACTAGTAAATTTTCATTGAATTTGAAACATTCGTTTGTACTTTAAATGTCACAAGAATTAAATTTGTATTCTTGGAATATTTAGATCCAAAAAAAGTTCTGAATTGTTTTTGTGAAGATTTTAATGTTAAATTGAAATATGTAGTAAAATTAGCTAAATCAGATAAAATTAAATAAAAAAATTATTTGTATACCCTCCATTACCGTAAACTGTAAAGATATTATGATAAGTTAGAAGAAACATTCTTATTTCTATAATAATGGACCGATTCTAATGATATTTAGCTGATTGGTTCAGTAGTTAAAATGTTGTACTAATATGTGAGACGACATCAAAATTCATTAAAAATATCTTCAAAATTTACAATAAATAGAAAAAGTATCTGAACGGATTAAAAAATCCGTAAAAATATTCAAAACTTTGTCACACTATGAAATCAGTGTTTTATATATATAGAAATTTGCAGATAATTTTATACAACAAGCCTCCATATAAACAACAAGCCTCCATATAAAGCGGATTTTAGGATTACACTTAAGACTCTTAATAATGGACCAATTCAGTTGAAATTGGGAAGAATTATTTTTCTAACTCTTTTAATAAAAGTAACTGATTGGAAAAATATCGATCCTTATTTTTTTATCTCCTACATAAAACCTCTTCCTGGAATCTGGTTTTAAAACTATTAAACTCTTAAATAAATAACAATTCTATTGAATTTTGATACAAATATTCTTCTGTATTGAATATATATTACTAATATGGCGAATAACGATCCAAATTATTCCATATCTCCCATTTAAAGAAACATCCCAGTAGAATGTTATAAACTTATAAAACTTTTCAATTTGTAGAAATTTTATTGAAACTTGCTTCATATTTTTCTATATTTAAGGTCCCTGCCCGGGAAGAACATTAAAGTTTATAAATGCATAAAAGTTTATAATTTTTATTGATGTTCGGTCCAATTATATTTATACTCTCCATTAGTGTGGGTCATCCATTTCCTTGTATGTAAGAAAAGTTAAAAAAGTTTCCATACCCGTTCGGATTTTGAATAACGGCATTGTACACATAACTCCGGGGGCATTATTTTGGAACACAAATAAATCGTTTTAGCATTTCTGAAAAAATCTCTTTTATACATTGGAGGTGATTTACAAAACTTGTTTTCTACACACCACAAGTCGTGATAGAAGATGTATTAAGTTATTCATTCCTTTGTAACGAAAAGAAGGCATTATCCAATACCCCCATTAATTATATATTCTTGCATCATATCAAAATCTTTAGCCACATCCATATATCTGTCTGCCTGTTTGTCTGTTAAATATAATTTGACCAGATTGTTTATTATTGTACTAAGCAGTTTCAAACAAGTGAGGTCAAGTGTTAGATTTAAAAAAAAATATTCATCAGATTAAAATAAATTTTATCTACAATTTAAAGCATAATGAATCTCATCACCACTCTAAAAATTTTCAATATGTGTACATGTGAAATTAATCTTTATATACGAAAAAGTTTATTTTAATTAGTGTCTATGTGTTAAAGTTGTGTAAGTGTATATCTTTATGTTGTTGGAACATCATATAGAGGAAGGTGCTATAGAATCGGTGTTACCGAACATAATATCCTTATTTGTTTTTCATTTTCTTTAATGTGTCTAAGTTGTACATTATGCGAACATATTTCTTTATAACTCCTGTTTAATAACCCTCCTGGAGTAGGGTTTTAGACTTAAGATTTTTAAATAATTTTCCAATTTATGTAACTCCTTTCTTTAACTTCATCTTTCAATTAGTAAAAACGTCCATTGAAAAATTTATCACCGTACCAATACTCATAATCACTGAGTCAATTTTACGATGTCCGTCCGTCTGTCTGTCCAACTGTCCATATAAACGTTGCCAACAGTCTACAGGTCGCAAATTTTGAGATACCTCGATGAAAGTTATTATTTTAGTTTAGGAAAAAGCTCATTGAAATCGGCCAATTGCAGTCCAAGATCTATTTACAAAAGTTATTTCCGGAATGGGGTTTTAAGGTCATAAAAGCAATTTACAAACTTCGCACAAGTAAGTCTACTCATATTTTAAAACGATGTGTCAAAATATGTGAGGGTCGTTCCTTTGTTACTTATAGGTTCTATACAAACCCCCTTTCAAAAGTCACCTTTAAGAGCAATCGATGTGAAAATTGTAAGATTATGTATAATGCAATATGTATACATATTTATTCATTAAAACTAAGGTTTATCTTTGCTGAAAAACTAGTTTTTTTAAACTATTAAATCTTCAAAAACAAAGAATTAAAATTATTTAATGAAATTTGGAATGAAAATTCATATTAAATAAATAAAACAAAATCTTTTGCATATCAATAAAATCAACTAATTAATTTCATATAAATAAAGAAAATATTCCCTTAAATCATGAGTAGACCATAGAAATATTATTAATTTATTAATATGTTTTTTTATTAATACTTATAAGAAATTCATAAAATCATCACTGAATTGTATATATTTAAAATCACTCGTACTTAATAATAAATTAATAAAACTAAAAGGGAAAGAAAGTGGCAAGAAACCATTTTCCATTATCATCGAACAATGAGTCTACAAAAAATAATAACTAAAACAACATCAATGCCACATTTGTTTTCGTCATGTTGTTTTAATCATAATTTCCATTTTGCACGAAAAACGAAATGAATGAAATAATAAAAAGATGGAAAACTAAAATAAAGAGAACATATAGTCATTAGTTACAATGTAGTACGAAATATAGCAGCGTTCATGTAGATTTTACAGACCATTGAAACGTAGTCAAATTCATATTACCTTCGATTTTAACATAACAAATACCCAGAACGTTCATTTTCTAACACGTTCGGTAACTTACCGACACTGATTTTCTTAAAAATATACCGATTAACTCAGAATTACTTCTAGAGTCGATTTATCAATTTTCACCTGACAGAATATCTACCCAGTTATTATTTTAAATGTTGAACAATTTGCATTATGTTTTGAACCAAATACGAGGTCCATTGATATACGTGATGTAGGTTCTCTTAGAAAATATTAAAAATAAATCGACTTTTCGAGAATTTCAGTTCATAATCAATTATACCCCTTATATATTATAATAGTTATTTTTTTGATGTTAAATAAAAAAAAAACAAATAAGATCAGTTAATTTCTGTTGGATGTATAAATAATTAAAAGTTTAAAATGGAAATAACTCCAAAACAGTATAAAACACGAAATTATGTTTTCGGAAATTATCAAGAGGTTATTAAAAATAAAAACTTTTGCACTCGATTAAGAAATTTTAATATCCTAAAGTATTAATGTCCTTATTTGAGATCCCAAATCTTTGTCTGTAGCACAAACAATATTCTGCCCACGCTATGCTCTGTAATGTTATTTCAAAGAAAAGAAAATAAAAAATGCCTAAAATCTCTTAAACTATAGGAAACAAATTGTAGATTCTAAATATAAGAAAATCAAAGATCATGTAATCGGATAAAAAAAAATTTGTTCATGCTTTTTTTACATTTCAATAATTTATACCCTTTTATGAGGACCGATTACTACATTTGTTTTCCCCTTATAATTTTTAAAGTTATAAAGCTATTACTATTACTGCTATCGCTGTCATATAAATACAGTCAGCTGATCAAAAGTTACAGAGTTATTACCAAAAAGTTTCACAGTTCAATGTCAGAATTTAATTAACTTTTTTAAAAATTAATTTAAAAAATATTAAATATTTTGCATCCCTCATAGTAT
Organism: Cochliomyia hominivorax; assembly: GCA_004302925.2. Taxonomy (NCBI): domain Eukaryota; kingdom Metazoa; phylum Arthropoda; class Insecta; order Diptera; family Calliphoridae; genus Cochliomyia; species Cochliomyia hominivorax. Next base: position 57,116,042 of record PYHX02000467.1, read on the forward strand.
GATCCCCATATTTGTGTTTTTTTTTTTTTTGCATTTAAAATTTTTTTTTGAAAATGTTCTGTTTTCAAAATATAATCATTGACAAGTGTTTCTATTTTATGGACCTCCACTGTACATAAAAATTGATTTTTACATCTAAAACATAAATATTACTTTTACATTTTATATGAGTATTAAATATAAACATATCCAACCATGTTGATGTTCTAATTAAGATTATTTGGTGTGGATTCATATTGTTTTCATAATGATGAACAACTTAGAGTTAGAACAGAAAAGTACTTCTAAAATGTAGCAAAAATTTAATTTAATGAAAATAAAAATATTTTTTTGCAATTTTTCCTAAGACTTAAGAAAAAATCTTCTCTAATTACATTCAGTACTAAAAATGCAATAATTACTTTTCAAACTGCCTTCATAGTGATAATTTAATTTTCTCCAACTTTTGCTAAATACAGTGTTTTTACATTTTCTTTCTCTCTCTCGCCCACTCTCTCTATCTGTCTCGGTTTTTATTAGCAGATGGTGTTGAAAAAGTGTTAGAAGTTGATGACTTCAAGTTATTTGACAGGATGCTTTGTCATTTTGTACATTTTTTCTCGTTTGCTTTAATTCCTTCTTTTGTTTTACATTTGTAATCTGATAAAAGCTAATGAATTTAACACCTGCGGTTTAAAACTCTTCATGTTTTATTTAATTTGCTTTATTTTAGTTCTTTATTTTATAATTTAATTAGCATTTGGAGAAAAGTACTAAAAGTACTGCAAATACTTGTTCTTCATAAGGGCTTTACATCCTCCGGATTTAGCAACTATTCGTTCTTAAATTTAAAGCCTTAACATATTTCAAAATTATTTTTTAAAAAAATACTTTCTTCTTTAATTCTTTAATTTAATTTATATTACAAATCTATTTAAAATTGTATTGACTTCCTTATTTTATATAAATAAAATTTTGGAAAAACGTAACCACGACATATTTGATACTTTATGAATGATTCTTAACAAGATTATTGGATGGGACTAAACTCCTTAGCAAGAAGGAACTTTGCAAATGGAAATTAAGGCATCACTGAAATATTTAACAGGATGCTACGTAAATATTTATAGCCAGATTGTATGTCGAATCATCAATCTTGGATAAAAGTAAGCGGATTGTTTCAAACGAGATTATAGGATAGAAATCCAATCAAATACATACAGGATCATTGGCAGTTAACTAAACATAAACTGGCTTCGGATTCTCGTGAAGATTAGCTAGGGATATGGATGGTTTGAAACGAGATTGTAAGAAAGGGCTGAACCTTTGTGCAGAAGAACCAAATGAAGGTACAAACGATCAGGAGTTTACAATCTGAACAAAAAAAGATCTCGGCAAACTCTTTTTACAAATAGGTAAATGAAAATAAAACCAATATACTTCAATGCCGATACATAGAGAGGTGCTGAACTGAAATTAAAAGATTAACAAGGACTCTGTCAATTAAACCATGGAATGGGCGCAAATTAAAAAGTAAATGATCTTGTTTATAAAGCCAGATAATTAACTAATATAAGTTTCGTAAAATATCCGAAATTTTCATTCAGACAAAGAAGTAATTTTGTCCTCAACGTGTTCACAACTGAAAATTTACAAATACACAAAAAATTGTTAGTATGCTTTACTGTTTTTTACCCATTGTCTCCGGACCAGTAGCATATTCTAATGGTTCAGTGGTTGGTTAACAAACAGAAATTGATGCTTTTATTATCCACATGTAATTACTTCAAAATTGATGAATCTACCGATCAGACTGTGTTATTCCACGAGGACCCTTTTGGAAATAATTTTAGACACCGTTAGCTAAGGAAAAAGAGTAGCGAAACATAGGTAGTTGAGGTAATGTGCGTTTGCGCCGATATTCGTAACGGTCGGAAAATGTGTGCTGATATTATATATACTTTCTAACCCATAGCACAACATCTGAAGAATAATTATGTGAATGAAATTAAATTTATCAATATTGTGTGCATCTGTTATAAACAGTTTTCTCTTTACAACCAAAAGCTTTAGGCCTATATTTGAGTCAACCTCAAAATTCCAATGACAAACCTTTCTTAAATTTTCAACAAAAATTAATTGGATTTAGACAGAATTTAACCATAACATCAAGCATCATTTTCATTTCAAGCATTTCATAATCACACCAAAAGCCATCGAAAAAACTTAATATGTTAAGAAATGTTTAACTTTGATACACCCCAAATTCTTTGATTTATTTACATCCCATATAAGGCTTCTTCCTGATAAAGAGTTTTAAGCTTATAAAACTGCTACATATAGATCAATTGCATTAATATTTACTACAATTGTTTTTAATTGTCTTTAATATATATTCAAATTCGGCCCCATTCTATAATGGTGTTCTAAGCTCCCAAAACGTGGACCTATTATCTGGAAATTTGAAACAATTATTTTTCTAATTATCTTTTATATAGAATATTAATTAGTAGCAGGTGATATAAGATGCCGTTTTCCGGATTAGGGTTTGACTTAAGCTCCAACATAATACTTTTGCTTTAGAACTTCAACAGTGTCCAATTTAGCATTTATATTTGTTCTTAATATTTTCGCTAAAAATTGTCAAACTATGTAAATAAAAGCGTAATAATATCATGTCAAAACAATCTTCTTTATTACTTGCAGGTATTATTTGCTATTTTTATAAAATTATATTCCAACACTTAAGAATATAGAACTTAAGGATATAAAAACCATTTGACCTAGTTTCAATTTTTTACTTCTATAATTTTTTTTGAGAAATTTCAATTATCTCTCTCTTTTGCCTTAGTAAAATAATAACGACCTTTAACATTAATATAATTTGGTTAATATTCCAACAACACGTGTTAAACAAAATATTAAATAAAAAGACTCTTGTTAATTATTCCCTTGTATGAGGTTCTTATATAATTTTTTTCTGTAACAATATTATTTAAAATTTATTCCGTAACATATTAGTTAGTTTAGCTTGTTAGTTAGTTACTGAGTTAGTTATACGCTATAAGCATTAAATGTTAATCATTTTAGTTGTGTTTTTAATATATTTTTCTAACTTACTTTTCCTTACTTTTTCCATATAGTTTTCCACATACAACATCTACTTTTACTTTCTATCAGCGTAATCTATTTTTCATACTCTAATAACCCTAACAATAATAATAACAACAACTACTACAAATATATGTATGCAACTAACAACAGCAACAAAAGTAGCAGCAATAATATCATCAGCAACACTACTGCATAAAACAACTAAACTAGTTAAAATAGAAAGAAAGGAGAAAAAAGGATATACATATACAAAAACTACAACAGCAACATAACTTAAAAAAAAAAAAAAAAAAAAAAACAAAAATAACAACAACCAGCATATAAAATGCTAGTGAAAATAATAAAAACAAAAATATAAATAAAATTCTGAATAAAAAGTTCTTTCAAGGTAAGTGTTTTACGATAGAGAGAGAGAGAAAAGAAGCAAAAAAAGTTTTAATAAAAAATATAACAAAAATAATAGCATTATATGTATGCATGTGTGTATGTATGTATGTATGTATGTATGTATGTATGTATGTATGTATGTATGTATGTATGTATGTATGTATGTATGTGTATATGTAGGAAGGTAGTAGTAGATTTATACATAAAATCTATTATAAACACATACACTTAACTCTTCTTTTCACAAGTATCTGTAAACTAACGAATACATACAAACACTTACAAATACATAAAACTTACTTCATCAACACATGTGAGCATAAACAGTTACGGTTATTTACATAGCATTTAGATCAGATTTATCCTTCACTAGTTTTCACTTTGAGCTCTTTTTCCAAAAAACTCCTCCGTCCTGCATTTGGTCAAATTAGAAGATTCCCCGTAAGATTACTAATATAATGATTGGATCTAAATTAAATAATTCTAGGCTTAAAACTTCTTTATATATTCACCAAGTTACATTTGAGTTGTATATGGGATTTCTAAAGTCCTATCTGCCCTAAATACGCTCTATATTTAATTTAATAATTCCATATTACAGAGGCTACTCTCTCCTGATCCTATCCATCCTACATTTTGTCCAATAAAAATGTTCATTTATTCATTCTTGAATAGTTCTTTGGATATTTTATAATTAATAAGTGTTTTGTATGGGGTCTTCCTCATCCCTTGATTATATGTAAACTTTCTTCTTAATTCTGTCGGGGCCAAATTTTTGAAACTATCGCTTTAGTAGGTATTTAGATATTTGGCAAAGTAATTGTTTCTTTTTGTGGTGGTGGTTTTACCCCTTATCTTACGAAAATTGTTTAAGGTCTATATTACTTTCGAATATATTGAAATCATTCTGTGAAAATTTTAACAAAATCGGTTCAGTCATGGTTTCCATGACTAGCTCCTGTAACTGCCTATTAATCCAAAATAAACAAAAATAAAAATACATTCAAAATAGATTTCAAAACCGAACCATATAAAATCTTCATTTGGTTTCAATAAATACAACAGCAAACAGTTTCACCCAATTAAGGAACGAGACCGAAAAAGGCTTAACAAAGGTTTTTTTCTTAACTCTGTTTTAAATCGATAGTTTTATTTATTCCATTTTTATCTCAGTTTACGAATTAGTTCATTATTAAGAACCTCAGCTGCGTAGTTGGAGGTATTAAAAAAAAATACCAAATATGTATTAATGATGTGAGATAAAAGATGTATTAAAATACATTTATTCTAAAACGATTTTTATATCCTCTGCCAACTGTAAAACTATATTTTTGAATACGTAACGGACATTTTGTATTTCTCTTAAAGCAAAATTCGTGAAATAACCCAAAATATCATAAACTAAAATTTTTTTGGAAGAGCATAAAAGTTTTTCCACTTTCGATTGGAAAATGTAATATAATATACCTGAAGCTGATAATGTAAATTTTGTAAAATGTGGTAGAAGGATGTTGGCTTAATAAGGTACATTAAAAGCTAAATAGATGTTTGGAGCCATAATTAAATATAATTCGATAGAAATATTTACAGAACTATTGAAGCGTTTACTGCGTATTTTTGAACAACTTTGCTGTCAGAAATACATTTTTAAAATTCAAAATAAATTCTAATAGATGTATTTGGTATAAAAAAATCTGTAGAACCGAATATGACATTCTAACTTGCTTAAAAATAATTTTGCAATATTTTCGATTTGATTTGAAGATTATGGGTGAGTAGTGAGTGGTCTTTCAGATTTAGCCGTATCGAATATTTTGATTTTTCGAAAATTTGCAAAATTTTATAAAAATGTCCTCATAAATCTTTACAAAAAATAAAAATTTTTCTATAGTTAAAAAAAAATGAATGTGTGAAAAATGTCCTATCACCACTTATACACCGCTCAATTCAAAATCTTAAGACAAACACTTTACAGCAAGAAAGATTTTAAAAGATCATAAATCTCGTAAATATGAAAATATTTTAAATTAACTTTGCCGATAAAAATTCTGTATTATTGAAAATTCGCATTTCGACTTTTTGTATATTGAAAACTTATGCAACCAAAAAAAGGTCTCGACGTAAATCTCTCACTCATTGTTAAAATATTTTAAATACATATGTTCGATAGAAGCATAAATTATATTAACAAATTTTACTAGGGTCAGTCATGCCTGCACTGGTAGTTTCACTTTAACTCCTTTTAAATAAAGTACTTAATATGGCTCATAATTAAAAAATATGTATCTTGAAACTTTAACAAAAATACCCATCTTCCAATAAGATTTTCAATAACGTTTTCATTGATGAACATGTTTTCTCTATTTTTTAACTTCGCCATATTTTAGAAAAAAATCTTAGCTGAAATGTAAAGAAAATCCGGATGTGCTTTGTGCAAATATTTCCGTTATGGGACATTAATTTAACAGTATCTTAATACAAAGAGTGCTTAGTGTTGCTATTTTATTGATCTCCTTTGCTTTTGCATCGTTTAAAACAACAATTTTAAATACAAACACACTTGTAAAAGAACAGTAATATAAAAGCAAAGCCTTTGCTTATATAGAAAAACATATACTTAAACACTACTTGAATATATGTATAAGAATGGATATAATGATAACCAGATACTTTACTTTTATTCAGGTAAAAATAACGTAACCAACTTTAAAAAACTAGTAATAAAGCAATAAATTTAAGTTATAATATCAATTTTGTAGATTTTAAATTAATTATGTTCATATATTTATAACTGGCTTTTACTCGGTGTGCTTTGCTGCATAAAAATTCTACTCAATCCTAGACCTCAATAGAAAATTCACAAACCACATGGTGTAATAAAAAAAAGAAAGTCCTTTGGACTTTTTGGAAATTAATATTTTTCGTCTATTATACATCATTCCTCAGAAGATAAAACAAAATTAATAATCGGATGGTACGAATGGAAGGGTTATCTACAAATGAAAAATATATGAAATGAAAAAATTTTTATTATAGTTATGGTCATCTTGGAATGAAGACGATGGTCACCAACCTAATAGTGGATCACAATACCCTTGGAAAGCATATTAAAAGATTAAGTCTCTGTTCATGACAATTAATTACTATAATTTTTTTTGAAAAACATTAAACCTTTACTGGTATCAGCGAATAATTTCTTGGTTAACTGGAGACCGTAGACAATTTATTTGGCAGATAGAGCTAGAGGAGAAGAAGAGAGGAAAAAATAATTTAGAACTCAAGAATCATTTCCAATGTAAAAAACGGATATCAACATCTCCTGTTTTCAATTCATATGAGACACAATTATTTTTATGTTGAACAAATCTCAAAGCTTTAAAACGTAAGAAAAGGTCAAGTTTTGATTATTATGTTATTACTTTGGCCCAAAGACGAATCCTATTGAAATTTGTTATATTCAATCCAATATTTCAAGTACATCACATACAAATGTCCTCCCGGAAAGAGATTTTAAGTTCATAAAATAAATCATATGATACTCTAAAATGATATGCCAAATTAAGGGAGTACGTTGCTTCTCATAGGTTCCATACAAGCCTCCTTCCAAATATCACTTTGAAAGTCATAAAAATCACATATCGAAATATATATATCCAAAAATAGATGTGCAAAATTAGACGAGATTCGGTAAATAATTTCATTTAGCTCCCACATAATACAATAGAAAAAATCATTTTAAAAGTCCTTATTTATACATAAATGAATAAGTCAGAAAATTATATTATACGAGAGTCGTTCGTTAATATTTCTTAACTACTATATATATTGTTATGAAGGTTATAATATAGCCGGGCTTGATTGACTATAACATCCTTACTTACAATCTTTCACGCAGCTGAAATAAAATTCAATTCCAAAAAAGAAGAAACAAATTTTAATCTTGAAGCATTTTGAGAGTGGTTAATGGTTAATAGCACCCTTAACAAAAATGAAACTTTGAGGTCTGTCGATTACTGAAGTGTAATGACAGCCTGTTACGCTTTAAAATATTATTTTTGGTTTAAAAACATGTTGATCAAATCAACATTATCAACTTGTATACCCAATACTTTATAGCTTAGTAGGTTTTTCCTTCTCCAGATATTTGCGAAGCTGTTTCTCTTTTATTTGTATACTGTTTACTTATATACCGTAACTGGTTCTGAAATTATATTTTTTATTCTGTAAAATAGAAAAAAAAACTTTCTGTTAAATTTTGGAAAAGTTTTGCATCGTCCTAATAGTTTCATGATGGTTACATTAAACATTAATTAGTCATGTCTGTATACGCATAGATAGATAATGTGTATATGTGCGTATATTATGTATGTATTTTACTTTATAATAACCTTTAATATTAGTCTTTGTATATAAGAATGTATGTTAATTTCTGCTTTATAATATTTATCTTTGAAAAAAAGTAGAAAAGAATTATAAAGTTTTCTCATTTTCTCAATATTTAAGTTTTAAGGTTTTTTTTCTTTTCTTGACGTTGTTCTAATAAAGGAAAATAGTAACACAAGAAGAACAAAAAAAAAAAAAACAAAAACATTTCTGGCAATTGGCATCATTAAAAACAACTTGCACTTCAGCAAACTAATAAAGTAAATATTAAATTTTCCTTAAGTTTTCTTCCATCAACCATATACGGATACGGATATTGAACAGCAACTAAGAAAAACAAAATTTTTGTTGAGAGCACAATGAAAAACCTAACACACACTCACTAACTCACTCACATATATACAAATGAAAAGAGAAGCTGTTATGAGGGCAAAAACAAAAAAATGAATGTTAAGAAAAACTTTTACTTAAGTGAAAAATTTTCTTTAAGAGTTTTCTTAGTTGTTGGCCGCATTTTATGATTTTTTTTAATTTTTTTTGTTTTTTATTATTTTATTTGAGTTGTTGCCACAACTTTTTACAACCATAAAGATCGATTTGTTTTGAAAATATTTGCATAAATTATGGCTTTTTGGAAAAGTTATAAGAAATGCTTACATGTAGTTATAGATATTTAAAATAAATAAAAAAGACATAAAATTATAATATAAATATATAAGATACTTTTCATTCATTTAAGATCTTTTCGATTTATTAAGAAACTTTTTGTGTTTTAATAAAAATTTTAAATTGTTTAATGATTTCAAATTAATACTTTTATAAAATGTCACAATGTTAAACGTTTAATCTATGTCATTTGTTTATATTTAATCCAGGGGAGATTTTTCAAGTGTTTAGTATTATTTTCCTTCCTTAATCTAATATGTTTTTTTATTAGTTGTTATTCTTAGTTCTTATATAAGGACCCTTCCCTTTACATGATTTTCAATTATATTCCTAAATATGGACCAATTTTATTTGGAAATTTTGATACAGATCAATTTTATTGAAACTAACTATCTTGAATAAATTCAACTTTTTTAGTTCCCTATTTTTCTATTGCTGCCTATATTTATAAAAGTCTTAAATATAACGTTCTTTCTCGGAATAGGTTTTAATGATTGCACAACTCTAAAATATAAATCATTTCTATTGAAATTTGGCAAAATTATTGTTGTACCTTTTTTAAATGATATCGAGCCTTATTTTGCTATAGCTATTATCGGACCATATTTGCTTTCAACTCCCTTTAAGTGTTATTTCCAGGAATAATATTTTAGGCTGATATGGCTATTACATATGGACAAGTTCCATCAAAAATTCTATCATTTATTAAAATGTTTAAATATATGGTTCCATTCATTGTTTGTTGTAGCTTTTATAGATTGCCCTTTTTCGGAAACTGGAGAGATGATTACCGACCATTATAGAAATCGATTTTTCAATCACAATGACCTATAATTAAATATATACCGAATTTGACTAGATTTGGGCCATATTTAGGAGTTTCATAATCTTTAAACTCTATTCCGAAAAAATCTTATAACAGTGCTACGTCATATAATGTTCCGAAAATAAAATATACCTAAAAAATTTCAACATTTTAAATTCACTGAATTTGGGATTAATCAAATTTTTGCATACTTTAGAATATAATTTTTTTCTGCTTAGCCGATTTCCATAATTTTTGGTGTTATATGGTGTGTTGTTGTTAAATTCTCCCTAATTGAATTCCTTTTTATTGAAAAATTTAGAACAGTTTTTTCAGAATTTTGAGGCTGTTCCAAATATAGGAATTTTTGTTGGACCCATTTAAGTAGGAAACTGCATAGGGCAGTTGGAAATAATGTGAGCTAATTTCATTGAATTCAATGAAGGAGGGAAAATGTTTTTAACAGACAGATTAACACATATCCATTTGGAATTTTAAAGTCAGAAACTAATTATGAAACTGTCTGATTATAGAATATAATAATAATAATAATATGTTATATCGTCTAGAACGAATATTTCCTTATATAATAAATTGCTAAAATTCTTAATAACAAACATTTTTCAATAAAATAATTTTTTTTTTAAATTTTTATTTATAACACAAAACGAATTTAATATTAAACAAGAAAAAGAAAAAAAACTTTTTTGACGAAATTCTTGTTGAAATTGAATAAATTTAAAAATGTCTTAAACAAAATCAGAAACGAGAATAAAAATTAATTTTTTTCTCAAAAGACTTCCTTATTTGAAACATAATGTCCGTATCAAATATTTATTTACATCATCATCATCATGCGCAACGTCATTGTAAACATCTTTATCGTTATAGGAATGTTTTGGTGGATTTTGTGTCGTCTTGGTTGTGACCATCAAACATTCACTTCCTTTTCATCACCAACGGCATCTTTATGTAACGATTTAAACAACGTACTTCCACTATTAATGTCAAAGAAAAATGTTTTATATACTTAAATATATACATATCTTTGTGTATCTAAATTTCTCTCTATGTATTTGTATGTATGAATATATAGATAAGCGATTAAGTTCTTTAAGATTTCGCTTGTATTTGTTTTTGTTATTGTTTATGTTTGCGTTTGTTTATATTATTATATTTTGATGAAACGCTTTAGGGGTCGTTTGTTGCTTCGATAGAATCTGCCACTCACACTTGAATTTATTTTTCAAAGTGTTTTTTTTACATTACTGTATGTAGTAAGTAAATAAGTAAGTACGTGTGTGTGTTTATGTTTGTGATGGCATAAAGTTAATGTGTCTAAGAAAAAGAAACATTTATTTAGGCGGACATCAAGACAGACGTTTGCTTGCCTTTTGATAGTATCAAACAAAAACACTTCGTACATTTTTCTTTATATGTACATTAATATACAAGGAGTGAGATGGAAAAAATCTTAACAATAAAGAGCCTTGGGTACAGGTAGAAGGAATAAATCACATGATGTTTCAAAAGCCACAAAAAATAGAAAGTTTTTTAAATAGAGCTCCCTATACATCCGGCAGAAAGCAGTCCGGTTAGTTCAGTGCTCAGACTATTAAGTATGAGAAGTTAAAACTAATACCGGTTTAAAAACATGCAGGGCTCCGAAAGTTCTTTAGTCCCAAAAGCAGTCAGACAAGAAATATTCCGTTGAGGCAAATGAAGCCAAACATTTATTACATCGGACTCTGTAAGTATCGAAAGTTACATCAGGGAATGTTTACAAAAATTATTTTTCCATTCACAAGACTTCATAATGTCTCCACTTATTTTTGGCCTGGCTTGTCACTATGTTAAACAGACATTTATACCAAACTAACCGGACCTGAGGCCAGAATAAAGAAAATGGGTTCTTATTTGAAGAGCACAAAATGATGTCTAAAAGCAAGGTGGCAGAAGCACTGTAAAAACGTTAATGGAAAGCTTTGGGGAAAAGGTTCAAAACTTCATCATAAGTGATAAAAACTATAAAAATAAATTGCAATGATAATTCAAATAATATTTCTTTATTTGAAACTGTAATTTTTAGTGGTTTCATTTCTATTAGTATATATGAATGTTTAGAATTTTTTTATCTCACTCTTTAAGTGTATATTCACGCTTAAACTTATAATAAAATATTCAATATTCGGTTCCCTATTGAGTATTCCCTTTAGGCCTGGTCACTTTGGAGTATCAAAGAAATAAGTAACTCTAATAAAATATGTACATAAGATGACTTTTAAAGACAGATTTTTTTGCTCTAAACAATAAATAAAGACAAACAAAGAAGGCGAACTTCTTAAATATTAAAGAGCAGGAAGTAGAAGAAAAATAGATAGATTCTTCCAAATTCTGCATGAGTTAATTTTGATAAAAGTCAAAAGACCAAAATTTATTGAGAATCCGCATGTATATCCGGTGTTTCTAGCAACGTTTTTTGTAAAAAACTTTCTATTGAAATTGTTTTTTGAAGAGTTTAATATGAATATACAAATTTAAAGGTGACCTAATGATTTATTAACGATATTAGAAGTATTTTTTAAATACGATGAATTGCTATGAACAAAAAAAAAATGATTTTTTTAATCAACTTTATATTGGACTTACCGCTAGAAAGACTGCGATTTTGGGCAATATGCCCAATAGCAGTCAAATACTTGTAAGAAAGTGGGTTTTTGGGAATTATATTGTCGATCTTGTGCCACAATATGATACTTAAGACCAATTAGTGACAAACCCTCGTAGAATTTTTATTCTGTAATTTTTACTTATCATGATATTATGCCGATACAAACATTAATGCAAATTTTGTGGAATTTTACATGATATTTTGCAGTGGATCTTATATGGGACCGATCAATCAATTTCATCAAAATGTCTTAAAAAATGCGACCCGTACTTATGCATAATGTTTTCATGGACAGTCAACTGCATCGAACATATTGACCGAGAAGATAATTCAAAGTCGATCGTTATTCTAAAGGGTGAATGTTGGGTGTTATTGCTAAAAATTACACACAGAAAAATAACAATGTAAAATTAATTAAAATATAAATTTTTTAACTTTTTTCAGATACGATTTTGATTCATAGATAAAAATGTTAATTTTACATTGTTTCACAGCAAATATAGTTTCTTAATAATATTCATTAATTTTTACTACATTGAAAGATTTCAATATGGCCAATATTATTTCACCTCTAACATAAACATATTTAATTTAAACTAAATGAAAAACAATATTTAAACTCAAATCAACTATATTCAACCTTGATTTCTCTTAATGTTTTTTTATTGTGTGTGCAAATTCGCCTATCTTAGGGTAAGGTATAATAGCGTTGGTGCAAAAAACCTATGTGTTATGTGAAATTTATGCGTTGTAAAATAAATTTTTCTAGAAGAAATTTAAGGCCGACCATCGCAAAATTTTGCACATCTACTTTTTATAATATTTATCTTACTTTGGCCAATTATTGTTATAAAACCAACGTATATGTGAAATAAATGCCCTTCAAAGTGATATTTGGAAGGGGGCAATAGACCGACCTTATTTGACAAATCGATTTAGAATATCATGAGGCTTATTCGCTTTATATTTATAATCTTCTGAGTTTAAAACCTCATTCCGGAAGGACATTTATATGGATGACCTGAAATATTGGACCGAATATGAACGACTTCAACAGGCTTTATTCTTGGGCTCCAAACTCAACAAAATATCTCAAAAAGTGCTTCAGCATAATTATTAGCCCAAGAATTGTTTGAGTTTGTTTAAAAAGACATTTTTTATACCCTTCAGTCGATTCAGTTATGTCCGCTTGTCTGTCCGTCTGGCTGTCTGTTGCTAGCATTTTCACATCCACAATAATTGATCAATGAAATTTGGCCAGAGTATTTGTTTTCTGAGAAGTTTTCTGTTTAAAGCCAGAAAAATTGGTTACGTATTAAAAGATGTAGAACAAGGCAGCCACCAGGGAGATATTCCGTAGAGTATTCCAAGATATTCCATATGAACCAATTATAAATAAATCGTGACGATTATTTTTAAACTATATTGAATATGTTTTACTTTCCTAGCAAATATCGGTCAATGTTTCGGTAAAGTGTTATTTTCGGAAAAACAACTTTAAACTTGTAAAACTATTAAACAATGAGCAATTCTTTTGAAATTATTGCTCTTAATGTTTTATATATATGTTACTCATTAGACAAATTATCGGGCCATAGTTTGCTTTAGATCCCATTCAAGGCCCCTTCCCAGATGAGAGTTTTAAATTTGATACAATTTTATTGAAAAATGTAACTAATTTTATAGTTTACAATATCATCAACTCATGCTATTTTTTGCATAATATTACTGGTGAGGGGTATTTAAGATTCAGCATAGCCGAATATAGCATTTTTAGTTGTTTATTTTTTATAACTCCTAAATTAATGGAATACACTTATTGTTTTTAATTAAAGAAATATTTTACTTTAATACATATGAAGGAGAACATAAAAGTAATTACTGCAAGAAAGTTACTTAAGTTTCGAACAGTACTGTACATTTCAAATCATATTTGTCAACCAATGCTTGATATAATGCGATAATCCTTTACTTTATATAAACATTTTTATTTATATAATATTTTCCCTTTTGTTATTATGACTCTTATAATTTTCATTATCTTCATACAATTGTTTATAAAAAATGACAATAAAAGAGAAGGAAAACATCAGAAATTTTAAATAATTTACAACAATGACACTTATTGCCGCTTTTATTGTTACGTTATTGTTATAATTAAAACAACAACCACAACAAATATTTCCTTTGTCAATTCATTTTTGTTTTGCTTGTATTCTTCTTTTTCATTAAGCTGTTGTTGTTCCTTCTATTTTCACTTCTATTGCTTGATAATATGAAAAGAGGAAAAAAAGCAGATGACGTGCATTCAATGCTTTAGAATGTTTATTACAATCTCCTGCCGTTTTATTGTATCCGGTTTCCGTTGTACATGATTTTTCTCTCAACTGCATTTACACTCTTAACTCCACCTTGAATATATTTTTTTCTGTTGTTGTTGTTTATTTTCATTTTTACGAATTCGTTTTTGTCTTTGATGGCCTTAATTTTCACCAGCCACCACATGACGTATGATGAGAAGAGAATCCTTTTGGTTGTATGTACTTGTGTATGATTTTTTATGGACGACACTCTTGTTTATTTCGTTAAAAAGAGGGAACTTGCAGTTTTGATTCAGCAATCGTTTAAATTGACTTTGGTGGGTTTTGGAAGTGAAAGCTATTTGTGTTGTGTACTGACAGCCCCAAAAAAGTTACTGACTGTGTAACTGGCTGCATTTTAATTAAGACAACATGGTAGACAAGTTCAAGTTTAGCTCTTATATGATTTAGATGGTAATAATAATTGGAATCTTTTCTGTATTTATTCCCTTTAACTATCATAAGTGGAGAATGAGAGTATTTTTATTTTGTTACTTCATGTGGAACACCAAGGGAAAATAATTTAAGATTTAACTATACAAAGTCTTAAATATAATTGAAGAATTAAACAATAAATCTATTAAAAAAATTTTGAAAAATGAATACAAGATTTATGCCTCAGTTTGTCACTTTATACCATTTAATTGAAATAATTTTAAAAATCTTGTGCATTTTACCCAATCGAAATCCTCTTAAATGTTTGTTATGCTTAAAGTTGCTATTATAAAATGACTTACCCATCTTTCTGTTACAAACATCTAGACAAATGCATAACACTCCTGACAACTATAAAAATCTATGTGACTAGAAATGTGAAAAAAAAAAAATAACCCAACATCAAGCAATTATTTTAATAAAAAGTATTTGTAACGCCAACAAGAATCTAAAGAAGGATTTTTTTTCAATTTCGATGAAAACGATATGTTTTTTATATCCATATTTAGTTAAAGTTGCTATATAAGGTTATTTCCAGAATAGGATTTTAAGTCGATTTATAAACTTAATGTACTTCAATGACATTTGGAAATTATAATTTTTTGGACTTAGCATGAGCATGCGTGGCTAAATTGTAGCCATATAGGAACCCTTCCCAAAAGTGAGTTTTACAGTAGGGCACAAAGCTCATAAAACGGAAATATCTTTTATATTTGATTTTAAGATCCCTTGCCGATTTGAATCCTAATACTCATAATATGGATTTATTCCTCACAAGTATTTTTTTCTTTCCACACTGGAAGTGTACAATAAGACGAAATAGCCGTTTAGGTGTATGACAATAGGTATAAGAAATCCTTATAGAGTTTGTATCCTCTCTTCAACCTAACTGAAATAACCTAACTTTTTTAGACTTGGTGTTGATATGAATGATTAATTTTATGAACATCAGTTCGCATACAAGTAAGCCTCCAAACAATGCCCAATTAATTATTCCATTGAAATTATACACAATTATTTTCTTAAGATTCAAATAAGTTAATAATAAGTTAACAGATAATTGCCATCAACGCAGTTCAGATCGTTCTGCTCTTAAATGGTGTTTTATAGTTGTCGCATTTCTTTTCGAAGGTTTCTAAGTATCCAAATTAATCTAAAAATCTTTCAGAAATTCCCTTTCTTTCTATTTTTTTCTTTCTGCTTTCAAGTTCCTTTTATAAAACTCGTAAGGTTGCTCACTGTAAAAAATATATTACTTTAATATTTTTATGTTTTTATCATTCAGAAGCATTAATTTTTTTTTTCCTTCAATGAACCGAGTTCCTTCTAAGCCAATTAAAAATGCGTTAATCAGCTTTCCAAATTACCATAATACATAATTAACTCCACTTTATCGATTGAACGGATGAAGGATTATCTCTACCTCTACCGTACTATCTTACAGTTTGAAAATACTAATTATTTCAGTCGTTGTGTGATGTTTCTTAAGCTAAAATTCTATATTTTGTTAAAAATTTCTGAAATATTTTCTTTTTTAATATTAACTCCCTATCGAACTCAACACGTTTTATCGAATTAAATTTACTTGCAGAATAATGATTATAAAAGTAAGAATGCTATATTCAGCTATGCCGAATCCTTAAATTCCTCTACCACTAACATTATGAAAAAATTGGCATGAAATGAAGATATTGCACCAGAGAACTTATTCGTTCATCAGTTTAAATGCTCATTATGAAAAAAGACTTCTACAGTGAAATATGGGATAAATTTCTTGAAGTTACCTGTGAATAATGGTACAGAGCTACGGATTTTAATGGACCATTTTATTCAAAAAGAAGGGCCGTATTCAAGAATTTAGATACGTATATTGAAGACATTTGTCTAGTTGTCTGCATTTCCATGGATTTGATTCATATTTAAGGAGTTACTATTATTGACTTAAAACAGTTTTCGAAAAGAGGCCTTATATGGGAGCTACAGCACAATAATGGACTGAGATTGTCAAATTTAAATGTCGTATGTTCAGAAGCGCTAAGAATTAATTGTACCTTGTTTCAATAGAATTTGGCACTATTTAATAGTTAAACAAATAGTTATGCGTCTGTTTTCAGACAGACGTATCTTTTCAGATGATACCTTCTTGGCATTACACACGAAATGATAAAATTAATATAACGTCATCACCACTTATGGTGGTGAAGGGTGTAAATATGTATTTGAAATAATAATAAAAAGGAAAATAATATAAAATTAAATGATATTTTGCGGTTTTGGTGTTAAATGCAGTGACATTTCAATTTCCGTTTTAGAAAATAAATTTGTGGGAATTCTTTGTTTTTTTTTGTTGCCTTTTTGTTGCATTATCCTTCACTTGACTAAAATCTAATTTTGGTATTGTCGATAATGTTTCTCCTTTTATTAAGTTATTGGCAATTGTATTGTATTTCATTAAAATTGTATTATTCGTTCAATAGTTGAAAAGGAAATATTTTTATTTAAACTTTAATAGTCCAGTGGAAATCATGATGAAGTACATGAATTTTGTTGAACTTTATATAATAAAGTCTAATAGGTCACAATAAGATAACTTTTATTTTTTAGAGTTGTATTGAAATAGTGAGTTATATGTCTTAGCATTGATTTTCATCAAGTATAAATATATATTTGCTGTCTGGAACAGTGGACTTGCCAAGTTCATTAACAAACCAATAACTGATTTATTAGAACCTCTTGACTTTGTTTATTTTACGCGTTTTATCTTAGGACGTTTTCAGAAAAACATACGTAAAATATGCAACAATGTTATGAAGTTTTTTAATCCTTTCCGGAATTC
The DNA here is from genome assembly GCA_004302925.2 of Cochliomyia hominivorax. Classification (NCBI taxonomy): domain Eukaryota; kingdom Metazoa; phylum Arthropoda; class Insecta; order Diptera; family Calliphoridae; genus Cochliomyia; species Cochliomyia hominivorax. The sequence continues at coordinate 57,133,678 of PYHX02000467.1, forward strand.
TAGAACTGTTCTTGAAATATCTGAGAAATTATGTTTAATATGTATGAGAGAAAATTTGGCTCCCATCCCTATAATTTCAACATTTATTAAAAAAAAACAAGTAAACATTTTATAGTCGATCAAGCTCGACAGTGTAATACTCTACATCAAATTTGATTATTATAATACAAACAATTTTGTGAAATTTATGCGTTAAAAAAATAAAGAACCGACCCTCGTAAAATTTTGTACAGTGGTTTTGACTTATATTTATTTTAATTCGACTATATTTACAGTACCAACTTATATTTGCGATTTATGAGTTTCAAAGAGACATATGAGAAAAGACCCAGGAAAGGTAAACTCTACCATATATATTTTTTATTTAGTTACATATTCATCTCAGTATGTGGTAAAATTATGTCTACTTTCTGATAATTTTTACGGAAAAAAATTCAAATGTTCTTAATGAGAATTTTTCGGTTACCACAGATATCGGTATATAGTTTCCATATTATTAGACCAATATTGCTGGTTCTAAATAGGAAACTGTTAAGAATAATAAAAAACAATCTGCATAAATTTTATTAAATTTAGACAAATGGTCTAGGCGCTAGAATGTTTCCAACAGACGGTTATAGTGAAATCGACTTGGATTTTAATTTAATGCAATAGAGGCATCTTAGAACATTTTTGGTGATACAGAAGAATTGACAAACTTAATATACCAATTTTGAAAAGTATCAGAATAAGAGTAAATCTGTTCCGTAGCTTAGACTTGATGGGCATGATAATATATAATATAAGTTTGTCACTTCGTGTTTAACGTAAAGCAGAAATTATCTAAGACTCCAAAAAGTTTATATATTTTTTATATCCTCCAAAAATTTAAAATTTTGTCCAAGTATTATCATTTTTTATAGATAAGACACAAGTGAGAAGTATCCCCATTGAAACGAATTTCTTTTTAACTAACACACTTTAACGAACGGAAATTTTATTGTCACATATCTCTGAACTATTTAAAGAATTTTTTCTGAAATTTGCTTTATTAAAATAATAAAGCCTAACCAATTTGGTAGGATACGAGAGAACTGTATTTTTCATACGAGTGGCAATTTTAATATCGCATATCTCTTAAACTGTTACAGAAATGTTAATTAAATTTGGTGCATTTATAAATAATATTTTAGAATGCGTAATTTTGGATAGAGCACGAGGGAGTGATATTCCTTCAATTATTAATAAATTTATCATATCGGTACTTCTACAAAAAGAAGGTCTACGAGACCTCTTGAGAAATGCTTATGTTTAAGAATAAATAATATTTGAATAATGTACATATCTAAAGCTCACCAGAGTGAAAACTAACACAAAACTTTTATATAACGGAAAATTTGTTAAACTTTCATAAATACAAACACTAATATCCGGTTGACAGAAGGCAGTAAATCTTATAATACGAGGAAGCTTTAAATGTACGATGTTCTCTATAATAATTTTTTATACTTTCCTCTTTTTTTGTCTCTCTCACTCTTTCTTTTTACACTAGCAACGTTTTTTTTTTGTAAATGCAAATATATAAACTATAATAACAGTAAAAAATAAATAAAAATGTTATAGTTGGTCAAGTCCTATTATTTAATACCCTACACCATATCGTTTAGGGTATTAAATAATAATCGTTTAAGAATATAATAAGACTTACATTCATTAAATTTAGTTAAAATCGATTTATATGCAAAAATTGTGTATACTAAAAACCCATTTTGGGGGAAACATTTGTTCACAACCACTTGTTCTCGGCCCGAAATAATACTACGTGTCAAGCGGGCGGACTGCTTAAATCGACTCAGGAAGTGATTCTGAGTCGAGGGGTATACTTAAAATTGGTGGAAGAACTAAATTTGCTGCGTGTTACTAACATATGACCAAACGCATAAAACCCATGGTGCGGTAGAGTACAAACATAAAGTTGTAACAAAACAATAACTAACGAATAATAATACAATAGTTGAAGTAACAATAACAAAGAACAATATGTTTAAGTATCATAAACTTAAAATTCTGGAATAAATGACATTTCTCATTTTATTCAAATTTTTTGGAGTGATTTAGATACTGCATTTTATTTAACAAAAGATACAACAGTTTTGTCATAGAAAAATCTTATTTAAATGCTGGAATGATTTTAGAGAAAATCTGTTCATACATTAAAAACTTATGAGAGAAAAGATTCATCTTTACTTTGAAATTTTCTAGTCTACTGCAGCGCTATTGAAATTGAATTGTTTCTGGAAAACATCTCTTAGTTTAAATATTGCGACTTCGTTTATGTAAATAAAAATAACTATATAATACTCAACGACATACTTTACATCATTTGCATAGGAGATTATTACATCGCTCATTTGCTGCAAGGTCGTCATAACTTAAAATTCCCAAGTTTCGACTAAACATCAATGAAGTTTTTTGTTATATAGACATTTTTTGCGAATGAAGCATTCATATATCAAAAGCGATTTCAACAAAAATATATTATGCCAAATATATATTTGGCATAATACCGATGTTGCGCATCGGTAGTTGACAAAAAAATTATTTTTGGAGTTATTACTATCTTGCAGCAAGTACAACATTAATGCTATAAAGGCAAATCTGGCCTTTATAGCATTAATGTTGTACTTTTTTCTTGACTAAAAGTTGCTTGGGCCATAAGGCCTTAGCAAGTCGATATAAGTATTTAAAATGATTTTGTCTTTTGTTATTTAATTAGTTCCTATATTATCCGATCACACTGATATAAAGAAAATTATGGTGCTTATTTTAATATTTTTATATAGTATAGTTTCCTAGATGTGGGGTATTGAAAAATTGGATTTATGATCAATTGTAGATTGTGTATCAACTTACAGGAAATTAAATTTGACTATGTTTTTAATCCCATACCTGCATTTATATCTTATGTAAATAGTTTAATAACACTATAATTTTTTTTTATAAATTTACTCTGTTTATAGAAGGTAATTAGACTCGTACTATAAAAAGGGTAAAATTACACATCGATTTTTGTTTCAAATTTTAACGCTTTTTGTATGTTAAAAATAAATATCAAACATTTTATGCTCATTTCTACGCACATTTAGTAATTTTACACATTGTGTTATAGTAATTTTACATTAATTTTTTAAAGTGTGTAATACCTAGGAGATTTTATAAAGTCCCGAAAATGTAACACTACAGCATCTAGATATGCATAAACTGCTGGAACACGGTAGCAATCTTCAGACAGAGGTCTTGTCCATTGGTTATGTGAAATTTCTTACGGTTCAAAAGTTATATCAATATTATTACACATACAAAAAATGAATAACAAATTTTTGATAACTACTGTCTTATAATAAGGCCACTTTAATCAGTGATTTTTAAATATCAGGTTTTATGTAAGAATAGATCAGATTTTAAATAAATTCGCAATTGTTAAATTTTTAAGAATTTCTCCATTTATCAAATGTAGGACTTCTCATTATTATTTACCAGTTTGATGCAACAAGCGTAAACACACACAGTGGCGAATATATTTAGGTTTAAATCAATACCAGAGTATAAAAAAACTCGGAGCAAAGTATTTATATTCTTTGCGAAGATTAAAAATATATAAAGTGCTTTTTTTAATTGAAATTTGTTAATTTTTTTTCAAAGATTGATAAAAAATTAAAATCTTTTTTAAAACTTAAAATTAAACTCTTTGAAAGATCCGACCTTACGAAAAATAATAAAAAGAGTCAAGAACCGTACCTACATACTTATTTATATACACAAATTAAATTTTAAATGGTGTGATGATTATGCGATGATTCGCATAAACACATAAACAATGGAAAAATATTGAAAAAGTTTTCCTCTCATTGTTCTCTTATTGTTATCGAGTTTTAGAAATGAATATATTTTTATAAGTTTTGCAAACACTGTTTTGTTTACAATACAAAACAAACAAATCTCGATTTAAGAATATCAATTTCAATGGGTCATTTTATTAAAAAAATCTAAAAAACCACTACAAAACTCATAAAAATTATATCGAGAAAGAGGGGAAGGGAGAGATAGCGAGTTAGAGAAATCAAAGTCAAAAGAGGAATAAAATATAATAAAATTATATTTTATTGTGTGTTTGTTTGATTTTTCGAAATAAATTTTTATTATTATTGTTATTATTTGTGTATAAGATTACAAATCGCCTCTTGCCCAGTTATTGACAATAATCTTATTTGTTGCTGTCGCAGTTGCTGCTACTAATATTGTTGATATTGCTCTTAGTGTTGCTATTGTTGACGTTTGTTTCATTTATTAAAGAAATATTAAAATTGTGAATGTATTTTGCTTCAATAATTTATTGTGATGGTATTAGTTAAACCAGATGGGAATATGACGATGTCAACGTTGATGATGATGATAAATTTAGCAAATTATATGACCGTGATAAATGGTATCTATGAAGCATAATTCCCTTTTTTCATTTTATTTTATATTTTTTAACTTTTTTTGCATAAAGTTCTTTTAAATGTTAATTTTCCAACAAATTAGGATTTTATGCTTTTAAATGATGATTAAAAATTCCCTTTAGACAGTCACTGCCCCTTTCCTATTCTCCGTTTTGTAATCATTTATGCTTGAGCACAAACATACATTTATGGCAAATCATTATACAAAAGATTAATCATCAATTATGAAAATCAAATCAAATATAAATAAATTCTACAAACCATTTTTAATTACTTGACCTAACCAACAAAGACTTTTATTCCTTTTTTTCGTGTAAATTCTTTTCTTTAGATACAAATATTTTCATTTAACTTTACTAATAATCAAATACCCAACTCTTGGTCTAAAGGGCTCACCCATCATCGTTTTCACATAAAAAGAAAGAGAAATAAATTAAAGGAATCAAATTAATTTGTTTTGGGAAATTAAAATCATAACGACAAAAACTCAAATAAAACAACAAAACAATCACACAAACAATCATAAATTAAGAGTGAGATCGAAAAAAATTTAACATACAAATATGTTAATAAGAACGAAGCCAGTAAACTTACAGTTTTTGTTTTCCGATGTTATTGAAATTATAATTACAATTCACAAAAAAATAGTTTTATAGCTTTCCAGTCCATTTCCGTTTAAAATCTACCAAACTTTTGAACATCTTTCTTTGTGCTTCTCTTTTAACAATAGCCCAACATCTTTCCACTGAACTTAGCTCCGGGAAATTTAAAGAATTAACCTTTCTTGGCACAAATGCCAAATAATTGTTCTTTTACCACCTATGGACATGTTAACCATAGTGAGAGGATGGTAAGTAAAGTCAAAATAAGTCGAAATCTTTTGAATGGAAGCAGCCATTTTTGCAAACATTCCTTTATGATTTTTTTGCGCAACTACATATTGTTTGCTATACCAAAAGCTTTTTGGAATATATTGACATAAACGTTTCTTAAACATTCCCTAAACGTTTCTTCAACATTCCCAGGAGCATCAGAAACATAAAAGAAATTTCCAAAAAATATGCAAGAACATACTTTCTGTCATCCATTATGCAGCAAGGATATTTTTTTAGAAAATTTGGGAGACAATATCCGTGCTCTGGCCTCTAAATTTTTAGTAGCGTTCCTGTCACGAACGTTTTGACCCTTGTATGCTTTTTAAAACCTAAAGTAGCTATAATTTTTCATACCTAATATTTTAAGCACTGAGCTATTCGACCTGTTTTCTTACAGTATGTGTTGAGAGCTCCATTTTTTGGACATGTTCCTTCTGTATTGCTTGATAAATGTTGGATAACATTAGAAACAGTTTGATTATCGAATATCGAAAGAACTATAGCTGCGAAGTTTCAAATTTATCCAATCACTTTCTCAAGGATCTGTTTTACCTGGCGAAATGAAGGGCGGGGAGTACCAGAAGAAGGGTACCTCTATACAAAGCAGAAAAAGTACTGTAACAGCGAGAATTCGGTGTCAATCTCTTCCTCGAGAAACTGTTTTACTGAACAAAATGTAGAACGGATAGAACAAGGAGGAGAGGTACCCCCCGTACAAAACAAGTATTGGTCAACAATATCTGAAGAAAATAACTTTCCCAAGGGACAGTGTTACTAGACAAAATATAGAAAGAATAGGATCAGAGAGATATGGCCCCATACAAAGTAAATATTAATTATCAAATAAATAAAGTACTATCTAAGTGAAAATCCATATCAAATACTTTCTTAAGGAAACAGCTTTACTGGCCAAAATGAAGAACACTTAGGTTCAAAGGAATAGGTAATCGGCAAGCAATGCAAGTATTAACTATCTATTTTCTGTGGAATTAGAAGATGTAGTTTTAATAAAAAAAGATATAGGACAGATATCTGAAATTCTTTTAATAGACGATGCAAAGCGCACCGAGTAAGAGCTAATGATTTAGATTTTTTTCGATCACACTCCTTAGTCTTAAAAAAGTATAAAAAATAAAAACAAAATAAAACTGAAAACTTGACATTAACATCGTAAAACCACCATAAATAACAATTACAAACTAATTAACTCACTGCCACTTGACAAATTCCAATTCAAGGCAAATAATAACAACAAAAAGAGAAAATAAAACGCAAAAGAAAACACAAAAAATAAAAGATAAACAAAATCTCAAGTTTATTTGTTATTTAGCGCATTAATTCTCGAAAAAATATAAAACACACAAACAATAATGACAACGAATTCAAATCCATCTTGTGCTTCAATCCACAAGTAACAATTCCGTGCAGATACAAAATAATGCTCACTTGCTGTTATACTCCAGAGATGTATTTTCTTATTTTTATTATAAGAGAATCGAAAATCACAGATGCTTTTCCTCTAGAGAGTGAGAGACAATTGCAAAATAGTTTAATTGCTAAATGTCAAAATAAATACATTTGGTGTATTGACATCCAGGAAATGCAGTATGGAACAAAAACAGTTAATGATATATTTGGTATAGCATTTATTTCTTCTTCTGAAGTAAATGAATTAATAAAAAAGCTTATATGGTAGATAAATCATCTCTCTTGCATTGAAGAGACTTAATTTTTTTCAAAACTTTATAAAAATTGATATTTCTTAAAAGCTTAAATCCGGGGAGGAGTATCATATTGCAGCTATAGTCGATTGTTATTGATCTTCATCATGAAGTCATTCACACAATTGAAATTGAATAACTTCTTTATAAAGGAGTTAGAAACTTTATCTCGTGAACAAGACTCACAATATCATGTTTCTGGAAAGGCCGTTAATCTATCTAGAAAAATTTTATTTTAATTTCAAAGATTGGTTCAAATATTGATACATAACTGTTGTATACTCCACCATCATAAACAAAGATTAGGGCTATATTAGATTTGACATTTCGTAATTAGCATCCAGAAGGAATTATCAAACCCAAAAAGTATATATAAATGAAGTAAACCTAAATATCATATCAGTTTGTCTGTTGGGAACGTTCTCGTAACCGAACAAAATATCAGAATTCAACAAAATTGTGGTAAGATTGCTTGTTATAACTTGAGGCAGTACCTTATTTGAATTTCCGAACGTCTCTCGTATAATTTGCTTTTCTTATTTATGAGAAATGGGGACTAAAGTCTCCATTCCGGAGAAATATTTTTATGAGGCGTATATGAAATAATGGACCGATCATAAACAATCAATAGACAAACAATCGGAATAGCCGAATAAAGCATTCATATTCGATTAATCGATAACTTTCATATCTGCATTGCTCGATCACTAGGTCACTCTTCATTTTATATTATTAAATACTCTGCATATTAGCTGTTAGAAAAACAAAAATATATAATTTTTGGAAATAAAATAAACCTCGTTTTTGCGGAATTAAATATAGCTTCGATGATAAAGTGTTCGATATTATTGCTTTCCCTACACATGTGGATACTCAGCCAAGGTTAAAATCGGTTAAGATATAAAGAATGTAATTAATCTAATTAATTTCTATTTCATTTCTCATTTGGAATACTGTGTGACATGTAAATGTTTGTTTACGCTTGTGTTAGTTTATTTGATATTGTTAATTTATTCTTTTAAAGTCAATTTAATTTATAATAAAGAGTATTTAATATTCGGCGTAACTGTTAATAATATTCTTATTCTTCACTAATAGAAATGCAAAAAAAACAACAAAAATGAAACAAAATAAAAAAATAAAACCTCATAATTTTCTTTGTAATTGTTAAAAACACAACAAGTCTGGAAACGTCCATCATTCCTATAGAAAAAAAGTAATCAAAAACAGAAATTGAAGTTTTTTTAATGCGATTTAAAATCCAAAATAGAATAAACAAATAAATAAAGACCACTTCCATCGTTTTATTTTCAACTACTTCATCGTCTTTATACTTGAATAAGAAATATATATATAAAAAATAGAATGAAAAAAACATGTTTTTCTGCGGTTGTAGAACTTGAAATGAGTTTATAATTCTCTTTTTTAATACCCTCCACCAACACAAGTGATGATGAGGTGATATTAACTTTGTCATTCCGGGTGTAAACCTGAGAAGGAATCATCTATATTATTATATAGTATTAATTGAATTTTATTTTAGTGTTTGTTATCGTATTAAAGGAAGTATTTGCTTAGAAGGAATCATTTCATGACCCATAATGTATTTCTGCATCAAATCAAAATCCCAGTAAATTTATGTCTGTCTGTAATTGACACGCTCACATTCACAATAATTGACAGAGTTCAAAGTATTTGCTATAGTTCTGAGAAGTTTTCTATTTAAAACCAGCATAATCGGTTCATTATATTGAATGATATATATAAATATATATATATATATATATATATATATATATATATATATATATATATATATATATATATATATATATATATATATATATATATATATATATATATATATATATATATATATATATATATATATATATATATATATATATATATATCTGATTAATTGAAAAAAAGTTGTAGCCTAAAATATAGCTAAATTTTTGACTCATTAAGTGTTCTGTGTTATCTTAAATAAAACTTTTATATATTGTATACATCTGTGAGTGTATGTATGAAACATAACGTATTTTCTTTATATGCATTTGTGGCGGAGAGTATTGAAGGTTCGGCATTGCCGATTATAGCATTCTTAGTTGCTTTAATTTTATTTTTCTTCATTTTTTTCGTACTTCTCATTTATATTAAAGAATGAAATAAAATATAAGTAAAAAAACAACAACATCATTTAAATTAAGAACGAAAACGCAGTTTAATTTCATCAACATTAACAATTAAAGTTTTATGGTAAACTTTTTCTTTTTCCTTCTTCCTTCCAACAAATTTCCTCCACTAAGACAGATAAATATTAAACTCCTCTTCTTGATGCGTTCTTTTGAATAAGTTGGAATAATTTAAAAGTCGGGTAGCCTCCGTGGAAACAACTATATATATATTTTATGGTTAGAGTTTGAGATAAAATAAAGTTTATATAAAGAAAAGATATAAATATTTTTTCCAGACGTTTGCTAAAGTCAAAGTTAATTTTCGGTTTGGTTTTATGGAACGGGAGTTGTGTAATTATTTGATCATTCATTTATTTTTGTAATGTAATGCGATAATTGTTGTTGATTTGTGTGAATAATGTAGTAAGTAAAAAAATGACTATAACACATTGTATTAATGCATTATTTTAATATTTGCGTTAGTTTTTAATTTTAATTGAGAAATTAGTAAATACTTAAGATATGATTTGTCGTTGAAGAAATTAGTAGCAGGTTGAGATTAAAGATGCAAAAAGGAAACGACAAAAAGTAGCTAAATTTAATAAGAGTAATCCTAGTTTAGGGTGGATTTTCCGATAAAGTTTAAACTCCTTAAACAACTATTTGGAATCTTTAAAAACGTTAGAAAAAGTATACGAACTGATATTTTATTTCAAAAATTTATGAACATTATAACTTGCAAAATTATAAAGCCTTACTCCTCTGTATTTGCGCTAATATTTATAACATACTCTTCTTAGTATACTGTTCGACTCAATACCACTTTTTGAACAGTTTTAACTATATACGTCATACCAATATCAGTTCATAATTTTCCATAGCACCCACATAACCCCACCTCCGAAAATCATCTCCACGTTTGGAAGAACACTAATAAAAAACGTAAAACATAACTCTGTTATCATCCGAAAGAACTCAGTTTGTTAAAACTACATCCAGAGAGACGTTTAAACTAGACATTATATGTGGGAAATGATGCTTGAAAGCTATTAAAAGACGGCATTTTGCATCTTTCTGTCACTGAAGATGAAATATCGATACTACATTTCCAAACTTCAAAATTTAAACAACCAGTCAGATCAAAGAAGATGAATGATATCCGTGACGTCAAGATAATGGTTTACATTTGTAATGAGAAAATATTTAAACATAATATGAACTACACTGCCGTTGTTATTTTAACGACTTGTAGGTATCTTTTGAGCGTCATAGAATCACTTTAATAAATCATTTTGAAATTTCGCAGAGCTTCTATATAAAATTTACAATATAGGTACGTTGTAAATTTTCTTCTTTCCACCATCCTTAAAGTATACTACATTTGTGGAACATAATTCGGTAAGTTTGCAACCATAAGTGATATTCTAATAAAATTAATAAAAAGCTGAGGTCTGAGGAAATGACCATCCTGTCAGTATGAGGACCGTTCGACAGAAAATACATTTTGGGTGTTAATACTTATTTGTCTATTTTTTATACATTTTGGGTGTTTATGTATTCCAAAGTGATATTTGAACTTCCCAAAAATAATTTATCTTTTAAAAGTCCTAATCTGGATAATGATTATTGGTCGATTTTCTGGATCAAGCCCGACTACGTTCTACCCTACTCCACCTTGTTGGTTGTAAATGGAAAATCAGTAATGAATCCTTGTTTAGTTTTTTTTTTTTTTTTTTTTTTTTTTTTTTTTTTTAATTTATGCCCAAAAGTACTGTAAATTATGGTGCTAACATTCATAAAAAAATTATGCATATGAGAAGGAATTTTGTGGGGTTATATGGAAGCTAAAGCTAAACAAAATTATAGACCGACTCTACTTACATTTTTTTAATGGAAGCTATATGGGACCAATAAGAAATAATGAACCGATCTCCTTGTAATATAGCTGACCTTTTCAGAATATTGTAGAAATTAGTTTACCGAACTTTGTTTAAATCTTTCTATACTTTGAACTTTTATGGCATTAAAACCCTACTAAGTTTTAATAGGCGTTGCAAATAATGACGCATAAAAAATTTCATCAAATTATCTTTAAATCTACATATTGCACAAGGTTTATATGGAGAGCTAGCCAGCCTGCCATACAGATGAAAGAAGGTATATAAATCGTCTCAGATAGTGATTCTGAAACGAAAGGTGTACTTAAAAGTGGTATAATAAGGGTAAAAATGATTTTTGCCATAAATAAAAATATTACATTTTGCGAATTTTTAAAAACTCAAAATATCCGGAATAATTGGGTTAAGGAGTACTGCCTGACTAAATACATGTACTCCAAATCATTGTAATACAGTTTCTATTGAACCAAGTTATGATGATGTAATCTGCAATATCTCCCTACAAAAGTTCCTGTGAAGTAATTCGTTATATTTTGTACAAAAGCAATCACACATACACACACAAACGTTTATATTACATTAAATTTCTCTTAAATATAAAACAGAAACATGAGTCGTAAAATAAGTTATATGTTTGGCTATAACTTTTTTTCTTTTCAAGTTTATAAAACTTAATATTATGGATATATTTCATTCAAATTTATGGACTTAGAATTGAAAATTATATTGAAGCTCTTTGCTTTGATCAGGACTACTAGAAATACTTAGGCAAAATTTCACAGAGTTCTGTCAATTTTTGAGGATGGGAACGTGCCAACAACAGACAGAAAGAAAGGCGGACTGACGGACATAGCAAAATCGACTCAGTTTTTGATTTACTACAAGAATATATATATGAAGTCTGGGTCACAGAATAACAAAGCAAACTTACCCATTTTACCACTTGTTGAGGTATAAAACACTAAAAGTATGCTACACTTTTGAATATTAAAATATGTGACGTTTACTTAATAAATCTTTTAATTGTATATCAGTATTTGTTAAGTATATGTATTGTGTAATAGATAAAAGGTAGAGAGTTAAATATTTAATAAAGATTTTTTATTTAATTTAATCTTATGCTTAGAAATTATTTATTTTTTATTTTCTGTTTCATAAATAATTAATATTTTTTTTTTTCATAATTATAAATAATTAAAAATTGCAAATGAATTTTATGACTAAATTTATTTAAAAATTTAATTATGTTAAGTAAATTTCTTTTTTATTTTTCTTTTTATGAATTTTAAAACAAAACTTTTAATTTTTATTTAAAATAAAATTTTCTTTAAATAAAATTCCATTCAATTTATTTTCCAATTAGAATTTAAATTTTTCGATCATCATATCTCCCTGTAAAAATATAAACATTTATTTTATATTTTATGCATAAAAAAATTTAAAAATAACATTATTTTCTTGTTTCTTGTTAGAATATTCATAATGCTAATATTTGTTCTCACAGCACGACAATATAAAACTATAAAATTTAAAAGATTTTTACAGCATAAATTTTCTTTTATTTTTATATTCTTGTTTTATTTTTTTTTTTATATTTTTATGCATTTTCTATTTTATTACTTAAGCTGGATATGAAAATGGAAACGTTGGACAATATGCATTTGTTTACATAAAAATCTTTGTATGTATATGTAAATGTTTTTTTTTTATTTTTTACTGCATATGTGTTTTTGTGTATAAAGAATGCAAATCGTGAAATTTTTTTCAAAATTGTTTAAAGGTTCAGTAAACACTAGTTTATATATTTTATGGAAATTGAATTGAGAAATAAAAAATAATCTCCCAACCTAAATAATGATAAGCTTTAAAAGAAGTAAAAGTAAAAAAGTAATATTTTTCTTTAAATTCGTGCAAGTTTGTTGAGAATGTTTAAAAGTTGTTGAAAAATATAACATAATTTGCAGTTGTTTTATTTAAAATTAATAATATTTATTTTATATTATCAGTACATACAATTATTCTATAAATTATTCCTTAGAAAATTTATTCATTTGAGTATTTTTGCAATACACACAACACATTATAATTAAATTTTATAAATATAAATATGACAATTCTAAACATTAAACTAAATATAAATTAATTAAATATTTAGTTATAACAAACAAGAAAATATACAAAATCTTTGGTATTAAAAAGACATAATTTTGATCTATGTTATGTTATAACTTGCTTAAGCTAAACCTATTGCTATGGTTTTGAAGAAGTAAAAATATTATATTCACTTAGGTACGGGTATGTAAATTTTACATGGACATCCAGCCTGACGGACGGACATTGAAATTAATCTAATTCGGAAGATATATACAAAAGGTGGTGATAGCACTAAATTTTCTCCCCGTTACAAACATCTACACAAACGCATAATATTTCCACCCCTATGATGATGTAAAAAATCGGTTCAAGGTCTTAAGATTTTTCACCTAAATTCTCATATAAAAGATTGAATGTTTGCCACAATTTAGTTGTATCAAAGATTCATAAGTTGAACCATAATACCGATGAAAAGCTATGATCACACATTTTATATTGTTTCGGAATTTGTCATATGAAATGATTTATAAATCTATTGTTTAATTTTGTTTCGAAATATAATTCAAATTAATTTCTTTACATTTTCATTATAAGTAACTCTGATAAACTTTGGAAAAATTGGTTTAGTGTTTTAAAAGATATTTAAGTATGACAGTTTTCTTACTAATGTACTATGAGAACGCATGACATTAGGCGTATACTAAATATATTTTACTAATATACTATATATATATATATTCTTACAATAAATCAATATCTGAGCCGATTGAACCTCCTTAGCAGATTTGTTTTGAAAACCAGCTATATCGATCCAATAATAAACCAATTATAGACCTCTTCATGGAGTATGTTTTTAAGCTTATTAATATTTGAAATATTAATATTGATTGATCGTTTTTTGACTCTCTTAAATATATGTAACAACATAAGCTCATTTATATGGATTTAGGTTGATAAGATTCTTAAATATTAAAGCATTCCATTGAAAGTCAGCAATAATTTCGGACTTTCCGTAAACAAACGTAAAAAATCAGTCTACAACATACTGCAGCTTCCATGAAAAAACTCAATTCTTCACAATTACTTTATTTAAATATTATTTCTTTAGATTTTATATAATTCTGAATTAACTGAACTCAAAAATTTTGAAATATTTCATGTTTATGACCAGAAACACATTTAAAGTTTCCGAAAAGTTGGCTAAAAAATCTGGAAAAATCAAGATAGTTTGTAAACAAAGTACTTTTGAAATGGTGTTTTTAATAAAACTCACAGATAATAAAATATTTTATTTACGAAACACTTATACAGAATCACTTTAAAAAATAACTTTAACATTTATTAATCTAAAAATGTACTGTGACAATGTTTTTGTAAGATTTATACTATCAGAAAATATTGAACCAAATTTTGCGAGGATTGGCCTATAATTTCCTACAGTCCCAGTATTGAAAATTAAACCGTAAATGTAATAAAGCTGTCGCATATATGTGAGATATGAAACTGACATTTTTTAGATCAAATTCGAAGTGGGACAATAGATAACACGTGTTTGATTGATTGAACGCTATATGTATAATATTGTTTTGCACCTTCAACAGGCCTTACACTAATTACTTTACAATTTCTCAAACATCCAATAAATGCCCAATTGGCTTTTTAATTATTTTCAGATAAAAAGTATTAGATTCTCTTTCTTAACCATTTATAACTTCATTATTTATTTTATATTAAATATGTTTTAAAAGTCATAAGTTCGTTTGCAACAATTTTAAGTCTATAAATTTTATAACTCCTACAACTGTTTTCCATAAATCTTCAATAAATTAATTGTCAGACATTCACACTTGGTGGTATTTTACACACACCCATACACATACAGCCGGCATACATCTGGTATTATAATATCATTTACGCTTGAACACATGAGTCTCTATAGTGAAAAAAATTTTAACTTGAAAAAAATTGGAAAATAAATACATATAAATTTTATTGCTGTATAACTATTTATAAGTATTTAATATCGATAACAGAAATGAAATATTCGTTCAATATAAAAAGAACATAAAACTAAACGAAATGACGAAAATGACTTTCATTCATTGCAGGCATCTCTCTATGTCAAATATTATGACTATTTCACCTTCTAAGTGTATGGAATGTTCAACATGTTGACTATAAAAGGATTCAAAAGCTCAAAATGCCGAATAGACTAGCGGGAAAATTGTTTTCCCTAAGAATTGAAAAAAAAAATTAAAAGTTCCGAAAGAAGTAGTTAATTTTAAAATAAAAAAATGTTGAGACCTTTTCCAAAAACAATCATTTTTTTTAAATTTCATATTCATGCTTTTTATCGAATCTACATAAATAATGCAAAATATTTTTTCAATCAAATAATATAAATTTTGGACAATAAAAAAAAAACGTCATATAAGATCTGATCTTTGGAGATCCACTTCCTGACCTCACGATCCACTAGAATATGATCCGAAGTTGTGGCGTCAAAAACATTTACTTATCTTTATTGATATGATTTTATGGACTTTACGTTTTTGGATCGTATTACTAAATATAATTTTTTTTGCGAGATTGTAGTATTGAAATCCAAATATGTTTGAAAGATATATATATAAAATAATTCCTATCAGTTTTCATACTTTTCGTTTGATGCAACGTAACAAAATAATAATCACATATACATAAATACATACATGCATACATACACACACAATTATGTCTATAAACATACAAATTCCTAGCAACAATTGATATTATTTTTCAGCATTATTTCTTTATTTTTTGCTTTCGTATGATTTATAATACGATACTTAAAGTTGCGGGTAAATTCTGGCTACTTACCACATCGATACTCGTTGCATATAAACTAGAAAGCAACAACAACAGAAAAAGTTGAAAGAAATATTGGCATTTAAAAAGAGAAATATACTCGCATTAATGCTGACTTGGCCACAAAATAAAGAGATGAAGAATTTACACACATGTACACATGCACACATCCAATAGATACATGGATATAGAAAATATATGTATATAAATCCATGTATTTCCACATAACCAGATGTATGTTTTCGGCTCATATTCAAATTTATTGGAAACGTGTAATAGAGAAATTTTATAAAGTACAGAATTTAAAATATTTAAATGAATTTCGCAAAGAAAAGTTATCCAACCGATGGAGAGGGAAATTGTATATGATTAAATCCATTGCGAAGTTTAATATCTTTAAGTTAATTATAGAAAATTCTAATAAATACAATAATAGGAGATATTCTCTTCTTATTATGAGGTTTAAAAAGTATATTTAAGGGAAAATAGGACTAAATAGGACTTAACGAAACACAAATTTGCCTCTTGAATGACGTTTAGTAAATGCCGTCAGAGTTGAAAGGAATGAGTGCAATAGAGTGCAACATGGTGCAGGATATTATGTATTAATGTGCATTATGACGCAGATATATAAGTCTATGCAGATATATAAGTCTAAGATTTTATGATTTATGCTTGTATAAAGCACTGTCGTTTAAAATATTTCCATGGCACTGGAAGACGTAAGAGATTTATGTAATTTTTTGTTATTAATTATACCCACTTAATTTGAGCTTTCTATGATGATTACAACAGAATGCTGCACTTTCATTTATGATAAGCATTCCAGGACAAATATTAACAAAATATAAATAAATATTAATATTCTCTTTCAAAATAAGACTTCTTCCTCGGATGGTAGTTCCTTGCAAACTTTTGATCAGCTAGAAAATTACTTGAAATAAAAATATTTAAAATTGTCCACGCTTATTTGGAATAAAAGGAATTTTGGCACATTTTAAGAACTTTTTAATTAACTGAAATTTCTGAATCCGTCTGAAATGTTCAGAAATTGCTGAACATTAGAAAGGATCTCTAGAGATAGTCATTACCGTATGGCAAGAAATATATTACAATTTACATACCTGCATTCCATTATTTAAAATATTTAGATTAAAGTCATAATTTTGATACATAAGATGGTAAACTTCAAGAAGATCTGGATTTAGCCCTATAACGATTTATATACAAAAGTTTAATTTGAACATTTCAGGTAAAGAAACTTTTCGGAAAAGTATAAAATTAATATTTATAATTAAGAAGCATTTTATTGCAGTTGTACCTTGGAAAATATATTCAAAAACTGATTCAAAATTTTGAAAGGTAGAAAATTCAAATGCAAATATCTCTTAATAGAATAGATAAAACGGAGGATGCTCCAAAGGCTACATTTAAAAATTCCCAAAATTGAATGAAAAATGAGAAAAGGATGGAACGTGGTTAAAAATTGTTCATATCTGATTTTCCACACTAAACACCCTTTTATTTCTTCCCATCTATTTAAGATATCAAATAAAATCGATTTTTGTCCTAACTGTGCAGCCTTAAGTATCATGTATTTTTTTTTTTTTTGAAGAAACCCCTTTGTTACCCGGAGTTATCAGTACAAAATGTCCATTTTTGGCATAGACCAAAATTTTGAACTGGAAACGCAAAACCAATGTAGGACAGATAATATGAACAATATGGCAAGGTGTTTTGGTAATCCAACTAGGTAAGTGAAGTTTCCTTAAATGATGTATAGAAATCTTTTATTCAGTTCTAAACATTGACGTAGTATAAGCAACTCTTATATGTCTATTAACCTGCCTGCAAAAATCAGTCTAGAGAAACACAGGAAAATAAAATACGTTACAAACTCAGATGTAACGGGCAGAAAAAATATTGATTTAAGGTATATCGATCGTGACTAAACCACTTTCTGAGTGACACAAATTTTACATCATTTTAATGTATAGAACTCATAGCAAAAATCAGAAACATAGTACGAGGGTCGCTGCATACATTTTCTTAGGTATAATCCATAATATAGTCGGTTTTATCCAGCTGTAATTCTTGTATCTTTAAATCACAAGTTTTAGTTTACGGAAATAAAACATATTTTCTGTAGATAAATAAACTCTAAGAGAAGTATGTCCGTTTGTCTTATATTTCTTAAAAATCTATGTTTTCCAATTAAATTTATAAAAATTATTAAACTATTTTAAAAGTCTGTTTTAAAAATCTTTGCAAATTATGGGAATTTGAGTGCGTTTAGTATTCGTTTCTATACATTTAATGTGACTTTGATGATGATTGAGATATGGAAAATATTCAATGTTCCATTGTGCATTTGGGTTTTGTCCAGCTAAACAACTTTCCTTCAGATAGAATTTTTATGGAATAATTTACTTATATGTAAATTTTTTTGGCTGCTTTTAAAACGAAAAATATTTGCAACATACAATGGTGGACAAAACTCTAAGGCGTATAAATTTAATCATAATATTTTTATGAGAAAATTTTTCTGTTTAAGAAGATTTTTAAAAATGGATGTTATATTGGAGCTATTGGCAATTTTGGATAGATACTTGCAAAATTTGATTAAATCTATGATATACGAATTATCACAATACAAAAATTCCTCTGATATTTATGCACTTTAAATTGATTTTGAAAAGGGTTTTTGTGTACTCATCTTTTTTATACCATCCAACACCACAATTGGTGATGAGGTAACATTATCTTTGTCATTCCGTGTGTAACACCAGAAAGGAATCATTTCAAATTCCATAAAGAATATATTCTTGCATCAAATCGATATCTGAGTCGATTTAGATATGTCCATCAATTTTTTCGTCTGTGTGCTGGAAACATTCTTACGTCTAGTATAATTGTTCCATTTCAATGAAGTTTAGCCGAATTGTTTGCTATTGTCCCACGTAGTTTCCCGTTTAAAACCAGCGTTATTACTACATCAGCAAAAAAGTTATAGACCGATATCGCAAACAATCTTAAAATTGCAAAAAAATCTAATTCTAATTTTTCAATAAACGACACATGAATTTAAACAAAAATTTAACTATAATATATATTTATATATGCTTACTCATCTTACAAATACTCATCAAAATCGGATAAATATAAAAGTTATAGGGGGAAATATGCAAAATTTTGATACACCCTAAAATCTGTTTGTTATATGGGTCGCAACTACTAGATAATTTTAATACAATAACAAATATAACATATTTTGTTATAGCTTCTCTTTCCTGAATAAGGTTTTAAATAATTAATTTGTCAACTATCATTAACATATTTCTATAATTTGAAAATTATCGAGCCATATTTCGTTATAACCCTTTTATAATCCCACTTCCCGGAAAATTTATTAGGTACGAATGTTTATGGGTAATTTAAGGAATATATTGCCACATTTCATTGTAGGGTTTTAAGAGCCTCTTTCTCAAATATCTGTTTAAGCTCGTAAACGATTAATCACTATTGTGATGCAATATCTTCAACTCATGCAAATGTTTGCATAAAGAAAGTGGTGTAGAGTATTTAAGATTCGTTACATCTAATAATACTTACTTAGTTGTTTTTCAAATAATTTGTAATAAATAAATTATTAAATAAAATAGAAAGAGGTGTTTATGTGGCAGAGAGGTTGAAATGAACGAACAATCCCGCTCTCACTTTCAGTCTTAAAAACAAAACTTATGCCGAATATATAGTTTATAATCTAACTGTATGATCTTCCCAGTGGATATAATTGTTATTAGCTTATATTTTCAACTTTAACCAAATATTTTATTTGCCACTGTATGTGTGCACATATATGCACGTATGTTGTATTATCCAAAGTCTTCATTTTCAGTTTTATTTAAAAGTTAAAATATAAAATACATATTTTCTTTAACATTTTTTTATTTTATCATTTCTACTGAAATAAAAAAATATATACACGCAAACACTCATGCATACATAAATCCATATAATTTTAAAGAGCAGACAGGCATTGAAATCTTGCACATATACATACACGTATATTTATATAAACACACATATATAAAAAGCATATTTTTAGGAGTAAAGTGTAGTAAATTGTATATGGCTTGTAAATTCTTAACCACAACATTCTGTATTCGGTTTGTTTATTTGTGTAAAGATGAGATTGTGTATATATATGTGTATTTCAGAGTATGTGTGTAAACTTTAAACATTCCGAACTTTTTTTACCATATCATTCCAGAAATGTTTTAAGGCCATATATTTGCAATAACTAAACGGATGTGGTTGGAAATGCACAAGAAAGAAACTTTAGGTTATAGTTTTTCTTACTTTTTATTATTTTAGTTTTTGTTTTTTTCTCTCTTTTTTCTTCATATGTTTGTTTTATCCAAAAGTGTAGTTAAAGTATAAACATTTACTATTTATTTTAAAAATATCTAAATAAACCCTAATTTAATATGTGAATACGTTTCCTTCGTTTTCTATATTTTCTATATTTTCAACATTTAAATTTAATATTTTTACATTTAATTTTAAACTCCTTTAAAAGAAGTTGAAATAAAAATTAAGACCTAAAAAGGAGTTGACAGAAAAAATGTTTGAATTTTATTTGATTAGGATTTATATCAGAGCAAAAAATTTAATCATCTTCATATGACTCACTGATTCATCAATAGCAAATTTATTTGCCTAGAAATATCAACCTTTTTTCCTAGCTTTTCCTCCCAAAATATAGGTGGTATTTTTTTAATAAGTCTTTAGGGTAAAACCGGATACTTTGTATCATCCTGACAAAAATAACAATTGTTTGCTTCATATGCTATCTTTATCGCACAGTATACCGATCGACTTGCAGTCACTGAAATTAAAAAAAAATCATTTAGTGATGGCAATTCGTTCTTCCGCTCACAGTTCGTAAATGTAATATTGTCGACACTCTACAAGACGCAATTTTTAAGGCATCTCTATAATCATTTATTATGTCTGATTGATTTTGATTTAGAAAGAAACTAATTCAGAATTAATTTAATTTACTTAAAATAAATCTTAAATTAAGCTTAAACAAATCTCCATATGCTGACAACCTTCAAGATCAAGAGAGGAACTCGAATCCGAACTTAAATTTTTCTGTCATTCTAGAAATCCTAATCAATCATAACCAAAAAATGCATTGGGTAACTGATAACTAAAGGAAAGTAGATGTCAGATGCGTAGCGGCAAAAATTTGCGAAGATGCACCAACAGAATAATTTAGATCTGTCCAAAATAAGCCAAAATTTCAAAATAACTCAACCGATGCTGAAAACTGTTTTCGGAGGAACGGAACTACTAGAATTAGTCAACAATGTTATCATGGAGCATATTCTCAAAGGAGTACTTTATTAGAAATAATGGGAGTTCTCCTATAGAAATAATGAGCAGCTAAAGCTCATAGAAGCATTAGCAATTTCATATGAAATATCATACATCTCCAACTAATACAATGCACTGAAAGTAGAAAAATGAGTAGTGTTTTACGTGGACGAGCAGCAAGATTGCACTCCCCTTCTATTGAGTATAGCCCAAAACCCCACATATCTAAATTAAGCTATTCTCTATGGCCAAATCTGACCAACTGTTAGGATCAGAGGGTCTTTGCACAATATTTAAAGTTTAAGGTTACTAAATAAAATCATTTCAATGACAAACTCCTTTACGCACTTGACAATATAGCAAAATATTAATGACAATGAATGCAATGCATGTAGGGTAAACACTGTAAATTTATAGTACCTAATGTCACTGCTCGCCTTTCGAAACCCAAAAATACCCAACTTTCTTGTGGGAAACTTTGTTAAACATGTTTTACTTTTTTCGATATTTCAATAAACAGTATGACCGTAATAAGCCTAACTTATAGCATAAATTTATGTCAACGGCAAGGTAAGTTAAGAGAGGGTATTAAATATTAAAAGAATCTCAACGTTCTTAAGATAACAGAATAGTTATAGAGTAACATATTAAAAACTATTTGTCATTTTGTCTAGAAATACTGTTTTTGGGGAAAGTAATTGAAATAAAATATAACTATTCTCACATGTGCAGTTTTTTAGATATTCGTTAATTAATATTTGCTTTGTATGGGTGATTTAACCGCCTATATTTCGTTCAATTATGTTCACCTTTGTGAAATAATTGGAACGAATCTTAATTATTTCACTTCAATATTTCTTATAATATTCCATTATTTATGTTTGTATTTCATAGGGGCTATCTTTTCTTGATCTTATCCGTTACTTGTGAAAATAATTGGAACATATTTTAAAACACTCGCTTTAATAGTTTTTTATATATTTGGCAGTTGATATTTTATTGGCGTGGGTGTATATCTCTTTCTCATCCTTTCAAAATATTTTATAGCCTGGAAAAAATGTTTAAACATTTCAACAAAATCGGCCCGAAAGTTTTGTTGTCTTTACATTCTAAAACCGACAAACAAACTCAAGTTCATTTTTGCATAAGTAGTGTGAGCGACAAACCCTTAAAACAGGTCAATTTACCTTCGTAGAATATATCAGATCTTATTATGTTGAATATCAAACACATGAATATATTGGCAATTTGTTTAATATGAAAAAAACGTACGAAAATTATTAAATATTTCCAACAAATCCAATCTTGGTTCTAGAAATTGTTGCACAATCATTTTGCCCAACAACAAGTAGTCCATCTTCGTTTATAATCTACCACATTTTTAACAACTTTATTTTGTTCTTAAAATCACTTTTAAGAAGAGCCCACGAACCACCCAAGGGCTTGCTTAACAAAGTGACAGGATGTCAAGTCAGGCCAATATTAAGTGGAGATATTATAAAGTCTTATGACTGAAGTATCCAGTGTTCTTGGGTCCTAAACTTTTCTCCAAAATTCCCTCAAACATCAACCACTTACCAATTTTTATCAGGAAGTTGCGAAAAGTCTGCCGGAACAAATGTTTCATCATATAATAAATAGCAAAAATATTTTTTTAGAGAACTTGACGTATTCCTGTCGAGAATTTTTCCAGACTTGTTTTAAAACTTGCGTTAGCTTTAACTTTTCGTACCAAATAGTTCGAGCGTCAAGCTAGCCATGCTAAAATATATCTTTTATATCCTACTATATCTTTTTTCCTTTTAAACGATTTAGTCAGTTTTAAACAGGAATCTTATTTGGATAACAACAAATAATTTTGTGATGATTTGATCATCTTAACAGCAGACAGAATGACGGATATAGACAAATCTTCTCAAATTTTTATTTGAATTGTTACACAAGGAATGGAAACTACAGTTTATATACCCTCATTACCACTTGTGGTATATTTTATAACAATGTCCAAATTAGTTATTGTAATAATTTGTGTGCCTGAGTAAAATCTTTCTGATAACTTGTAATATTATAACCGTATATTTTATTATATTTCCGTTCCTGCCTCTGCCTCACCGGATATCAACTATAAATAAAGTTTTTAAATAACTTTCATTATATAATTTATTAAATGACAAATTCCTAAACCATCACATAGTAATTTCTTATGATTGATTTAGTTAAATAACTAACAACTTGTAACTATTTATTGACTCCATTATTCAAATTCTTAGAAAATTTTCACATCTAATTTGCCATAAAGTAACCCATTAGGGTTAATGCAAATAACATTTATATTTCTTAAGTATTTACGCATCATTCTGAAATAGTTTTATTCCCATTCTCTCAGTTTTTTCTTCCTTTTTCAGTTATTTTAAAATACGTGGGTAAGTGTATCTTTATGCTTATAATTTGCAATAAATATGTATGTATCTATGTATCTGTTTGAATGTTTGTGCTCAGATGTATTTGTGTAGCACCATATGGTGTAAAAGAATTTGTCGCACATTTTCTTGGTAGTTTTGTTAAAAATCACGTAGTTTAGCTATAACTTTATTATGAAATATGTTACAACGTGAGAATATCGTTTTCATGTTTTCAAAGATACCAACTAATAACATACACACACATACATATATTTATTATTGCACGCATTTAACAAACACATACATATGTACATTTATACATTTGTATACATATTTAAAAGAATTTTTTGCAAAATACGGACAAATAAAGAAGATAAAAAAGAAGAGCATTATGATAAAATAAATAAAATACACACACACATACATACACTCACTTATAAATCGTGTGCTAAGAAACAAGAAATTCATATAATAAAAAGAAAGAAAAAATTTGATCACATTTATCATTGAACTTTATTGGAAGTTTAGGTGGTTCAAAGTTATATTTTATAAATTATTATTTTTATATTTAAATTTGTTTTAATAATTTAAAACGAAATGTATTTATATGTGTGTTCGTGTGTTTGTTTTTTAATATCTGACATTATTTTAAATATGTTTTCTTAGCCTTCAGTTTATTATTACGCGTGTTTCTAGTCAGACATTTAAGAAAATTATCCTTGAAGTTTATAATGATTATCAAGATTATGAAGATGACAGAAAGCGTTTTCGTGGATTTTATTTATAAATTTTGAGATTAATGTGAAATTATATAATTTAATAAAAATAACTAAGAATTTTAGAGTTTATGTTTATATTTATCTTAATCTAAACAACTTTTATTGCAATACCAACGAATATATGAGATTTATGTTCTCGTATATTTTGCCAAATCGACTAAGAATATCATGAGACTTATCGTAACCAAATTTCAAGGATTTCTATGGTTTTAAACCAATTCGGGAGGACATTAGGACATAGTCAAGTTGTATAGGATTCGCCCTTAGGTCAAAATGAAAATATTACCAAATTTCATCAAGATGATTTCTCATTGCAATTGGAGTATTCACAACGTTTACATTGACAGCCAGCCGAACGGACAACGTGTAAACGATTTTGAAGATAATTCTTAATGGTATACTTAAAGGTGGGAATAATACCATTTTTTCTGTACAAATAAAACTCCAACCACCTACGGAAGTGTAGGGTATAAAAATTTAATAACATTAAACATTTACCCTAAATACATTGAGAATATTTTTAATATGGATTTTTTCCCTTACAAATAATTTTAGGTAAAAATAATTTAAATGAAAATTGAGGTATCAAAATCGAAAGTCATAAGACTTTGATAAATTTTTTGAAAATTTCACTGTAAAATTCAATAATCTACATTTGTTTAAAGGAATCGACAATTGTAAGTCATCGATTGTTCCAAAAAGTAGAACTACTGAAAAATTAGTATTATAAGAAATGTTTTGCAATTGATTAAGAATATATAATGAGTTTGAGAATGAGAAAAAGGGTGATAGACTTCAAGATTTTTCACCTCTGTTATGTAAATGAAATAAATAAGAATTTTGAATATCATCTTCCATTTGTTTTATGCAAACATAACGTAAGTTGAAAAATTCTTCATATATAGGATGCAATATCAATCCTCTTTTGGAATAGTAATAAAATAATACGGTCCGATAATTATAAAATTAGATATATATATCAAAGGGTGTTGGAACGTAGGAAACAATGAAACTATTTGTTAGTAATATATTAAAGAATATTAGAAAGACCTTTTTCCGGGAAGGGGCCTTGAATAGGAGCTACGTCAAATAACGAAAGATGGTCCCATAAAAATCAAATATTAATTGATAAAAATCTAAAAAACTATTGAAGTGAGTACACAAGCAACCATTTTACCGAACAAAATATAGGACGGATCGAAATAGGGGGAGACGAACTTCCCATACAACGACAATTTGAATTATCGAATATCTGAAGAACTATTAAAAGGAGAGTGTTTTAATATGTGTTATAAAAACCGTTTTATTGGACAAAATGTAGGAAAGATAGGGACAGGAAAAGAGGAACCCCTCATACATTGCCAATTTTAATTATCGAGTAGAGCTTATTCAAACACTTTCCTAAAAAATATTTTTAAGCAACAAAATCTAGAACGGATAAGCTCAGTAGGAACGTTTGCCTTCATACAAATCTAATATTAATTATCTTATATCTAGATTACTATTGAAAAGCGGGTATTACGATTTGATATTATTTACTTTCTAAAAGGACAGTTTTACTATACAAAATATTTGATTGATAAATTTAGAGGGAGAGGTTAACTTAATACAATGCAAATATTATTTATCGATTTTCTGTGGAACTACTACAGTGATAGTTAAACAATTTTGTTCCAATGACAGATAAGACCATAATTGGCCAATATTTAAAGAATTTTTACAGTTAGAATTCATTAATTTAGATTACTTGAGAAAATATCAGAGGGAAAAAGAACTACCATACAAAGAAAACGGAGTATTTTCAAAATTTGTAACTTTTCTATAAAATGGCTTTCTGGATAAAATTAGAACGAGCAGGCTCAGGAGTCAAATGTATTCTTTATCTAAAGCTAATATTAGTAATTGAATATCTAAAGAACTTTTACAGCGATAAAACTTTAATTACGATTTTTTTAATAGACGTTGTGAATCCATGAAAAAGTAGAATTTTTCTGTAGCGAAGTGCACCAAATTGAAAAAAAAATAAATAAATATGTGTGTAAATTTCAGAGCATAAAAAATATTTCTTAAGTTTTATCAAGATATAGTTTTATCAAGAATATATAGGTTTTGCCATCATAATTAGAAATATTGTTATTCCTATAAAAAATTTGTTTATTCACATTGTGTTTTTGCATTGATAACAATAGTTATTGTTATCGAAAAAAAGTATTGTTATCGCCATTAAAAATATTATAATTATATAAAATTTTGTATTAATAGCAATAGTTATAGTTATCGCCACTAAAAGTATTTTTATCGCCACTAAAAATTATGTTATTACAACTAAAAAATGTTTACTCCAATAAAATATTTGTTTATTCGCATTATTTTGTTATAAAAAATACGCAAATTATACTTCATAATGTCTTTAATACTACAATATTTATAGTTGCCTGTAACAGATAATAATATTAAGTAACGGGCTGTTTAATAACAGTAAATCAATATTTCCAAACATATTTTTCCTTATTTAATAAAAATAATTTTATTACTGCAACAAAATTATTATCAAAATGAAATCAATTCGTGAACATATTAGCGTTGCGACGAACATATTGGGAAAATCGTTTTTTTCTGCGTGTGGGGCTAACTCTGCCTATCTTCCCTATATGTTTCCCTATAAATTTCACTCATAGTAGCATGATTGTCAACGAGTTTTAATTATTAACAAAATATTCTACAATTAATATTTGGGGTACGTCTCCCCAATATAATATTAACCCTTTTTTATCAAAAGATATGACTTATAGTAAATGATTCTGGCAAAACTGTGAGACATGTTATAAGAAAATCGATAACGATTATCTAATCATTATCGATTAGATAAACACATTGATAATACATCCCTTTTTTACCGAAAATAACATACATTCAAGTAAATTGGAAATATGCAAAAAGTATCTCGGAAACTTAATTTACACATTCAAATGTACAAAGTTTATTCATAAACCTGATAAAAATTTGTATAAAATGTACACAAAAATCAGGAAGTAAAATGCAAATGCTACAATTTTATTTAACAAAATATTGAATGGTAACACTTTATTCAACATATGAGGACATAAATAACAACAATAGATATGAGTCCATATTAAAAGTAAAAGCTTTAAATAAAAGCTTAAAACAAAAAATGGATACAATACATATTGTTACAACAATTGTTTTTGGATGTTTTGTGCTTCAAAAGTAATTTCGCTTTTATTTGAACAAAAACTTGTATCAAATTTTACTAAATCCATTGTTTTAAAAATTTTATGAATTTCGGTAGGAAACAAATATGAAACAAAAATGTAGGTTAAATTTTTGGGAAATAATCGATATATTTTAGTATTTAATCCAAATAAATTCGCAAAAGTTTCATAATTTCTTTGAGTTCTTTCAATTCCAAAAAATAGAAATCAATATTGCAATTAAAAACTATAAAACAATCAGAAATTCATAAAGATTGACGTATTATGCGTTTGTGCTGATATCATACGAAAAATAATGCTACTACAGCAATCTTCCATTACACCAATCGATTTAGAATTAATTTTATTTTACATCCGATTGTCTCATTTTTAGTCCAATGTTGCAATAACATATTATTTAGTCAAAATATCGATGCAATAGTTATGAAATGCAAATGTTCTTTTCTGTCCAAATGAGAAATAGTTTATTTTCCAAAATTACTTGAGGAGTATATATTCGAAAAGCAATACATTCGATTTTTAGTGCAAAACTTCTTCTTAAAATAAATCTGTGTTCCTCTCCCTATGGATCTATTGGTATTTTCAAAGCCTATTTAGTATATCCTCATTCCATTCTTAAAGTCTCATTCCGTAGAAATTTCGACAAGATCGGCTCAGTAATTTAGCTGTCTATAAATCCCAAATAAATAATCAAACAAACGAAAATCAATTTCTATGTAATATGGAACGTAATATTTCTCTGCATCCGTTGTGGCAGTACTTAGTACTCTTTACATAAGAATAGCCGAATCATGAAACTTAAATTTGTCCTCGTATTATTTGAAATCAATTTTTAAATTTCAATAAAAATTTCTTTTTAAAAAATCTCTGTTATTGATTATGGTCTTAAATTTATGACAGTAATTTATTATTTAAATAGGCAATTTTTTGTTCTTCTTATTTTCAATCAAAATTTAATATTCACTTTTAGTGTTATGACACAGACTTAACCAACTCATAAACATGAAAATATATGTACACATACATATGAACATATTTATATGTATTTATTTTTGAAGATTTTATGACGTATTTGTTATTGATATACAGAAATATATATAAATTTATGACCATATTTGTTTTTATTTAAGTATTTTTGAAAAAGATTTGTAAATATAAATAAGTTTATATTAACATATACACATACATATTTATGTATTTGTTTATGCACACATAAAAACAAAATTTTATTATATGTAAATTACGCGAAGGGATAGAAAATTTACAAATAAGAAAAGAGTAGTACTTTATGAAATTTTTGATTTTTAACATAAAAAATGAATAACTAATGAATATTTAATACGTAAGCAGAGCTAATAGTCCTGGTACAGGTTCCTTATCCGATTTAAATTCCTGAACTGAAATGAATTGGTGTTTAAAGGTGCATCTCGAAATTACGATTAAGTGGTTCGGAATCGGATCTTGGTTTATTAAACTGGAAAAGATTTTTGGCGCTGAATCCATGTACTATAGCTGATATGTATATAGTACTCTCGACTTGATATATTGCACAAAAAGTTATAAATTCTACTTACAGTATTATTCGATAACATAACATCAAATTAGATTGATGGAAAATACTTATCTTTTTACTATTTTTTATTTTTTTTTTTATTTGAAGATGTAATAAAATAAAAAGAAAATTTACTTAAAAATTCCACGTTCAGACCCTTAAAACATTGATTGGTATATATGAGATCAATTGTTTCTAACGATCTATTGAAACATATTCCCATACCGATTTATACAGATCATCAGTAACTTTTTTAAAATCTCCTTGAAGATAAAATGACACATTTTGTTTGCATTCCCACAAAGGTGGCCAAAAACCATCCCAAATATTAACACCTCAGTGTCATTGGTGCACCACGGACGTGTAACAATACCTAAGGAAAAGTGGCTCTTTTAGTATTTTAAATGACAAACTTCATATGAATAAAATATATTATATTTCAATTCACCATTAAATAAAGTAGCCCTGCTGGGAGAAATCGAAGATAATCAACGCTAAGCAGGCAATAATTCGATTTTATCCACACAATCGCAAATCTATAGTAGTGTGGTTGAGCACCTCTGCTCTAAATTCTGTAACACCAAGATGTTATATAAATTGCCTGTGTTTCTATGATAATTTTTTCGACTTTAATTGGAAGTATATAAACTTTTACGTTGTAATAGTAGATGATACTGTCACTACACTGAACCAAATGACATAGGTAATATTAACGAAAAATTTTCGTAGAACTTTAACGAAAAAAAAATTTTAAATAAACAGATTTTTATTATAAACAGAAATTTACGTAAGTAAAATAACACCAAAAAATTTTTTAATTCTAGATTTTTAATAAAATTTTTGTTTATTTAACTATTTTTTCGTCAAAAAATTTATTAACTGAATATAGAAATCTAAATTTATGAAAATGCAAATGGAAGACCAGCTGATCAACGAACATGTTACTAACTTTTCATTAGAAATACAAGGCGGTTGGCTCAGCACCGTCCTTTGAGTTTGTACTATTTTTAGTTGTCTATTACGTTTTCTACACTATTTAATTGTTATTTAGAACTGGCTTTTACCTGGCTAAATTTAATTAAAATTTTGTAAATTCAAGTTAAATATGGCATTTAAAATGCATAATATTCTTCAATATAAACCATTCATTTCACTAACGTGTTATTCAAATTGAATAATAAATTTTTATTAACGAATTCAAATTTTCGTCAATTTTGAGGAAGTTTTGTTGGCTGATACATAACCTACCTTTCTTCAATTCTACATCCTTTTTCGTTCTATTTACTAAATTTTTGGTTCGGGCTAAGTTCAATAATAATGCAGTCCGTATCTATGGTTGCTTAGAATAATAATGATATTTATGTGTGATGTAGTAATGGGGAACGTTGCTAATTTTTCATAAAAGGCAGTAAATATACGACAACGAATCATAGAGTTATTGCTTCTATGAGCAAAACAATAACATTAATGATTAACACATTTTAAGAGAAATAGAATTTTCTTTTCAATGAAGCTATTTAAAATTACTCTAAAATCGTTAAAAACGGACCTGTTATATGATTATGATCATTATTCTTAATGACTGTAAAATCCAAGATCATATAACATCATTTACACGTATACCATCAATATGTGAAATTTCTTGAAATCAATAAGGCTTTTTGGAGGCCACGTATATATTTTTAAAAGTTTAGAAGCGATATGCTTTGGTATCAGAGATATGGTTATACTTAATTTTGACCCCTGCATGGTCAAAGGCGTAGTCAGTTGCTCTCCAAGGTTGATCACCTCGGGTGGTTTAAAAATATTATACCTTGTAAACGTCTATAAAATATATGCATACATTGTGGCTTATCTCTTATAGTTACGGAGATATTCAAGTAAAAATAATATAAAAGTATTTATACACTTATAAAATCATTTTTTTGTTTAAAAAAGAAATTTTAACGCGAATGGGTGAATGAGACTGGGATAGAGACATGCCTTCAATCCGAGATGATCAGTAAAGTAAAACAAAGTCATATTTAAACTTTTAGAAAACGAAACGAAAAACAGTATTTATTCAACATGATTTCAATAAGAAAATTATCCATGATTTAGGAAATTAAAAATATTCCCACTTTTTAGTACGAAAATGCATATGATTTTCGAAATATGATAATTGTATTGGAAAGAGATTAATACAGGATGATTGTTTTCTTAAAAAATAGAGATAATTGTTAATATCAGAATGCAAGAAATACTGCGATTTATATAACATTTTATTGAATTTTTAATAACGATTGATTTTTAACTTCATCTATTCGTTTTAATTTTAAATTATCATTTTTTGAAAATTTCCCATTTTATAATATTCTGCCGAAATTTCATTCTATTAGGTTATAATGACTCTGCAGCAAATGCGCAGTTGAAAAATATTATTTTCCCACTAAATAATTTTGTGCGAAAAAATTCATTGATATTGAAAAATTAATATATATGAAATATCAAATATTGGCTGAAACAAAAACATGATGAATTGAAATAAATAAAAACGTTTATACAGATACAAATACATTCGTACAATAATAATTTTTCCACTTACCGATTGTTAAAAGAATTATCAGCAATGGGAGTATGTGATGCATGTTTTTCATGTTTTGAAACCGAAAATTAATCTATTTCGGTTGATGTTATTTGTTGGTTTTATTATTTTTGTTTTTATAGTTATTTTTTTGGAGATTTTTTTATTTTTTGTGAAAGTTATTGGTTTTTGTTATTGTATGCAGCAGAAATAATCCTTGATAGTCAAAAATAAAAAATTCATAACAACTGTGATTTTTCGTTGAAAGTTTTTTCTATTTTACTTTTCTCATTTTTGTTTTATATTTCTTATTATTATAACCTCCACCACAGCATGCGGTGAAGAGGGTGTATAGACTTTGTCATTCCGTATGTAACGCTAAGAAATAATCATCTCAGATCCCATAATGTATATGTATTCTTGCATTAAATCAAATTCTGAGTCGATTTAGCTATGTCCGTCTGTTTGTCTGTCTCACATCCACAATAATTGGCAGATCCCAATAAAATTTAGCTTGAGTATTTGATGTAGTCCTGAGTAGTTTATTATCTAAAATCAGTAAATCGGTTTAGTTATTAAAGATATACACCGATATCTAAGGCAACCTCTAATTGCCAGCTAAGTTTCGTAAAAATGTCAATTGGGAATCACCAAATTAGAATAAAATTTCGAAATAGTATAAAGTTGTATGTACTTCATTTCCATTCCAAAAAATATCAAAATCGGTTCAGTAGAAACAAATTTATATCCAAAAAATAACTAAATTTATGACTTATTAAGAGTTCCCTGTTATATTTAAGAAAAACTTTTATCTGTTGCATACTCTTGTGAGTTTATATGTGTGTATGTACAAAATATAACGTAGGGTATTAAAGATTCAGCATTGCCGAATATAGCATTCTTACATGTTATACTCTCCACTACCAAATGGTGAAGAGGGTATATTAACTTTGTCATTCCGTGTGTAACTCTAAAAATGAATCTTCTAAGTCCCCATAATGTATATATCTTATTGCATCAAAAAAATCTGAGTCGATTCAGCTATGTCCGTCTGTCTGTCAGTCTGTTTGTTGTTGGCCAGCTCACATCCGCAATAATTGACAGAGTAAAATGAAAAGTCGGTATATTATATTATATTATATTATATATATTATATATTATATATTATATTATATTATATTACATTATATTATATTATATTATATTATATTATATTATATTATATTATATTATATTATATTATATTATATTATATTATATTATATTATATTATATTATATTATATTATATTATATTATATTATATTATATTATATTATATTATATTATATTATATTATATTATATTATATTATATTATATTATATTATATTATATTATATTATATTATATTATATTATATTATATTATATTATATTATATTATATTATATTATATTATATTATATTATATTATATTATATTATATTATATTATATTATATTATATTATATTATATTATATTATATTATATTATATTATATTATATTATATTATATTATATTATATTATATTATATTATATTATATTATATTATATTATATTATATTATATTATATTAAGGATTCTTTGTTATTTAAAATAAATACTTTCATATAATGTATGAGTTTGTGAGTGTATATGTTCATATAATGTACATGTACGTGTGGTGGAGGGTAATGAACATTCGGCATAGCCGAATATAATATTTTTACTAGCTTTTTTGTTTATTTTAATATTTTCATATTTTAACTTTGATATTTCGTTTATGTATTTTTATATGTTTAAATATATTTTAATGCGATTTTCTAAAGAAAAAAACTCACAACACATATAATCCCAATACCTAAAGAAATACACGCAAATATATTTCTGCGAAATACACGGGATTCAGTGAAAATTTTTGTTGGTTTCTCCTTTTTAAATCGTAAGTAATAAATATTAAAATAGAATGAATTTCATACGAAACATTTGCCAGGTTTATGTATTACATCATGTTATTCAGCTATAATGCTCTATGTGTGAGTTTGTTTGTGTATCTATGTTTTTGTGCGTGTGTGTATGTGTGCGCTAAGGAAAATGATGAAGGAGATGTTATGAAAACAAACCGGAAATGCGTAAAATGCATTTAGTTGTGTTAGTATGAATTATTTTTATTTTATTCTCTCACAGGAAACCCGTTAAAATGGTTTATATTCTTTACACTTTTATATATATATATTTTTTTGTATTGGCCGCTTAAGCAGTTTTTATGGCGCAAAAAGAAAAACCAAAATGCAGGAAATTGTCTTAAGGTATTATTGTACAAGTGTAAGATGCACAAACCTGGTAGCATTGCAAATTCGCGTATCTATAATAAATTCTTTAGTTTAAAATCATATTTTTCAAGCTGTATTTTTGTAAATTTTCTTTTTTCATAATTTTTTTGGTTTTCTTTTCTCTGACACTTTTCATTTTTATTTCCGCTTTTTTTTCTTTTATTTCATAAAATGTGTTGCAACACAATCTATAGTGCTACGTTTGGTATTGGCTAAAAGAGAAAGAGAAGAATAAATATTATTTTAAAATTTTCTTTAGTTTTTGTGTTTTATTTTGATTTTATATTAGTGTACGTATGTATAAATTTTTGTGTTTATATTTCAATATAAAATTCAACAAATCCTTCAAAATAAAATAAATATTCAAGATGCAAGTGAGAATAACATTAATATTGTTATGTCATACACACAGCATATATTCATAATACACACACATACTCACTAACAGCTATATATATAAATTCGAATGTAAGAGTATCATAGTCGGCGAAGCAAACTCTATATTTCCCATACCATGATGCAAGTTTAAAAAAAGTACGGATCGACCGTCGTATTTTCATGATTTTTGCTTTATATTAAATATTCTTGTTAAAAATATTTTCTTGATTTTATGTATGAGAAACTTATACTGTTTACGTTTGACCTACCTCGACTTGGACTGATATAATATTCATTACTTTAAATTCAAATTAAGTTGAAATATATTCATATCTGTAGAATTTATGATCTGAATATGAATAACTTCAACACGCTTTGATCAATCCAAATATCTTCAAAATTGAATCAGCCGAATGGACAAACTGGCACATATTGTTAGATAACTTTAAGATGTGATAATGAGTCGGATTTTTCTTCAAACATAAGTCACCATATTTTTATATCCTCCACCACAACTTGTGACTAAAAGGGTATGTAAACTTTGCCAATGTAATACCAAGAATGAATCATCTAAGAAACCATAGTATGAATCGATTGAGCTTTGTCCTTCTGTCTCTTCTGCTCGTCTGTCGAAAGCATTCTCACGCCAAGAATTCTATTAAATTTGGCCTTATTGTTTATTATTGTTTTAAGCAGTTCCACATTTAAAACCTGTTATACTGGTCTAAAAAATTATAAACCTTTATCTGAGAAAACCTAAATATTGCGAAAAATCTGGTTTTAAAGAATTTAATCGTGTAAAAAATATAAAAATTGGATTAATTGAAAACAATTTATAGGCAAAATTTTGCCAAATGTTGTCACACCCTAAAAAAATGTCGCAATTTTAAATAACATTTTCTAAAATTTGCATATATATATTTATCTACATAGCCATAATAAGATCATATAAGGTCCCTTTAACGAGATATGATTTTAAACAGTTAAATCTTTTAAACAATCTCGGCCTTTAGTGTGGACCAATATGTCATTAATTTCATTATTTTTTAGACATAACATAGGAACGTCTAATATGTCATAAATTTAGTAATAATAGTGTTAAAAGATACACAGACAGGCAGACATATGGTCACAGCTAAACCGTCTCAGAGTTTGATTTTTTACATAAATTAATATATATTATGAGGTCTGAGATGATTTCTTCTTACGCATTGAATGACAAAGTTAATATACCTTTTTCATCACTTGTGGTGGTAGCTGTGTGTATAAAAATATAAAATCAACGGAATCCAATCATCCAAAGTTGTAAAGCTAAGTAATTCCGCTAATGGTATGTCAAATCACATGTAAATGCATACAGTTGAACAAGAGTTACAGAGGTTATAATGTAGTGGTTAAAGCACTAGTCTACAGAGCAAGTATTTGAAGCATTTCTGTTTTGAAACCGATATCAAGCAATTGTTAACATGATTCTTCTTCATTTTCATAAAAACCTCTAGTCATCCCAAGTTTAGAAAGAAAACGCATAATGTAAACATTTAAATACTAAAATATGTTCAAAATGAAAAATATTGGAAAATCACATTTAGAGGACGTTGTTTTTGGATATGCAAATGCATTCCACTTAAGGCTAAGCTACAGTTGAAATACTAAAACTGAAAAAAGTAAATAATTCTATTTGCACTACTATCGAGTGTCATTTCTCTTCCTTTAAGAGCATTGGAATATTTTCAAAGACGAAAAATTTTAATGTCATATGAAGGTATTGACCGAAATTTTATAAAATTGATTGTTTGATTCTTTACCTCGGTGTAGAGATTTTATAGAGAATATATAGTATAAGAGCGTCTTATATTTTATTAAGAAAATTATATTTTTCTTTTACAACTTTGACAAATAATACTTGGTGAGTTTCCCTTCTCTTGGCCCATAATGGTAAAAAACATCTTAAAATAAATTAGTTTCATAGGAAAGTTACAATGTTTGTTCTATTTAACTCACCAGTTTAGATCCTGGTCTTAAATTCCCTTAATTTCGCACAATTAAGCAAAACTATTTGTAAAAATAATAATAATAATAATTTTTAGATAAAAACTAAATATAGTTTGAATTTAGATCCTCTCATAACATCGTATAATGATAACAATAGAAAAAACTTTTCTATAAAATTTATTTTATTTAACAAAATTATAAAATATTAAACATAAAACGAACTTAAACTTCTAAAAATGAAAAGTTTAACTTAATGCGAACAGAAGAAAAAACTTTTTTATGTATAAAATATTTCACTTTTGTGCTGTTGTTGTTTTGTTTGTATCTTGTATGCGTTTTTGTGGCTTTTGTATGCAGTTGCAGTTCCCTTATTTTTTCTCCCTTTTTAACATGCCAACTAACCAACTTTGTACACATACACACATTATGACATGGGTGCAAAGTAGAACAAAAATTTGCAATGTAAGAAGGAGGAAACGTAACATAAGTAGAACATGAAGAAATGAATGAAAGGAGAGAAAGAGTCGGATAAAAAAGAAATGAATTAAAATGAAAATTTAACCATGAATCATTTTCAAAAGTATAGTTTTTTCTCACATTTTATTCCAGCACGCTTCTAGTTTGTTGTGGATTCCAGAAGATTACATGGTATATCCCTTGTATGAAAGCACTTTAAGCCCAATTTGAATTATATACCACTGATGCAACCAACAGTATTTAGATTTTTTTTATAATCATACCATACAGTACATATAATATGTAATTTACTTCAACACTTCAATTTAGTTCAGAAATAAAGCGTCAGGAGTAAGAAAAACTATCCCTTTTTTTGAAATCTAATTCAAATTCAGGATAATTTTGGAGATAAACCTCTTTTGGTCTAACAACTCTTTTGTGGTTATCTTTTCACTAGATGAGTTTGAAATATCCCATCTGATTAGGAAAAGGTTAGAAAATAAGACACCTTTCCGTGCATAAAATTATTCTACTTGTCATTACTCAAAAAACCTCTGATTCTAGAAATGTAGAAAAGACATTGATATAAAATACTTTAAATAGAAAGAATGTGATGACAAAAAAATGGTTGCCCTACGTGGCTAACTGATCCAAAGTTACACAAGATGTAAATGTCTTTTATGGGTCAATGGTACTTTTTAATACTTATCTGAAGTTATGTTATGTATGATTGTGCTCTTGCGTTCATCATATTACTATTTTACAGGTTCTGTGTTCTATTATCCTTAAGAAGAGGACAGAACCTATTCAGTTTATCCACTAATGAAAATTTATGCCAATACCATTAACTGACCCATTGCTATTTATTGATCATATGCGCATACAATTATAGAAATTCACCTGGAAAAATGTGGGAAGGACGCGAGACAGGACAATCCAATAGGTCGATTTCTCTTCTATCACCAGATTCGATGACTCTCGAGGACCTTTTCCTTCAACAGCAATATTGTCATCTCTAAGATGTTCATCACCAAAATGGAACCCGCTCTAGATCTGTCTTTAACCTTTGACATTGTCAACCACAAAGTTTTTTTTCAAAAGCTGTATTCCTTCTTACAAAACAATTTAAAGAGATGTGTCTTGATTTATTTTAGTGGCCGTCAGTCTTTGGCCGATCCATGATAAATTATGCTGTTCCACTGTGGTTTCCTTCGCTTAATGGAATGCAATGGAGAAATATTCAAAATATCCAAGATGCAGCATTAAAAATCGTAATATAATATACTAATGTCTAGAATACAACACAATTGGAATTAGAAAATATCTTCGAATATACTCAGCTACGTCCCTGATCTATTTGCTTTGAACGACGTTCACAGACGCCACAATTTTCACGGTTTCAAGTTAACATATGAATGTCATAATTGGAGACCGACTACCTCCCATTGCAGACATTTTACAGATCTGCAGAGGTATGTAAAAGCAGTTCTATCAAAACTAATATCGGATTGGTTCAATGCCAATTGGTTTTCGTATTGACTGTATCGTTTTTAACATAAGTCCAGCATGTTACCAAAGATCACTATACACACGTCACTTGTTTAAGTGTGTAGCCAATATTACTACTCTTAGACCATGAGATAGATTCATTCTATATAAATTTCTGATGCACTGTACTCACATACCTAGACAAACTTTTGCAAAAGAAATGTTCAAGTGCAAAAAAAGAGATCAGTAAAAAAGCATAAGTTTAAACATTATTTATATTTTTGTAATTTAGCTAGTTATGCATTTTTATACTTTTTAAGTTTGTATCTATTTTTTTGTAGTTCTTTTCTTTATTTTTGTGTTTAAAATATGAATTTTTAAACTTTATAATTTATCACAAAGAACTCTTTTGGCAGATAAAAAAAATTAACATAATTATTTTTATTTATTTAATGATTTGAAACTATTTTTCCGTTTACTTTGCGAAGTTTTTATTTGTAAAGGATTTTTTATGACAAAGAGTGCGTTTTAATAAGCTCTAAATAAATTGTTTGTATATTCTGAATAACGGCAGTATCTCTAATTGGTCCAACATTGTAACTGGTGATACTACACAAGTATCTTTTGGGAAAGTATATATGAATCTGTCACATATTTTATTCGACAATGAAATTGCAGTAGTGTGATTTCAAGTAACTTGACATCGAGAAGAATTTACATTTAATAAAGGCGTGCAAATGCTTCTTGCTACATATGCCACCAATGCTCAGACTGAAATTATTGGACATTTAAGTTATAAATTTTTTATTAACTGCACATCACTAGTTACATTAGTACGTTGTAGTTGTGTTAAGATGTAACTAGATTTATTGTCACCCAACCGAATTGCGCTTTTAAATTAAACTGTTCCAATCGGACCATTGGTGATGTAGAAAATTTCTTGATCCAGTGTCTTATATCGATCGATTAGTGAAGGATTGTGAACTACACCAAAAACTTGTTTATGGAGTTTTTCGTCTATAGACATTACCGTAATATTAAATTTAGTTTGATCCTGTTGCTCGTCGTTTATTCTTCCAAAGACGTTGGTTTGGAAAAAATATCGTAAGTGGACGAACCATGCTTGAATATTGGTCAGAAAATTCTCTTGTAGCTGAGAAATTTGAATACGCGCTGCAAAGGTGAAATTATTTACATTATTTCAGAAGTTTGATGATTTGCCGAAGAGTTAGTTTTAGTTTTCTATTTTAAGTTTATATTCGGGGTCACAAATTTATACAAATTAATATTTGAATAATAATTGATTATTAATATCAAATTTAAAAGAAGAATAACATTCACATTTTGATATGGTGTGAAAATCTAGTACTGTTTTTGTAAATCTATAAAAATTTTAGTCAAAAACCAAAAAATATTTGTTTCGATTTTTTAAACCATGACAATATAAAGAATAAACCGCCAATAGCCTTTGTGAATTATATGATAAATTCTCTGAGGAGTATGTGTAGAATTATAACTCTGGCCAATAGCAATGACAAGAACTAGGTTTTTCATATTGCAATAAAAAGAATGTCTGCCAAAATATAATCGATATGTCCCTTTGTAGATTTCGTTCATTCATGCAACAATTTACATTCTAGTTGGTACTTAATTTTTAAGCATAAATTAATAACTTTTATTTAGTTTTATTTAAATATGTTGCATTTTATTAATTTTTAAAGTTTTTAATTTTACATTTCCACATTCACAAATAATGTTTATGAATAAATTTATATGGAATTTTCCATTTCATGAGAGACATTAGAAACTTTTGCTTTTAGTGAACCGATATAATGTTAACAATTAATTCGGAATATTTTATATCCGTAGGTAGTCGGGGTATTATGGCTTTGGCAGATGTTTGTAATATGCAGAAAAAATGGTGTTAAACCCACCTTAAGTAAACTGTTCGACTCACAATCACATTCAGAGTCGATTAAACGATGTCTAGCTATCTACGTAGAGGTTGTGAACAGTCTACATGTCGTGATTTTTGAGATATCGCTACGGAATGTGGTAAAAATCATAAATTAGGTTTAAGGGAAAAGCTAATTGTCCATATTCGGTCCAATATTTCAGATACCTGCTATACAAATGTTTTTCCCGGAGTGGGTTTTTAAGGTTATAAGGGTATCACTCTTAATGGCATTGATATCACATATACATTCGTATATATTTGCTTTTATTGATATATAAGCAAAAGCGATATGCAAAATTAAAAATTCAATTTAAAACTCATAAATTAAACATATAATAATCAGAAAATCAAACTAAACGAGGGTGGTTTGTAAATTTTTCGCAATTACCATTTTTAACCAACAATGTGGTGTAGGGTATTATATGGTCGGGCTTCACCGACTGTACATTATTACTTCTCTTGACATGAGATGTGGATACCAAATATATTGATATCTGCTAAATTTGTTTTTTATATGAAGTATATAAAACATTTTTAATTTGTGTTAACTAAAATGGTATTGATAGCGTATACTTAATGTAAATGCAAATAAATCATACGCAATTATGTACTACTTTACACAGTTACAAGCTCCAAATCAAAAACTGGACATACATATCGTGGATAGATATATTGTCCCGTGATTTAATTCTAATATTTACAATATCGGTCCAATAACAAAAGAAGTAAAAATAAGTTAATAAAAACACTTTTCTTGAATTTTCAGTAGAAAGTGATTAAATTATCGTACAAAGAAATTACCAAGATCGGATCAGATAAAAAAAAACATAATTAGTATTTGTTTAACTACTTTGATGTAAGCCCCATTTTCTGGATTAGAGTTTATGCTGAAATACCCTTAACATTGAGATATTTCAATGAAATTCGCAACAGTAATTTTTAGGTTGATGTATATATAAAGAACATCAATCGCCATTATACCTTACACCACCTAAAATGGTTATGATTTGTT
Source organism: Cochliomyia hominivorax (assembly GCA_004302925.2). Taxonomy (NCBI): domain Eukaryota; kingdom Metazoa; phylum Arthropoda; class Insecta; order Diptera; family Calliphoridae; genus Cochliomyia; species Cochliomyia hominivorax. The sequence continues at coordinate 57,175,304 of PYHX02000467.1, forward strand.
TATAATATACAAGCAATTGGTGCTACAACATCTCTTAAATATATTGATCAAGTCAGAATAATTTTCTGAAACCATTAAAAATGTATGTCATCTGTCTCTTCGGCTGTCTATGAAAAAGTTATTAACAATTTATAGGTCGCAATTTCAAAATTTGCTGCAGGTTATTATTTTGGGTCGTGAATAGAACCTGATAAAATTAGTCAAATTCAGTTCTATATTTCAGGTAGCTCCTATACAAATGTCGTCCCTAGTTTATAAAATTCACAATTATGAAAATATTTTAATTGAATTTGCCCAAAAAATAGTGTAAAATTAAATCTGTAGTATATTCAATTGTAAGACTCACTATAGAGTGTACAAAGTGCGAAAAAATTTAGTATTATACGTTATTATTATTTTGTAAAAACAATTAGACAACTCTACCAAACTATTGTGATTACCATTGCATAATTTCCTATAGCATCCAAATAATCCCATCTTCCGAAATTTGTCTTGTATATTTAAGTATGATTAAAATATTTAATTAGGTTTAATATAAGCACAAATCATAAAACCTAATTCAAGAGGGTGGGCCCATTATTTTTTATGCCGGTCTTAATCTTACTATATATTCCACATAAAACTTCAATCTTGGAGGAAGGTTTAGGCTTATTAAAATTCTGAGACACTGAAATTTACTGAGGTAAATCGGCGGCTGCAGTTCTATGCAATTATTTGCAATTCATTTGCAATTTCAGATAGTTTTATGAAATGATCGATTTAAAGGATTTATAATTTCTAGGTTATTAACATCTGGAATAATTACATCACTTAGCTTCATCTTCATTTACCACTTCCATATTATTCTTCCTCATCTGTTTCTTTCTCTGACTCTTTCCTCAGAGTCTACATTTCTACTTTCTCTATAATTCATTATCGTGACTACCTAATTACATAACTTTTCGCCACAATAGTTTTTGTAATTGTTATGATCATTCTCAACTAATATTATGAATATCGGTCTACTTGCAATTGTTACTCCAATGAAGGTTCTTTCCCGTTAATGGTTTTATACTAAAAAAAACTTATAAAACAAAAGTTTTAAACTGATAAATTCTGTATTTTAAGTTCGTGAAAAATTTTCTAAAGCAGAAGTATCCATCCATAATACTTTATATTTTCTTTGTGTGAGTGATTCAGCAATTTCTTAACAAATTGAAGAAAGCGCTAGAATCGTTTTCAGTGCACTGGTGAAGTAAGTTATTCTAACTTCTCGAGTCCGGAAATCAGTATTTTGGGCATCACTGTTCTAATGTGTAAATTATGGATGATATTTAAGATTTGGTAAACTTTTTAAAGAATTTAAAAGTTTTTAATTTTTTGTCTTAAAAATTAATTTTTATTAAATTTAAAATTAAACAAAAATGTCTTTGAATTTTTTGCTTTTTAAACAGGAGTATATTTTTTGGAATTTTGAAATATGTTTGTTTCCATTCTTCTCTATATTCAAAGGTATTAATAAATGCGTATGTATATGAAAATGTATATGTGTGAGTGTGTGTTTTCATAAATTACAATAGAACTATTGTTTTAAACTTTTCATTTTTGTCAAATTCATGTTCATTTTCTCATTGACAATATCTCGTGAGGGTTACAGGCGACTGACTATATTCTGAATAAGTATATTGGAATCTGAATTTGACACTTGCCATCCAAGTGATTTTTACTACCTAAACAAAGTAAATTTACGAAAAAGTGAAAAAATATTCAACAAATTTTAAAAATCTATACATGTACTTTTGAGGGTTTTGTATGTGTAATCCATAGTTTATATAGAAAAACATGTATGTGTGTATATATACAATTCATATTCATGCGAGTGTGAAGTAAAACAAAATTAAAATACAGACTAAAAAGTTGAAGAGAGAGAGTGAGGAAAAACGATATTGATGTGTTGAATTTTGTTCTGTTCATTCAAGTGGTATTTTATGCTGGGTGAGGTCAACAATATACACATACAAATATACATGCACATACATCCTCATGTATATTATTTTTAGCAAATATATTTTTGTTTTTTTTTTTTTTTTTTTGGAAAACTGAGTGGTAGTGTTGACTTGATTTAAATAAAGTTGATATTAACTTAACCACTGAGGATTTTTAAATTTTGGTTTCAAGAATTAAATCAAATATTTTTTGTGTGTAATAAGGTAGCTGATATATATACCCTATACCACAATAGGTAGTTGGTGTACCATGCGTTGGTGTTAAAATTGTAATTAAAATTGTACCGTTCCACTCTTTCCACACTTTCTGAATCGTTTAAACCATGTCCATCAGTCCGTCTGTCTGGCTGGTTTTTGTAAACTTTGTATACAAAGTTCAAGCTGCAGTTTTAAGGATATCTAAATGAAATTTGGCTGTTGGAGCCAATTTATCGTCATTTTGAAGTGAAAATCGGGACATGCGGACTACTATTACTACTGCAATATATGCTTAATATTGGTAGAATTTACACCGATATTTTCGGGTTTATATTGTTATAGCTTGACCGCTGAAATTTCATTACGACTTAGTCAATTTGGATATTAAATTTTGAATATGGTATAGATTATCATGTTCTTGACCGACTTTAAAATTCTTACTTCTGTATACCACCAATAACGTATATATAAATACATAAAAAATAAGTACAAAAGTCTGCTCCGAGAATTAGTTTATTAAAATTAGTATATTTAAGTGCACATACAAATTTTTAATTTTTTTCCAACTCAAGACTTTTCGATCCCTTTACACTTTTTCTTGTCTCGTTGTATTCACGTATATACAAATATTTGTATTTTGTAGGGACTTATTTAAAATAAAAATCTAAATTTCAGCAATAATAGAAGAAACGCTTGGAGTGGAGTAGGTTCATTTTAAATTAATTATCCTGACAGTGACGAAGGTAAAAAATCACAGTTTCTTTCACTCTTCTTTTCAGTTGTCTTTTTCTTGAGTTACATTTTATTTTTCACTTCTAACTCATTCTTCTTTCTTTACATAGTCATTCATTTACTCATTATAATACATGTATATACAAACATACGATTTTTTATTTTGTGTGCATATGTATGTCAATTCAAACATGTATGTATATGTGTAAGTGTATATTACTTTTATTTCATTTTTTTGTTTTCATTTTTATTCCATCTTTTCTCTAACCATGTTAAACATGGTGTTTGTGTCAAATACATTTTTTTCTCAATCGCTGTGATTTTGTAAATTCCTTTTTCCCGATTTTGTTGTTGTTTTCCTTTTTTTTTGGTTTTTGTTGTTTGTGTATGACAACGAAAAATTGTTTCAAAAATTACATTAACTTTGTCACTGTTGGTTCACGTTAAATATTTAAAGTATTTGCTCATTAGAGTTTTGAGCCTTTTTTCCGAGAGTGTGAGTTATGGGGGCTTTGCTCTGTAAGTACTTTTATTCATTTTTTGTTATTTGGGGGATCTTTTGTTATTATTAGACGCGAGAACAAGAGTCGTTGACAAATTGTTAAAGCTTATTGAAATAAATTGTTACTTAATTAATAATCTGTTGGTGACTTGGATTTTAATGGATTTTTTTTTGCAAATACAAATATTTTAGGCATTTAAAATTTAATGCCTAAAATATCTTAAGTTTAAAGAAAATTTTGTCATTTTTTGTAAATTAAATTTTTACAAATTTATTAAAAACTAGTAACTATTAGTATTACTATATTTGGCTGTGCCGAAACTTCAACAGTCTCCACCACAAATGTCTGTGAAGTAAATACGTTATATTTCGCACATACACACTGACATATACATTACGTTTAAGTTGTTCTTAAATGTAACACGGAAACATTTAATGGACCATTAAGCCAAAAGCATATCAAGTTTTTTTAAATATTCCTGCTGCATAACAGATAACGAAAGGTATATTCTGTCAGATTTTTTGCAACTTCCTGTTCAAAATATTGAACAGGAAGTTGCAATATTGAATATTGAAGAAAAGTTTAGGACCCAAAAACAGTCAAATCTTTTTCATATTACAAGCAATATGCAGTTGGGTTAAAAGAAGCCAATCAAGGAATGTTTACAAAAAAGACTGCTTCCACTCATGACTTCATAATATTTTCATTTATTTTATATTATTGGTACCACTTTGAAAGATATTGTACTCTTGTTGAAAGAGAATGGAATAACAATAAAAGGTATTGAAACTGTGGTAGATTTTAGACGGAAATAACCAAATCGAGCAAATCGATAAAAAGCCGAATAAAAACGTTAATGGAAGGGTTTCCGAAAAAAGATAAAAGGTGTAAATTTAGTATCGTTGTATCGATATTACCAATTTTAAAAACTAAACTGATGGCAAACATTTGTGTCAAATTTCGTTGTAATCGGATCATTATTGTGAACGTGAGAATGTTTTAAACAAGTAGTCCGATAATTCTTGACAATTCAGAGTTAAAACCCCTTTTCACTACAATCTGAAGGATTGGATTTTTTTTTTTTAAATAGCGTGCACTTCTCATAACAGTTCGAAACTAATAGCAGTGGAAGGATACATTTCTTTTATGAAAGGGGTCGGAAAAACTATACTCAAATTAAAAACAGATCTAATTTGTATATGTAAATATATTTGTTGATTTAATTGCCACATTCAGACATTTAACTATACTCATCCGTCTGTCTGTGGTTCTGACTGTCTGTTTTTTTTTTCGTGCTCACGTTCACAATAATTGATGCCATAATATTTAAATATATGTACATCATTACCAATTCAAAAATTGGAGGGTTAATGGAAATTAGAAAAAAATTGTACTGACCCTCGTACAATTTTGAATAGCGGTTTTGGCTTATATTTATCTTAACTAAACTAAATATTTATACAATACCTACGTATATGTGCGATTTCAAAGACATATATGGAAGGGTAGTTATATGAGACCTATGAGAAATAATAGACCGACCATCGGCACATCGATTTAGAACAAAAAACATTATGGACTAAAAATACCATTCCGGTGAAAAAGAATGGACCGATCATTGTCACTCACTTATATGCGCAATTTTAAAGTCCTATTTGGACGGGTGGTTATATGGGACCTAAGAGAAACCAGCTTTATATGGAGAGCTGGAAGACTTTTTAAAGGAGTGATTCTGATTCGAACGGTATATTTAAAGGTGGGAGAACTATTTTTCGGTTGTTTGTAGGTTGCAAATATCTGCACAAACGCATAATATCCCTACCTACAGGTATAAAATAATAAAAAATTTTATGTATCTTTCTTTTGGCTTAATTTTTGTGAAATTTTTTGTTTAATATTTATTTAAGCCTTTAACAGCTTAAATGCGGTTATTAAATAAATCAATTTTGTTAGGGATTCATTTTCAATTTGTGTGATACCATTTATGGTTTAAAAATATTTTTAAAAACACATAATGTTTTTATAGTATAAATTATATTTTCACATTGTTATGGTAAAAAATACTGGAATTGTTACAAAAGCATTTTGTGCATAGTTTTTAGTATGAATCACGTTAAAGTTAAAATATCAATCATACGTCTCATAGGAAATTTGATAAAGAAATAAGCTCTGCAAAAATGAACTTTCTCGGTAATTAACAATATTTTTTTTCGAAAATTAAATTTGTTAACTAAATCTTTTCTTCTGGAACGAACAACTTTAAATGCCAGAAAGGCCTTTCAGAGTTAAGATATATTTGTATGAAATTTGAAAAAATCTTTGATAGAAATAAATAATATCAAGATAGTTTTTAGTAGTTTTAAATTTTATATAGAAATTATAACCATTTGAACCGTTTATCTCCTCTCTTTCTCATTTCATCCTTCTGAACGTATGACTGATATTTGTTGCCAAATATTTGTATGAAATTTGAAAAAAATCTATGGATTTTAAAAACAAACTTTGTAAATCTGTTTATAATTTATAAAATAGAAATAAACAATATCAAGATAGTTTTTAGTATTTTTAAATTTTATATAGAAATTATAACCGTTTGAACCGTTTATCTCCTCTCTTTCTCATTTCATCCTTCTGAACGTATGACTGATATGTGTTGCCAAATATTACTCATACTCACTAAACAATAAAACTTTTTTATTTTAATACAATAAAATTTTATTTTTATTAATACGATAAAAGTATCGTTGCGAAATAGAAATGCAATTTTCATTGAAACATTAAAATATTTAAAACCATAAATGTTATCACACAAATTGAAAATGAATCCCTAGAAAATTTGATTTATTTAATAATCAAATTTAAGCTGCTGAAGGCTTAAAATTTAAAAAGCCAAATAAACGATACTAAAATATTTTACTGTTTTCAATACAAAAAACTAAAACCATTTTTCAGAGTTCAGAGAAGATGAATTTTGGGTTTGAATATTTTTAACGAAATGCTTCCGAACAAGTTTATTATATGTTTGTTATATAATAATTTCTATATGGGTTCTTATTATATACTAAATAAAAATTTGTCTAAATTATATTTAAGATTTCTAGAAAGGTGCTTTTAAAATAAATACAGACATTTTATTGATATCTCAAACGTTTAAATATTAAAGTCTGTTGCAAGCACTCAGTAAATTGTACTTTCAAGGATATAATTTTGCATAATATAATTTTGATCCTTAAAGTCTCTTGTATTTAAAGTTACAATACTGTTGAAGAATATGTAGATTCCTCTTCTGGGATAATACTACTCTCCTTCACCACACGACGAATTCTTCAATCCTGTGAAGTCCAAAATAATATGGAATAAACAGCCTTCATTTTATTAAAATTTTTAAGACTAATAAACGCGGACGTGTTTTAATCTTGACCCTATTCAACATAAATTTTATTGCCCTCTACCACCAGAAGTGCTAACAAGTATATATACAGATATCACTAAAATTTTAAGTATTGCTATGTTCCTGAGAAGTTTCTAATTTAAAACCAGCAAAATTGGTTCAACGTAATAAAAGATATAGAACGACATCTGAGACAAGCTAAGTTCCATTAACAGTCTATAAATTTCAAGCAAATATACATATATACCACTGCTGCCAGATTTGGCAATTTATAGTGATTGTGATTGATTTGATGATTTTGTGAGCCTAAAATGTAATTTTCTGTTCATCTTAAATAAACTCAATTCAATAAAAATAATCCAAAACCAATTTAAAAATTACTTGGTAATAATTAAGTCGTTTCAAAAGCAATCAGCTTACACATCGGTATCTGCAGGTAGTTCAAGATGCAAAATTAATTTGCATAATTTTCTAAGAATATTAAGCGTATAAAAATAATATATTTTAAATTATTTATATCTTAGCGGAATAGGAACGAGTTTTCTGAATTTTTTCTGAAAACTTTGAAGCTATTCGAAAGTCTTAAAACGTTCGTTTTATTTGCTGAAATTTAATATTTTTTGGAAAGTCACTTTTTATAATTTTTTGACGATTTTTGACCAATTGAATTAAGGTTGCTTTGAAAATGTTTTGAAAAACTCGAACTTTTCGCCATTTATAAAATCTAAACGAGGACAAATTTCAAAATTTAAGAGAAATTCAAATTTTGATCTGACATTAAATACATGTACCGAAGGAAGGAATCTTAATTAATTATATGTTTTCCAATACTTTAGTTCAAGAGAAATGAAGTAGCGATTTCATACAATTATTTTATTTGAGAAGCACCACCTTAACTATATCTTATCACTTCAATATATGATGCACTACATGAATTTCATTAAGAAGTTTTTCAAACAAAACTTTAAGGCAATAATTGTAAGAGCTCTTTCGATATTCTACAATTAAAAAAAATGATTTATCTAAAGAATACCTTTTCCTAAAACTAATTTCATACACAATTAATTATGATAAAATTATAAGATTGTAGGGTGTTTAGCAGTTAATAATAACTATTATCGAATATTTGAACTTAATTAGAAAAAGGTTCCGTTATAAAATAATTTCATTACTAATTTTTTTTCACGCAAAGTTAAGGGAGTAAAATTGAAATTAATAACTTTAATAAAATGTATTGTACTGTCCACCACCACATGTGTTGAAGAGAATATTCCTGCATCAAATCAAATTCTGAGTTTTATCCGTTTGTCTGTCCATCTTCTCAATGAAATTTGGCATTAGTATTAGTTATTGTCCTGATAAATTTTCTGTTTAAAACAAGCAAAATCAGTTCATTGTATAAAAAGTTATAAACCGATAACTGTGGCAACCTCGCAATTCAAGCGAAGAATTTTCATAAAATTATTAATTATAAATCTAAAATTTTGAAAATTGTTTTTCATTATATTAAGTCATATGTATATCGTTACTATTCCAAAATCTAGTACATTTAAGTAAAAGTAATTAGTATAAAATATTAGTATACTTAAGTAAAACTTTTATATATTTTACATATTGTATGCTTTTGTATGTGTATATGTGATTGCATAAATAAACTGCTTACATACACCGTACACAACATACCCGAAAAATGTTACACAGAATGTTCAAAACTGACTAAATAAATTTAAAATAAATATAACAATAAAAATATTTTCTAAAAAAAATTATTAAAAAGTACATAAATTTCTATAATCAGAAGAGATTCAGTTTGGACCCAATAATGCCAATATATTTCTTAATGGGGATGAAAATAATAAAAATATTTGTGATTGATATTTTTTATAAAAATTGATTACATTTTTTGAATAAAACATCAAGACTGAAATTTTATGACAAATATTTTAAAACATAAAATTAAAAGTTAATGTTGAGCAAAATAAATTACTAAAAATAAAATTAAAGCACATCAGTGATCCTCAGTATAACAAAAACTATTTAACTGCCAAAATAATTCAGAAAGCGCGATTTTTAAGTTACAGTTTTTAGTTGAATTGATATTTTTAACAACGATATACTCCGGTATTTCAATACTACAATCAAATTATGGAATTTGTGAAAAATTAGTTGCGGCAATCTTGTCTTGGATAAATTTTGTACGAAAGGTAGCTTATACTATTTGGTACGAAAGGTAGCATCAGAGAATGTTTACAAAAAGGCTGCTTCTATTCATAAGACTTCATAATGTGTTTACTTAATTTTAGCCTGACTTGTCGTCAAGTCACTATGGTAACTAAGCCTTTGAGTGGTAGAAGAACAAAAATGTGATATTAACTAGGTCTAGTGGAGACATTTTGGTCTCTTTTTAAAAGTGAATTAAAGTGTAATGGAAGATGCTCAAAATTTAACGACTATTGATTAAAACTTTAAAAATATATATTTTGTAAATCGTATAATAATTTAAATCAAATAAAGAACAAATTAAACAAGTTTATTCATTTTGTTTTTATTAACAGATATGACGACCTTGCAGCAAACGAGCGATGTATGCATGTTAAGAATTTTTCAATCACACTCCTAATGCTGTTAAATTCCAAAGGCCGAGTATTAATATTATCTGCAGTTATAAAATCTTCGATGTATATCTAATCATTAGCCATAATGGCTTTTTCCACACTTACAATAATTGAAGACTACATATTTTGGTGAGTTTCAGAAGAACCTTTTAATAAGCCAATACTTTTTTCTGTAATTAATTTAGAAGCAGCATTGCATCACATTTACTCGACAGATATATTTTTTATTAAATTTACAAATGCAACCTGTAAGTATGTTTTTGCCATCTGGCCGATCAAGGCATATTGTGTGTAAGAAATCCAATTTATTTAATTATTTTTCCGCCTTTTTCTTTCAGAAATATACAGTCCTCCCTTAATTAAAAAAAAATATATATTTTACTTTTTTCCAAAATCAGTTCTACTCATAGTCAAAATTCAATTTTTCTGTAGACGTGTTTAAAATTTTTGACAGAAACTCATTTCTAAAAATACATGAACGAAAATTAGAAAATTTGACAAATAGAAAGTCTAATTTTCTAAACGCTTACTAAAAAATCAGGAATGTACACTTAAAAACTACCGATGCGCAACCGGAAAACTGCGCTATTTTTTGCAATAATTTATATTAAATTATACAATTGGCACAATATAATTATTTTTTGTTGAAATCCTGTCTGATATGTGAATGGTGCATTCGCAAAAGCTTTCAGGATAATAAAATGCATTATTTACTAAAAAAAGTAATTACAAAAAATTAATCGAAACATTCGAATTTTGAGTTATGACTATCTTACAGCAAAAGAGCCATATTTGATAAATATTAAGAAAGAAAACATTAACTTCAACAACATTAACAACTATTTTGAGTTCAAATTTATATTTAAATAATCGTAGATTTGGTCATTTTCCCTAAATTACTTACATTAAATAGTTCTAGTCAACTTAAATTAACCAATAAATATTTAGTATGTTACTTTATATAATATGATTAATTATTTGTGTACCATTTAAGTAAATTTCTCTATGGATCTTAATTGAAAATTTAATTGTTTTATTTAATTTGAATTAATAACTTTTTCATAAGACTATTAAATATTTGTTAAGATTTCCTATAACATGTGACTGGTGCCATATTTTCACATTTTCAGAAAACCGGTTTTCGAGTTATTCAAAATAATTTAAAAACCCGTATTCGAATACAGTTTTTGTTGAGAAAACACTTATTTAATAGAAATTTACAATTTTAAAAATAAAAAGCTTGTACCGTGTAATGGGCTTTATGGAGCGAAGTTGAAATAATGGTTCCATCATAATCAAAATATGTATTTGTTCCTCTATTAAAATGCCATTTGTAACAAATTCATCAAATTATAATGCCCTAAATGGATGGAGTATAAAATTTTCTTGTTAGGGTTTTTTCGGCATCCTATTTAAATTAATGTGTCTACCATAATTGTTTTATTTAAATGTAAAATAAATAAACGGTTAACCGGTTTCCGGTTTCGGTTTTGAATATACTACATATGACATTAAATTTTACAAATCATTTAGAAAATGTATAATTTAAGATGAAATTTGTTATTAAAATTTTGTGACAAACAAACCAACAAAACACTAACAATTATTCATGTGTAGACATACAAATAAACGTGTATGTACATATGTAATAAATGAAATACTTATGTATGCATAATTTACATTTATATGTGTATAGAGGAATAAACAAATGTATAATTTTATTTACAAATTCAATTAACAAACCTTTAGAATTTATGCATACATTTAAGTACACATATGTGTTTATGTATGTGTGTTGGTAGGTATTTCAAAATTTCACATATTAAATATTTGATGAGTTGATTAAATTGTGGTTTATTTTAATCATTTACAGACACAAAGAAATTTTATTTATAAAAGTTTTTGAAATACATTTCATGTTTTATAATTATTAATGGAAAATTATTTATTTATGAAAAATTTCTCTTTCTTTTGTTTTATTATTAATTCATTCACAGTATTTGGTTTATTAAAGTGATTTCAAAATAATTGTTGTTATTTTATAACAAATCCGAATTATAAGATTTAACATTTTATTTAAAAAACTATTTTCAATTATTTTGAATTTAACTTTCGTTACTTTACACTGAGAATATTTAAAGAGAAACCGGATATGAAAACAAAAATATTCATACACAAATTTTCACATACACAAGCGCACACACAAACGTGTTGTTATAATTTTACATACACATATACACATATAAATAATAAAATGCATTCAATTGAAACAAATATTATAACTGTCATTCATCCATCCGTAACATTATAACTTCTTTTATGTTTTACTTTTTTTTTGCGATTTTCTCTTTTATTTATTTTCGTTATTCTTTCTTCTTAGAAATGGTCAAAACACAGCAAATATTACAAAAAATTGAAACAACGAGCGAAAAGGCGAATATATAAACTCACGAATTTACGTATTTTTTGCAATTTGTATTTATTTATTTATTTTTTCTTCTGGTACTTTTTCCTTTTACATACGTGTATTTGTGAGTGAGTTATTGAGTAACGGACGAATTGATCTGAATATGTATGTATATGTATTACCTAATATATATGTATATGTATTAATGTATACGAGTGTATTGTATAGAATTTAATTTAGTATCATCATTGTATTAAACATGTTCATACACGATCCCGTTGACAGCTTCAGTTCGTACTGAAGTAATTTAAGAACTGACGGCATTTGACTCTGTCCCGACATGCGACACGGTGATGTGCTGGAATTCTTTTGCCATTTTTCGTTAACACACATCCTCACATACACACACATTCAATTTTAAGCTTTTACATATGTATGTTTTTTTGCACACGCACAAACACATATATGGATATTACTTAATATTTCTGTTTACTGGCTGGTATTCCTGCCACAGCTGCTCGCTCCTGCCTGCTTTTAAGTTCTCAGCATTTTGCTTTCCTAATATTCTTGATTGTTGTTTACTATTTCTGTCGTTATTGTTGCTGTTTTTTGTATTTAGTTCCTTTTTTTAAAGTTTCGTCGAGCATTTTATCTTTATTCGTGCGGTTTAATTTTTGTGTTTTTCCTCTAACATTTAAAAGCAGCACCAACCTCGTTTAAACAGATTTTTCCAACATTCAGCGTATAAACATTTTTCATGTTGTCGTTTATACTGTCGTGTTTTGGATGCTCTAATATCTCTTTTTATGTTCTCAATTGTAATTGTTGTTTGTTTTTTTTTCGTATTTTTCGTTTTTTTCTTTTGCTAAATTTTTAACGAGAGTTTTACAGATTTAATGCTCCATCTCATCCAGCAGCATTTTCTTAACACAAAATGTTTTTGGTTGTTACAATAAATTGTTTTCGGCAATTTTAATAAACTCTCAGTTGTAACATTAAAATAAAAATCACATGAGATGTATACAGAGAATGAGTTCTCACAAATTGCTGCAAAGAGCTGTGAGAGCAACTGTTGTATGTATGTGTGTGCGTCTGTAAAGGATGAAGAGATGTTTTCGTTTAAGAGTTTGTTTTTGAATAACATCATCCTTTTTAAGAGTTTGAAAATAACATAGCAAAAAGAATTTTGTAGTTTTGTAGCTGAGAATATGTATAACACTGTTTATAACAGTTTTATAATAACATTTATACTTTGTTAACATTAATTATAACACTTAACAGAAAACATAGAATAAAACTAAATTTTAGTTTTTGTAAATAAAATTAATATCTATTAATTAATGTTTACATTAAATATACATTTTAAAACTTATTAAAAATGTTTGTAACGAACTTTTTATATTTGAATATTCAATTAGATTATTTTAAATAATTCATAAGTATTTCCTTATATGACGAATGTTGAAACTTTTATAGTGTGGACTTTGTTATTATGTACCACCCAATCAACTTTGTATCAAAATTTGTGTACGATATAAGCTTCAACTAAAAGTGGTGAGGAGAGTATATAAACTTTGTTATTTCATCCCATAAACATCAATTCAAAATCTGAGTCAATATAGATATGTCTGCTTATATTTACTTTAGTGAAAAACGTTTTGCAATTAGAAATGTTTGGCTAGTACATGGGGAAATAGCATCAATAATGTTTTTAGAGTAAATTTTTAAAGTTTGTAAAATAATTTATTGATGAGTTATAAGAGTTTTAATATGGCAGGTTTTAAAAATCTGTTGCGGCTAATTTTTGGAAATTTTACTTACGAATAAACTAAAAAAATAACGAAATATTATGGAGTAGAAATTCGCAATATTGAAGATAATCTTCTAAAATTTACAATATATATTTATTTTAATAGAATAATAAACTTGAACAAACAAGATTGTGCTGGGGTCATTATTTTACCTAGCTCTCATATAAGGTCCTTTCACGGAACATGGTTTATAGCTTCTAAATCTTTTAAATATGAACCAATTCTATTTGAATTCGAATTTGATCAAAATCCATTTCTTAACTGTCTTGAATAAATGTTATTATTCTCACCAATATCGGCCCATATTTTTTAAAATAAGGCCCTCTTCCTGAAAACGAGTCTGAGCTTATAAAATACTTAAAGAAAACCGAATTCGATTGAATTTCGACATGAATTAATTTTGATTTAACTATGTTCAATATATTAATAATTTGATCAATCTCGGTCCATATTTTGCTTTAGCTCCCTCATAAAGCCCCTTTCCGAAAAACAGTTTTGAGCTTATAAAACTTATTTAACGAATATCGGGTCATATTTTTCTATGGTTCCTATTTAAGATCCTTCCAAGAAAAGGGTTATAATTTGATCCAATTTTATTGAAATTTGGCACAATTTTATTCTTAAACAGTTTGTGATATATAAATCTGGTTAGACAATTATCGTACCATATTTGGTTATTATTTCCTTATAATACTTCCTGGAATATTGTTTCAGGCTTAAAAGAATAAATTTCACATAAATGTTAGTATGGTAATAATCTATTGCACACATAAGTACAAAGAAGAAAGCAAAATATGCGAAGGTCGTTCATAAATTTACGAGCGACGGTGTGGTGTACGGTAAAACATAATATAACTTGACCGACTATAACATTGTCAAATTGTTATGTAAGTTTTTCTATAAACAGAGGTTTTCTGAAATTGATTTAAAAGTTCAGAAGAAAAGTCAGGGGCAATATTAGTAACTCTAATATTATTTGCTTTCTGGTTAAAGCAATTTTGAAGTTAAAGACGGAAAATTTAAGAAAATATAAGAAATTAAGTAAAAAGATACAGAGGTGTAGTGTACTGAAAATTCAACATAACCGAAGAATTGTTATAATTTAATTTGAAAATTTTCCTCAAAAAAAATTCATAAAAAATATAAAAATAAATTAAAAATATAACACAATATTTTAGTGATGTACGAAGTAATAAAGCTTGTTTTTCGAGCACTAGTTTTATGTGTTTTGAATTTTATCTATTTTAGTATTTCTATTTATCAATAAATAAAAAATTTCGAAAATAATTGATTTTATTCAAAAATTAAAAAAAAAAATATTTTAAAATTTAAATTATTCGGATTAAATTTCATTCGGTTGTTTGAAGTCCAAGAGGGAAAAATTGAGGGCATTGCCACAATAAATCAAATTTTTGTGATTATTTCGTAATTTACAATACGATTATAGGCGAATAATGCAAATTTTGATACACCCAAAGTGGGTGACATTAGTTTAAATTTTTAAATCAAAAAATTCTGAAATTTTTCTGTTATACTTATTTTGTTATAAAAACAGCGGTTCGTTTATGGAAAAAATATTACAGTATTTAGAATGAACTGAAATTTGATTTAAAAAAAATTTGATAACAAGATTTAAAATATTAGTCCAAAAAAACTTTTGAATTATGATAGATTCATGAAGAGGGCGCTAAACATTTAAAAATTTAGCTTCAAAATACCAAATTCATAAGGTCAAAAATTTATATCTTAAAAGTTTTTTAATTGTTTCCTTCAATTTGCTTTTAATTATATTAACAAAACGCAAAAATATTTGTATTTTATTTCCCAAAAAGCGAGTATTCACATGTATTTTTATTATTTAATAATACATTCAAATTAATAATTCAAGCTCAAAATTAATAATCAAAGGAGGACACCTGTATTAATTTATTTAGTTATACATATTAATACATTAATAATCAGAAGAAAATAGCTACCAGTTTTGTTAACTCTGAGATAAACGATTTTTACAAACGTAAAATTTTCCTACAAAATTAAAATTCTCTACACATATTAACAAAAAAAAAGGATATACCGGTATACAGTAAGTAATTATAACTTAAGAGCTTTGAAATAAATACCCTATTTTTGCTGATTTTTGTATGAGAACGAATCACTATGCAGAGCTTTCAATTTCAATGAATACAATATATTAAAATTTGTGATCCTAATTTCTGGAATGTTCAAGTTTTTATGTTCTAATATAAATAATTCTGCTGCATGTTATAAAACAAACTGAATGAATTACTTTGATTTCCCATAATTTGAAGTTTCATTTCGCGCAAGAAGTTGATTTTTCAAAAAAAAAAAAAAAAATGAAAATCAAACATCTATAATCTATAATATAGTCTCTTGTAAAGCATCATATATCGAACTTAACAATATACTAAGATCCCTTACAAAGACGGGAGTAATCTGTTGTATGGTCATATCAAAACCGGATCATTAAACTCTACTTCATGAGCATTTTGAATTACCGTAGAAAACTAGTCTTAGTGATGATACATTTTCATAATTATATCGGTTCAGATTTAAGTTTTTCGCTTAATATATAATTCAATAAATAAAATTTTATAAAATTTTGAAAAAGAAAATTTGGAAATTTTAACCACTTTTTACACTGTTTTACACATGATTTCAAATTGAAGAACTTTACGTAAGAAGTGATTTGCTTTTTATATTAAATTTTAGCGATATTTAATGCAACAATGAACTTGAGTTATTTAATCCACTTGCATTATGAATAAAATTGCATCTAATGTTTTTTCTCATTAAGATCACAACTACTATTTCGTTATGGAACATAACTTATATTTTCATTATATATGGACTACAGGCAACCAAAATTTTAACACTCAAAAATAATATAAAATGTGAATTTTTTAATATGATTCTAAAACCATTCATAACAAAAAGTTTTTTCATCAAGTTTAATGTTACTTCAAGAAAAAACAAGTAAGGATGATATAATCGATTATGTAATACCCTACACCACAATGTTAGTTATGAAAAATTAAAAATATTACCCTCGTATAATTCAATTATCTAATTCGTTCTTAACTGTGCAGTAAATTATTGCGACACTAACACCTATGTGAAATGTATGTGTTTTAAAATGAATTTTGCTGGAGGTATAGAGGAGTGTTAGAAGAAATTATGAACCCACCCTCATATAATTTTGCACCTAGAATTTTGCTTATATTTATCCAAATTTGACAAATTATTATTACAATACCAACGTATATGTGAGATTTTTGCTCTTAAAGGTGAATTTTGGATGAGGGTTTGTATGGGACCATTGAGAAATAATGGATCGATTTTCTCATATTTTCGTACAGCGTTTGGAATACTTACTTGTGCTTTTTTGTTGGAATCGCTGATTTTGTTGGAATCGCTATATATTTAGAATTTTTGTGGCCTTAAACCCCACTCCAGGAGGAAAATTTTTTTGGGAAATACCTGAAATATTGGGCCAAATATGACCAATTTCAAAAGGTCTAGGCCAAAATAATTTGTACTAAATTTCATCGAAATATCTCAATAATTGTGACCTTTAAACTTTTCACAACGTTTACATGAACAGCCAGCCGAACAGACAGACAGACAGACAGACAGACAGACAGACAGAACGAACATTGTTAAATCGACTCGGAAGTTGTTCGGAGTCGAACGGAATACATCTTTTGTTCATGTTACAAACATCAGCATCTACTTTGGTGCAGGGTATAAAAAATAAATAATTTTTAGAGTGTCATAAATCATTTCAATTGTACGAGCGATAATCACTTCAAACTGCTTGGTTTGAAACATTACAGAATGCAATGATATGGACAAATCAGAAGATAAAAGAACATTCATGTAATGTTGCAAATTCAGTGTGGTAGGTTCCCAAGATTCCATTTTGCCAACCACAGTTTTCTCATATATTTTAATTTCTCATATACTTTCATTTGTTAGACTTGTTAACATTGAAATTATATTTGTGTTCTCACCAAAGAGATTTCCTTCTTTTGTCTAATAATTAACATTAAACTAAATAGAAATCCTGTTAGAAAAGCTTTCAACAAATACATAAAAACAAACTTCAAACTTATTTTTACATTACATTATTGAAAAAGTTTTTTGTTATTCAAAGACTCATGGTTGCTCTTCCTACACAAAAACCTTTATTTCACTTTATATAGTTAAGGAGGAGGGAAAAAGGAGCATTTTTATTTGGACCTCATTTCCTAAGTTTTGAAAATAACATATTCATATGAATTTTTAATTTATAATCCTTTGCTTTTTATTAGTTCTATTTGTTCATTTTTTTGTTGCGCAAATAATGCTAATAACGTTGTTAAATATGTAAAAACTATGAAAACAATTTAAAAATAAAAACGGAATATTAAATTCTGAATTACATGTGGAAAAAAATTAAAAAAAAAATGTGAACATAATTTGAAATCAACACAATAAACACGTATTAAATACAAGTTAGAAATATCATTTTGATGTTTTATTTATTTTTTTTTTAGTATAATGAACTATTTTGTAATGAGCTTTCTCTGTGTTTATAAACACGAGTATAATAAAAGGTATAAATATATACAAATAAGTATGGAATTAATATACAAACTTAATATGTTTTTATAGTGACAAATAAAATAGGAAAGTCATATCTTGATTTCATTCTTTTGAAGTTATAATTAAGAACAAAGCAAATGCATAAAAGGGCTGTTCAAAACGTAAGCAACTTTTAAGTTTTCTTATGTCATAATATTTTATGACTTTAATACAATTCTCAGGCTGAAAAGATTATTAGAATATGCTTTACACTCAGCTTTACACTCAGATTTTATGCAGTTAATTTATGTTTTAAAATGTTGCACATAACAGTATTTTTAGAAGATAAATTGCAGTATCCAAGTTCAGTATTAAAACCCATTAATTAATATTTGATCAACTTTATTTAATAATTCAGATTACTGTCGTTCTAAAAATCACTCTTCAACGTGGTATTTCTTCCACAGCTTAATGTAACTTATAGATATTAAGTGTTACGGAAAATTAAATGTCCATTTTTGTTTTTGTTTAGATTCTATATAAAATTCTATATATGCTGCCAACACTTTAGCTTTAATGCATCTCGGGTATTACCGCTTTTTCTTTGGATCTCGAAAATTCCATTAACCCATGATTTGTGTCTGTTTTCTTATTTTAGAACATTTGTTCATCAGTCTTTTGAGGATGTTTCACTTATTGTTCTATAAATTTTTTGTTATTTAACTTATATAACATTTTTATACAGGAATCTTCTCAGGAAAATAACAAACAATTCGTCCTTATTCAATGAACTGAAAAATTAATATTAGACACGAGAATGATTTCCAAAACAAAGGTACGATTGCGAGTGTATCAGCTCAATTGTTGATGAAGAATTCATATTTTTTGTGGAGTCTTAAAAGTTTACATCTTGGCGTTACACACGGAATGAAATGCTTGCCATACCGTAATGACAATTATAATATATTCGGTGCAAATAAATATTTAGATTGTATATTTATTTGTCAAATGGTTTTCAGATTTAATCTAAACTACTTTTCTATTAAAAAATATGCAGTACAAATAGGTTCAAGGTGGGATAAAACCCCCATATTCATTATTTTGTATCTTATGAGAGTCCCATAAAATTAAAACTCTTACCACATAAAGGTTATTTGGAAAATAAATGTGCCTAATTTCAAAAGATTTGGTTCATATTTTAGTTTATAAATATTATACGCTTAAAGCTCTATTCCGTGAAGGCACATAATAAGAAAGCTACAACCAAATATGGAGTGATATTTGTCAAATAAGTTGAGGATATCAAAGACAGTCAAACAATTAGTTGTACCGACTTTAAAAAAAACGTTCCTATTTAAAAGTTTCATAAGCTAAAACCCATTCAGGGGGGTTTATTATCGGATTCACAAGCAAATATGAATCAATTTTCGTCAAATTATCATACATATTAAAATTCATAATGTTTCTATCATAATAATATATTGCACACATAAACATCGTTCGTAGCATTAATTTGCAATAGAAAAAATTGTTGCTAATTCTGTCAGTAAAATGCTGAGATTCACTTTTTTACAAACAAACTTCAACTACTAGTTTTTATTTATTTTCATCTTATTTCTTTTAGAATAACTTTTTTCATGATATACAAATTACTTTAGATTATATAAAACAAAATATTTGTATATATTAAATTCTTCAGATGTATTGTATACGTAGAGTCAAGATCATACGAAAAATTCAGTTCCACTAATTGAGCTAACATTACGAAAATTCGTTCATCAGTTTTGTTTGCCACTATAATTTCACATTTATTTTTGTATTTATTTGCATGACGTTTTTTCTGACATATGTGACGTATGAGTTATTTTCAATAAAATAATCACTCACACTTATGCAGTTTACCTATTTACATCAACCGCACAATATGTAAACATGTTTGTTAGTATATATTTATGATTGCTTTTGTGTGTTAATATTTAAAATAAGTAAAATATATATAAAAAATTATTTATATTATTTATTATTTTTTCTATTTTTTTTATTAAAAAATATATATTTATTAAATTTATGGGTATTTTTTTAGCTTCTTTTTTTTGCATGCGAATGAGTTGATTTATTTGTTGCACTAAATAAATTTGTTAACACAAAATGATTTATTTTTCATGTCTTATTTAGCATACGTAACAAATACTATACTGTTTGAATATTGTGTTTTTGATATTATTTATACACAAACATATGTACGTATGTTTGTATTGTTTTTTATATATTGAAAAATATTTTAATATATTTTATTTTTGACGCAACGAATAACAATTTAAATTTAATTGTTCAAATATGTCTGTATGCAATAAATAATATTCGTTATACATTTAGGCTACAATACCTCCTCCAGCTATCGGATTTTTGGTGAAAGATATAGACGAAAATAAAACCTGAAGTAAAATTAACGTTTTACATGGTTGATTTAGTATTGAATAATTTTTTCTTCTAGTTTAAATTGAAAGTTTTACTTATGAAGTGAAAAATATTGTACATATTAAAATCCTTCGATATGAACAGCGATACCGTTGAGTTTTTGTTAGTTAAGCCGAATTAATGAAATTTCATGAAGTTCTATGCCGAAAATGCAAATTAGAAAAATGGGTCACATGCAGTTGAAAATGTCGCAATTTGCGACTAAAATCGCACCAACAGTAACACTGAATATAAATATATATTCAAATATACAAGGATAAATTTTTAAAATTAATTTCAATTACCTGCAATTTCAACTCCTGCAATATTAAAAGAGCCATGTTGGCTTCATTTTGATTTTTTTGGTATATCAGATTCGCATTCAAAAATAGCATTCTTATTTATTCCTTATAAACTGTCAACTAATTTGTTCTTACTTAACTGTTGTCATAAATTCCGTGGTAAGCAAATTTTGATGGATTTTTGAAAAAATCTTAATATTTTTGTCAGCTGGTCGGATTAGCATGAAATTTTTCACAGCGATATCAGAGGAGTTTAGAAACACTTTAAGGTGGGACTATGAAGGATGTTACGGTGCTTAAATTCTGATATATTTCTTCTCGTCCAATTAAGTGTTAAAAAATAGTTGATTTTGTAAAAGTATTTACAGCTTTTTCTATTTTTTTCTGCAGAGTCCACATAAAATCTCTTAGCTTCAGCTTTGACAACTTTATTTACGTTGAAATGTTTTAACGTAACGCGTTTTGGAACCACTGCGCGATATAAACCATTCATAAAAATTGTAGTATCTAATTATATAATTCTATATACTTCTTACATTTTTCATCTCTATTGATTTTTATTACTGATATTTAATAAATAAAATTTATTTTAATTCTTTTAATGATTTACATAGCTGAAAGGGATTTAAATGAAAATGAAAACAAACTTTTAGCAAAAATAACATCAATTCAATTTAAATTTCATCCTTCCATAATAAAATTTTATTTTCCGGTTTTCTTGTTAAGTTTTTACTATAAAAAATTCACTGTTATAAAGTCACCGCTATTTGTTCATTTAATACCAATCATATGTTGAGTCATATGTGTCCCTTAGCGTTTCTCCTCAACCATTTCTGTTTAGTGTATTATTTTTTGTAAACTCTTTAATTCTAAAACTGAACAAACAATTGCCATATAAACCCCAAATAGCATTAAATATTTGAAAGGCACACGGGTTCCCAAATAAATTTTATATTTTATTTTGTTTCTTTTTAAAACAAGGACCAAAAAAAGAGAAGAAAACTATAAAAAAAGGAGAAGACAAAATGTGAAAAATAAATTAAAACACGACAGTTTTTATATGCAAAAGAAAATAAACTTGAACCTAAAATAATAAACATGTTAAACGGTAAAAAAACACTTAATATGAGATGGCAAATTTAAAACGATATTTCGGTAATAGAAATTTTTATAAACTGTGAAACATGTAAAAAATAAAGGTCAATTGTGGGATTAAAGAGGCATAAAATTTTGTTCATATGCATTCGGGTACAAATATTTATGCGTTTTTTGTTTACATATGTAAATATAATAAATGTTTATGTAACGCACAATGGAACGGAAAAATATTATACTTTTTTGAATGAGTTTAGGCGGAAGGATGGATTTAATATTTATATATATAATCTGTTTTTTAAAATCATGAAGGAATTATTTGAAACCCCTTAAAATAAGTTTATACATTTAAAACCATATAATATTTAAATATAAAAAATTTAAAAAAAATAAGTTTTAAACACTAACTTGGATATTGTTGAAAATTTGAAATTATTTTAGAGAGCACATTTTCTAGTCACTCATTTTAATCAGATTAATAACACATTTATTTGTTTGACCTTCAACGTAATAACTGACATGCTTCACGAAGATAACTTGATCAACAGAAAGTGTTTAAAGTTTTAATGAAACCCGTGTATTAAGATTTTTTCGGTCTCTCTCATTCTTAGAATATTCTTAAAGCTGCAATAACGATCTAAATTTTATGAGATCTAGACTAATTGTTTATCTTATGCACAAGTGATGACAAGAACATCGTTTAAAACACTATTGAGTACAAATCTTACATTAACTTGAAATCGGTATTAATTTTGCTAATTTCTTCCAACTGTACTGTGGAGCAGAATAGATTTCTTTGGAAATTAATAAGAGACTTTTGAAATTGTTTAACTCGAAAATAAGAAAAAAGTAGGAATGCTATGGTGAATCACTAATAAACTTGTAAGGGAATACAACAACCCCGTGCTAATATTGATTCATCTATACACCAAATTTCCAGTTGCAGTTTAACAATTTTATTTATAAGGGAATATCCACTCTCCCATGCTCCATATAAAACTTTTTCTCCGTGCGAATTTTATGAAATTGGTTTTAAAATAAAAACTTAAGCACAGGACGCAGTATTAGAAACACAAAGTATTTCTAATCATACGGTAACATTTTGTCCAGACCTCTGATGATTTTGTGATTTTTTATGATTTATGAGTCTTCAAAGATATTCGATTATTAATTCAATAATAATGTGGAAACACTCCATCCACACCTCCTGAACACTTCAAAAAGCTTTCTAATCAAGGTTTATAAATTATCGAGGTTTCCAACTTGTACTAACATAACCTTCCCTATGGAATCCCTATGGTTTATATAATGCTACTCTCATCTACTATCATTAAGTTTATTTTTGTGTATTTCGAAAGATACAGACTGATGAAACAGATATAGACTATTTCGATTATCTTGAAACTAAATTTAAGTGTTTTGTGAATTCAAGTTTAGTAAAGTTATGGAATAATTTCTGCGATAACCTTGAAAAACTAAAATATTTTAATAAACATTTTAATACAATAAGAGTCTTAAATACTTTCCATAACATCATTGCGCAAACATTTGTTTAAATTGATATGGTATGTAAGAAAAACTTTCCATTACCGATTTTATTGAAAATATAATGTTAAAGAAAAGAATTTCCTATATGAGAAGCAGTACTCATGAACCTATTTACAAATATTGCAGGAATTAATATTTGATAAACAGAAAACAGATTTTCTTGTTATTCTTAGGACAATAAGATATACTGGGGCCACTTGGATGTGAGCATGCCAACAACAGGCAGACAGACAGTCGGAAAGGCATACAGAAAGCAAGACGAACATAGCTGAATCGACTCAGATTTGATTTGTAAGAATATATATATTATAGGGTCCTATATGATTCCTCTCAGCGTGGCAATGGAGGGTTAAAGTAGTAGCGTAAACTCCGAACACTTTCATATATATTTATTAAGAATATTAAATATTTGCTGCAATGGAATAAAATATTTTGACTTGGATTTTATAGAAGTTGTAAATTTATTTATTTTTAAATTTACTATTTTATTTAATTATTATAAATTTATTAAATTTTAATTTAATTAGAGATAATAATTTATTTTATGAAAAAAACAGCTTTGTTCCCAAATCTTTTCTTGCCTTTTATTTTTTGGCTAAAATCCAACAGATATGAATTTTTAGTAATAAAAATATTTTGAAATTAACAAATAATATTTTTTTAATTTAATATAAAAGAAATTTATACAAAGATTTCTCCCATATTTTATTTATTTAATTATAATATAGAATTACAATAAAACTAAAAAAATGTATGAATTTATTAATAAAATTAATATCAATTGATAGTCCGAAATAAAATCTAAAGCGAATTAAAATTACAATTGTTTTCATCCATTTATTTATAAATTTATATCAATAATATTTTAATGTTTTTAACAATTAACACAAATACTTTTTATGGAAAATAATAGAAAAAGGAAAAAGCTAAAATATTTTATATTAAAAACAAGTAAGAATGCTATATTCTGCTACGCCGAATCTTCAGTGTCCTCAACCATGAATGCATGTTAAGTGAATACGTTATGTTTCGTACACATGCATTCACATATAGCCTCTCAAACATATACAATATATATATCAATTTTTCTCAAATATAATATGAAACTCTAAATGTGTCGTAAAATTAGTTATATTTTGGGTTATAATTTTTTCTACTAAACCTCTTTTTAAATGGTAATGAAGTTCTTAAAGCTTAATATTATGACAAAATTTAATTATAACTTGTACATGTTGCCGCAGATGTCGGTCTATATCTTATAATATACTAAACCGATTTTGCTTCTTTTAAATAGGAAACTTCTTAGGACTAAATAATCAGGCCAAAATCGACTTAGCTCAGTCAATTATTGTGAATATGAGCATGCCAAAAACAGACAGACTGACTGACTCACATAGCCAAATTGATGATCTTAGATAATTCCTTCTAAGCGTTACACATAGCATAACAAAATTAATATTCCCTCTTCACCACTTGCGGTGGTGGAGGGTATAAAAAGTGAATCCATTTAAAAATAATAACAATAGTTTTTAAGTTTATAGAATAAGCTATAATATGCAAAATGCATTAACATTTAGCATTTAATAATAGAATGCAATTATTAGTTTTATTATAATAAAACATAAATGATATAATCTAAAATACAACAAGAAAGAATGATATATTCGGCTATGCCGAATCTTCAATACACTCCAGCATAATGTGTTTGAAAAACTACTTTATTTTTCGTAAATACATACTCCCACATACACTCACAGAAGTCTAAAATTTAATGAGAAGTCTAAACACTTAATGAGTAATAAAATGCCTCAGATATCGGTCCATATATTTTAATGTACTGAAGCGATTTTGCTCAGATGAAATTTTATTTAGATCTGACAATAATTGTGGATATGAGCATGCAAAAATCAGACAGGCAGACAGACACAGCTATGTCGACTCAAAAGCTGATGTGATACAAGAATATATATTCATTCCTTCTTTGTATTACACTTGGAATGACAAAGTTAATATACCCTCTTCTTCACTAGTGGTAGTGGAGGGTATAATGACAAAAAAATTAAAGAAATTCGCAATAAAAAATATTTAAATCTGTTATTTTTTAAATTTAAATAAAATTTAAAAAGTTATTGATACGAATTAACAACTAATAGGATAATGAAAATATAAATAATTCTTTAATACTAAATACAGATGATTATAGTTTTTTCCCTGTAATACTTAATTTAAAACTATATTATTTTAATACATATAATTAAATAAATATATAATTAATTTTTAAAAATTTATTAGCCTCCGTTAATTTGATGAGTATGCAAAATGCAATATTTAATGAAATGAAAACTTTAATTTAAGACTTTTTTGCAAATAGACCTTTGGTTAAAGCCTTATAAAATAAATTCAGAAATGAAAACTTTAAAATTATTTTAAGGGCAGTGGAATTACATACATCGATAAATTTCCTTTTTTAAAAATTATGAACTGATTTATTAGATACTCATTGTTCTCATATATTTGTATTACACTCTGTAACGTCTTGTTATATAAATGGAATCGGGTAAAAGTGAACAGTTTTTAATATGAGCTACTGGTTAATACAAATGCGCAAATTGTTACATTGGAGTCTCTTAAGAATGAACATTGCCAACCTCTTTAAAGTGAACTCGGATTATTTTTTGCAAAATAAATGTAAAATCAACAATTTTTATTGTTATATATTGGACAGTGGAAAGGGAGTTACAGTTTTTTCAATAAAAAATTCTTAACGGAATATTCTAATGTCGTCAAAATACTTCACAACTGTTTTTTAAAGGTCCAAAAATTAACCAGTTAGTGGGAAAATGCTTAGGGCACAAGCAATAAAGATATATAAAAAAATTTACTGCACTAGAGGATTCAATACAAGCGCTGGCTGGTTTCAAGGGTTTAAAAAACGTTTATTAAAAATATGTGGAGAAAAGCTTTCCTCCGATAATAGGGCCATCAATCAATTTAAAAGAAAATAAATTAAGTTGGATCTGAATCTGCACTCTTTAAGAAGTCGTTGCCCGAAAAAACATACGTTAGCTGTAATGAAAAACGGCGCCAAGAAAAATTTAAATAATATTAATAACATTTTTGGTATGCATGTTATTTGTAATGCCAAAAAATGCGATCGTTTGAATCGTTTAACAAATCGGACTAATATGGAAGTTCTGGGTGTCAACATCAGTATTTAAGGAATGTTTTTACACATCATTCGTCCATCAGATTTGTAATTAGGGCTTTATATTTTACACATATTAACTTTATTAATTTTAGCTTAAGTAAAATCTACAGCTGAAAGTTTTACCAACCAAGGCTCCGCGACAACGTACCATGAATATATAATGGATGAATAGATGATAAATTGATATATATTTTCGTGGTTTACATGAAAGAACTTTTTATTTTCTTTTTCAAACAAAGTAACTGAATTTAAACAAGAAATTAACTGAAATATTGAATTATATGTGCTTTATCATCATACAAAATATTGTAAAAATTGGATCAATATAAACAAATTATATCTAAAAATATGCAAAATATTGTTACACCCAAAATCTGTGTATCTTATGGGTCTCAAATTTGAAGATAATCTTCTGAAATTTGCCATATATATTTATTTTGATACAATAAAAAACCCGAAGAAACTAGATTGTACAAGGGTCACTATTTGACCTAGCTCCTTTCCCGGAATAGGGTTATATCTCCAAAACTCCTAAAAATGAATCAATTGTATTAAAGTTCGGCACAATTCATTTTCAAACTCTCTATGTTATCAATTTTAGCAATATTTCGCTATAGTTCCCGTATTAGGTTCCTTTTTCGAAAACGGAATTGAGCTTATAAAGCTCTTAAAAATCAAAATTTTGCTGAAATTCAATATCATTATATCTGTAATCTTTCATGTATGTTAATTATTTGGTGAAACTCGTTCTATATTTTGCTATATCTCTCATTTATAGCCTGTTACCTGAAAATAGTTTTGAGATTATAAAATAAGTTAATAATAATCTATTATACTTTTATATATACATGGACCAATTTTATTTAAATCGTCAAGGTATTTTTATAACTGTCTTAAATACGTCTTATTTTCTTAACAAATATCGGTCCATATTTTGCCATAGTATATAGTATCGTTGCCAAAAAAAACTTTAAATTTATAAAACTTTTAAAACTGAAACAATTCTATAAAAATCGGCACAATTATTGTTCTAAGATAGTTAGATAGATAGATAGATAGATAGATAGATAGATAGATAGATAGATAGATAGATAGATAGATAGATAGATAGATAGATATATAGATAGATAGATAGATAGATAGATAGATAGATAGATAGATAGATAGATAATTAAAAGGAGAATAGCCTCATGCAAAGGATATATTCAAAGCTTATATTAGAATTCGAATATATTCTTCCAATTTATTCAAATCTTCATTATGAGAAATTTTTCTTAATGTCCATTAAAATATTTTCATGATACTAATGTTTATTGGAGTTTTTTTTAATTGGGGGTTATAAGGCTCGCAAATTTCAGT
Organism: Cochliomyia hominivorax; assembly: GCA_004302925.2. Lineage (NCBI taxonomy): Eukaryota > Metazoa > Arthropoda > Insecta > Diptera > Calliphoridae > Cochliomyia > Cochliomyia hominivorax. The sequence continues at coordinate 57,203,499 of PYHX02000467.1, forward strand.
AAGATATGTTTCTGTTGTATAAATCTTAAATATAAAAAAATTTTATCAGAATACTTAACTTTTTTCCTACGGTTTATGCAATTTAAAAACTTTTTCTAAAATTTATCATTATGTGATCTCTGGTTATTTGGGAACCGATCTTCTACGATCAAAATTAACACTACCTATTTCAAAAGGATTCCTCCTTTGTCATAATATTTACTAATTGCTCATAATTTTTTCCCTAAAATAGGACGAATAAAGTATTCACAACAATTATATGAACAGCCAGCCAGACGGCCATCAAATATGTTGGATTGACCCGTTTTGAATTAAAAGGTATTATTTTGATTTCAGAAAATCAAATCGAATTTCAGATTTGTTTGAATTTGTATAAAAAAAAATAATTATATGTTCTGAATTATTTTTCGTAACATTGTGTTAAAGAGTTGGCCCACGGTATCAATAAGAATTATCTCATAATATCATCCTCATAAGAGGATGATATTATTTTTTATTTAATAAAAAAATTAATAAAATTAACTGTATTAATGATTGTTGTCTTAATTTTCTGAATATATCCTAATTTAAACAATGTAAATGTACAAAATCTATAAACAATACATGTTCACTTAAATGTATATAAAACTTAAATTTAAAGCCGAAAAATATTTTAAGAAAACCAATACATATGTATTTGTTTATTGTTATAATAAAAATATTATTTATATTAACAAATTAATTGAAAATAAATTAATTTTTTATATAATTTTTTGGCTTCGGTCAAGCATATTTTTAATTTTATTATACCCTCCAACACCATAAGTGGTGATGAGGGTATATTTACTTTGTCGTTCCGTATGTAACACCAAGAAGGAATCATCTCAGACCTCATATATATTCTTGTATCAAATCAAAATCTGATTCGATTTAGCTGTGTCTGTCTGCCTTATTGAATTTCTGCTACAAAATTTTGATACACCCTAATATTTTTGTGTCATACTGATCGCAATTTTTAAGATAATTTACTGAAATTTACCGTATATATTTATTTTGATACAATAATAAACACAAAGAAAAATATCGTGCTGGGATCAATATTTGACGTAGCTCCCATAAAACGTCCCTTCCAGGAAAACTCTTAAAAAAAGACCAATTCCATTAAAATTCGGCACAATGATTTTTAACTGTATAAAACTGTTTTCCTGGAAAATAAAAACAAATTAGATCCATTTTTTAAACATTATAATTTAGGTCAATCTCGACCCATGTATTGCTACAGTTGTTTACGGAAAACATTTTTGATCTTATAAAACTAGTAAATCATGACCATTTATGGTGAAGTTCGGCTAAATTTTTTTCTAAGTGTCTTGAATATATGTTATTAATCTGAATATTATTCCATATTTTGTTATTGATCCATTTTCTATAACCAATATCGGTCTTTAATTTGCTACAGCTGCCATTTTAATCTCGTTCTCGGAAAAAAGTTTAAAGTTATAAGACTTTTAAACTTGAAACAATCTTATCGCCATATTTGGTTACTACACCTTTATCATCCCACTTTCCAGGATGAAATATGAACCAATTTCATCGAAATTCAGAGGGTATATAATATTCGGCACAGCCGATTATAGTATTCTAATTTGTTTTTATTTACGTTTATTTTTTTAATTTCTTTTTGCAAAAATATTATGTTTGTATATTTAGATTAACAATCTAAATATACAAACACATACATAAATACATATTATTTTATTAATATGAAAAAGTATTAAATGATATTTTGTTTATATAAACATAATCAATATTTATTAACTTTATATATTAGGGAGGTTTCAAGAACTACGATAACCTAATTTTAACATGACAAAAAATAAATTAAAATTATTTAATTTTCAATATCCAAAACATAACCTTAAATTTTTGTATCTTAATCAAATCAGTGCAATATTTCAGTTTTTATTATTTATATTATTTATAAATGAAACGCCCCTAATTTATAAATGATGGTTTATTTAATACAACAATAAAGTCTTCTTTGGATACAAAATTGTCATTCTATTATTTCTCTTTTTTATATTTTTCATTTTGTTTTTCGATATTTTTATAGAAAAATTCTTTTGTTTTGTTTTTTTTTTTTTTTTTTTTTTTTTTTTTGCTGATATTGAAATTTTTGATTGGATTCCATTTGGTTACGAGCATCAAATGGAGGATATAAATTATATATTTTATATTTCATAACAACTATGTACAGTGGGTCGTAGTAGTAAATTTAGTATAGATTTTATTATTATTATTATTATTATTATTATTATTATTATTATTATTATTGTGAAAGTGTAAGTTTATTAATTTTAATAACTGTTTTATATTTAAATTTAATGTAAGATTTTTGAACTCCAAGTTATCATGTAATTTAATCCATAGTTTTATTAGAGACTAATATGATTACAAATGTGAATATGACTTCATTATAAATAAATCTTTATAATTTCTGCGTCATCAGTATTTTTCTTTAGATCGGTACTGTACTTAAGTATTTATATTTTTGCATTTATTGGTCAAAACTAATGGCTAATTAGTGTGCGAATGAAAGAAGATATTTATATGGAGTTCCTTTTTTATTCATACCATTTTCTTCTTTTAGCAATATTTATTAATTTGAAAAAAAAAAAAAAATATTGTATAGAAAATTCTCTTAAATAAAAATTTATAAATTAATTTCAATCGTTTACCATTGTCATACAGTACAGTACAGTATAGTTCGAAACTGTAGCAGTTTTCCTTAAGCAAGTTGACATTACTTTATTTTTTCTATTTTTTCTTTAAACAAAAAAAATCAGTTTATTAAAAATTTCATGCAAGTTGGAAATTTTTTTAGATATTCGATTATTGATATCAGCATTGAAGAGAAGATACATCTCCACATTTTGTTCACAAAAATACATGTGCTTGGGAACAAATTTAAAAATGTTCGCTGTTATACTTCTTTGTATGGGGGCTACCTCTCCCCCTGATTCTATCCGCCCCACATTTGGTCTTGTAAAACAGTTCCTTTAAAAGATGATTTAAATGGGAGCTACTTCTCCCCTTTTTCTGTCAGCCCCACATTTTGTCTTGTAAATGTGAACAAAAAAACAATTAAAACTTGATTCTTCATAAAGGATTAAACAAATCTAGTTTAGTTATATTATAAGTTTACATATTCAACAAAATATCTCATGCTTGAATTATAAAGAAATTTATGTATCCAGTAGTTTCATCCAACATTCCTTAAGCAGAACTCATGCATCTTTTTGTTAAATTGTTAACAATTATATCGTGAAGTGCAATTGTTATCTGGTATTCAAAATAAAGTCGCCGCAAATGCATTCATTATTACAGATTTTATACAAAAGAAAAAATAAAATAAAATTACTCAAATGACTTAATTAGATGTTCTGTGTAATTGTCCAAGTGGTTACTTTCAGTTTTACACTTATCTTTTGTTTTCTTGCTAAGAAAAAAGAGAAAGACAACAAAAGAAGTTAATTATTGTTTTATTTTCATTCATACATGTGTAACATTAGTGGTGCAATACTTGACATTTACACGAAATATACTTATATTATATACATTTCGTTCAAATACCCTACACTATTGTATAACTGATATTTTAATTCTTGTATTTGAGATTGTGGCTCATTCGTGAAATGTAGGGCATTCTTGAGTTTTATTATTATTAAAGTATCTATATTTATATTGCAACAATTTGTACTATTTTTTATGGTTCTTTTATGTACATATCTGTACAAGCAGTTGGTTTCTACCACATTGTTCTTTAAAACAAATGCATATAACAATTTCTTGGATTTAACGCATTTGAGCATATTGTGTTTTTATTGTGAGTGTGGTTGAAAGAACATTCTCGTTTTTTATTTAAAACTATGTCATTGCATAAGATCTAAGGCAGTTAAAAATATTCAGATTTCTTTTATGTCGAACTGTCAGCTAGAGTCCACTGATCAAGTTATGACAAACCCATTCAATTCGAAAAACAAAGGTCAAAATCTGACTTACTGTCACCATCACTAGAACCAAGATCTTTCCTGATGGTTTGGAATAATACTTTAGATCATCAAGTCATCCCAGTATTAAGTCATTTTGTTTTCTAAATCAGAGTATTTACAAATTAGATTGAATACTATTTCGTCCTATTTTATATCCCCGCAACCTTGACAATTGTTGTTGAAGGTCAATCCAAAGTTCAATCACCGTTGCGTTTTTCTGTTTTAGTGATAGGTAAGTCACAACTCATTAAACATTTATTATAAGATAGATGGGGACTGCTGCATTTGGTTCAGCAATCGGTAGCATAGAAATCTTTGAAGATCTTATGAAGTAAACCTTAAATGGAATCACCGTAATTGCGAATAAAACGATAGACTTCCAGTCCATCGTTTTATTATTCTCATTATTTGAACAAGTTTGAAGGAAGACGCTGCATATATCCAAAGCAAAATTTCCAATTTTGAGATCGTAAGAAGAAATGATGACCTTGCCTGATCCAATATTGGCCAAAATTATTATTTGTATTTAACGAATTTATAACAACAATTAGTTCTTTGACATGTGGCAACTATTTCTTTTTATATGTATTATAATTGAAGCAAAAACTATCCTAATCATTTTTGTTTGGTGTATGATTATGGAAGTTATAGGAATTTATTTTCGCAAATTTTGATAAATCAAAAGTTACTTCCAATTTTCATTATATTTAGTACATTCATGAGCTAAAACTTCCATTTCTGATGTACATGATTATAAGTAACAGGTAAAATAATGGTCTAGTTATAACCAATTCCCAAGTTACTTCCAAAATAATTGGAAACATTATGAAGTCTTATGAATGTAAACATCCTTTTTTGTAAAGGAAGTAGCAAAATTCTGTCAATAAATACATTTTATCACCTTTTAAGTAGTAAGAACGTTTTTCTAGAAAACCTGACTTCAATTTCCGTGCTCTGTTTTTAACCTCTAAATTTTTATCAGAGCACCTATCAAAAAATGTGATTGTAGAGATTTTCTATTTTTGGGCTTTAGAAATATCAATTTGACCATTGCAATAGCTGAATCAGGTTTTCTATCAACTGGCAAGTTCTTCCAGTAACTTTATCAAAAAATATATCATATAATACTTGGGATAAAAGTTTTAATGAAAAATGTGTGTTTACAATTTTTTAATCGCTGTGCTTAAATCATTGGATAAGGCCCCGAACTTGAAATCCTTGAAAACATTTCCTTACTCTACAAAAGAAGTTATTTTATAATGGAAGTGACCTAATTTTAATACTTAATCGTTTCATTAAATGACACATATACATATACACACATGCAGTCTATAGATGCAACTTTATAAAATGACAATTTTACTGCACCACAAACAACGCACACATTCCCATTTACAACATACAATTAAGATAAAGTCTACACGGATGTAAATGAATATTAAATAGGGATTTTCTTCATTTGAACACATTAAAGTCTTTTTTACAACACAATACATGTTCAAAAGAAATCGTATGTAAATTCTTCGGACTATGTGCATATGTATGTGTATATAGTTACAAACAAAATGTGAACTGATTTAAAATGTTTTATTTTCTTGTAAGTTTTTTGTCTAATTTTTCCACGTAATTAAGTTAAGAATCATTCACATAAAAGGGAAAACAGCATTAAAGCATTAGAATAATGTATGTTATTAAGTCTCATACTAAGAGAAGAATCTTAAAAGGTTTAGAATTATGCCATAAAAAGGATTTCTTATTATTAAATCGGCAATAAAGAGTATATTTCTATTCTGCATTAATTTCGAAATTGATAAAGTTGTGATACTGAAAGAAGGGCTATATTGACCTAAATAGTTAATTGTAATATTTTATTATATATTTTTATTGTAATAGTTCAAACGACGATACAATATAAATGCATATGATGTACATAAAGTTTAATTAGTATTATAATAATACGTTTCCTTCAGGTATTCCTTAGGAAGTGAAGATCTTGGCACTAATGTGACTGAAAGAGACGACCAGTGTATCGAAACTGACATTCAAACAAAACAGTCCTACAAATCCTAGCAATTTAGATACATTCTCTCTCCCACTGGATGTGTTGGGAGCTCTTTGAAAATAGTTTCTATTTTTTTGGCGTCACCATGTGTACAATACCTTTTACGGACCAGTTCTGTTTAATAACTTTGGAAACGGTTTGATGGTGATGCTCCAAATCTTTTATCCAAATTTTTGTAGAACCAAGTAAGATTTTATTGAAAATATTTAATAATTTGTGAACGCACTTTTTTGTTACAATTAATTTTTTAACTTTTCCCTGAAAACAATTAAATAAAAACCAATTCCATAGGAACTCAGTACAATGAATTTATTTAACTATTTTTAATGTATATTTTAAATTAGAACAATCTCGGTCCATATTTGGTGTAGCTCCCATATCAGGCCCCTCACCGAAAATATTTTTCAGCTTATAAAACGAGTAAATAAAGACCAATTCAATTTAAATTCGAGACAATTATTTTGCTAACTGTTCTGAAGATATTATATTTATTTGCCATTTATTGGTCCGTATTTTCCTATAGCTCCCTTATAACGGGATTTCCCGGAGTTTATAAAACATTTAAATAAAGATCAATTTCATTAAAATTTAGCACAATGATTTTTCTAATTATAATCAAAGTATATTTAAAATATGTATAGTCTTGGTCCAAATTTTGCTGTAGCTCGGTTAACAGTTTTGATCTTATAACAAGCATATTTTTTGTTTTTATACCCTCCGCAATACAAGTGTTAGAGAGAGAATATTAACTTTGTCATTCTGTGTGTAACGCTTAGAATGATTATTTTAGACCCCATAATGTATATGTATTCTTGCTTCAAATCAAAATCTCAGTTGATTTTCGTCAATCTGTCTGTATGCTCACAAAAATTTACAGAGCTCAATGAAATTTGGTCTAGTATAAAGTTGTTATAGCCAAAATTTGTATTATATAATATATACATTTGTGAGTGTATGTATATGTATATCTATGGAACCTAACATCTTCTTAAATATTAAATACAAATTAGAAATGTTTACACGTTGTCCTTGCTAACCGCAATTTTATATGATGTTTATAGCGCCCTCTTAAGTGGTCTCATTTGTTTGGCGAAACTTGTTTATTCACGTTGTTTAAAGAAATGAAATTCCTATATTTAAATAAAACTAAAATTCTAAAACAACATGGAAACCAAAGTCAACTCTATTTTATCAGAGTATAAAGAATTTGCCTTACATACGTATCTATATAATAAGAATAAATTAAAGATGTTCTCAGCATTATGATTTAAAAGATTAAGCCCGCTAACTTAAAAAGACTTAAAATAGGCAAATATGTTTTTCGACTTAAATATCTGTAAAATTATAAGAGCAGATAGCATATAATAAGAGTATTTTTAAAGAGATTAACAATTACTCTCTAAATGCTTTCTTTAGTCTCAATTCGGAAATAAATTTTTGTAGAACTAAGTGCAGGTTTAATTTCATATTCATGGTTCGAAATCTCAATGTGGTTCGAATGTCAATGTGAAATTTTAAATATTAAATTTAATTTAAAAAATCTTTCCTTTTTTCATATTTTTGCGCATATTTTTACTAAACTTCACATTTTCAGTATACAATACAGAAACGATCTGAAAAGTATATCTGTTCTTACATGCTCGAAGAAATTCAAATATTAAAATATATTTGTGAAAATAAAATTTAATTTTATGAAGTGATTATCACTCTATGAACAAATTGGCAATACCAAAGTTGTAAAATTTTGTTAATATTATTCAAAGTGGGTGCTTAATAAAAGGGAAATTTTTTTAAATGTTCCGATATTTTAAGAAAATTTTATCACAACTTATCTTCTTTATTTTTGTTTGATTTGAACATCAATGAGTATGAATGAATTTCTAAATGAAAACAAAACACCTTGTATTTTTTCATATTTATATATGTTTTCATAAATTTGCAATATCATTTTCGCTGAATATAAAAGAAAATAGTTGAAATGTTTGTTTTCTTAAAAAATTTTGCCAATTTTCAAAGTGACAAAATCAGAAATTTATAACACCCTCAATCGTTATCAGCTCAAGCAAAAAAATGCACAACTGCACAAATAAAAAATTTTTATATAGAAAAAAATTGAGAAAAATCCAAAATGACGTTGCAGGCTTTATACTCGTATATCAGATTGTTAGGGTGGTTCCAAAACATCTCAAACAAGTAGTAATTTTTCAATTCCTGTTAGTTGTTGCTATTGTTTCTGTTGGTGTTCACAATTTCTTGGCATAAATTCAATGATTAGAAAGTGAGAAGGCGCGCATTTGCCAAAATAAGATTAAAATAAAAACAGAAATACACACAGAAATCTCAGAATGCAAGTGTTTATAAAAAAATTTTTTTTTTTCCTGTTCAAAGAGGATTTATTTACTAGAAAAAAATACAAGAATACAAAGAGTAAAGTTAAATGAATTAAGAGATAAGTCTATAGACCAACAAAATTAGCAGAATTTCCATTTAGAAATTATTTGAATTGCTATTTAGAGGGATCATAGACATAATTAAAAAAATGTTGCTAATTGTTTAAACAATCCCCCCCTCCACCACCACCGCAAGTGGTGATGAAGTTATATTAATTTTGACGTTCCGCTAAGATCTCATTAAGTATATATTCTTGCAAGAAATCAAAATCTGATTTGTTACTGATATGTCAATCAATGTTTTTACACTCAAATTAAAAATAACTGACAAATATCAAATGAAAATTGGTCGGAGTAGTTTCCTATTAAAGACTAGCAAAATCAATTCAATAGAAAGAAGTTAGAGACCGATTTATGACCTGTATATATTCCTTTCGTCCAATATATTGATTTTTTCAATTCATTATTCTTTGCATTAAACAGAAAAAAATATATTGATGAAGCAAAATTTAGAAATCGCAAATCATAAAAACGTAAAAACATGTTCTTCGGTGTAGATAACTCCTAAAGTAAATGAGAACTAACTATGTACAAAATTTTGATATAATGTACTTTTAAAAATTTGTATGTTGTCACACGCCAGGATTGCCCATGTTACTTCCAAATAATTTTGGTTTGGAATATATGACATGAGCCCTACCTATACAATCTCCGAGACAACCAAACAATCTATCAAGTTTTATAGCATTATCAAGTCACACCACAAAGGTAAAATTTTGTGCTGAGTTTTCTTTAACTATCTAGGTATAGTATGATATGAATTCACTATTTCAAGAGAATCTGGAACAAATTTTGGCATTTTTTCTTCTTAAATATAAATAAAGAAATCTCAGTATAAAAAGTGAAATTTAATTCAATCGATATAAAAGTTCTGAAAACAATGCTAAAGGAGTACTGTAGCTTCTGAATTACTAAACCGATTTCAATAGAATGTAAAGGCAGGAACTAAGTATTTTAGTTTTTGAACCTATTTTTCAAGGATATAAACATTGCTTCAGTTTAAGTCTTAAAAATATTTCAAATATCTTCTTTATTTCAGTAGATTTTGTATATATAGTTATATAAGAACCTGAATTGGGGTATTATGCGTTTTTTAGCTATTTTTGTAATTTAATTATATGGAAATTTGATCAAATGTGAAGATTTCTGATGTAATAGTTCTTTAGATATTCGGTACTTACATTTTCTTTGAATTACCTCTTATTCCCCTCCATTCGATAATTTTTAAGTAAAACCGTTTGATAGAAAAGTGACAAAATTTTGAATCCTCTGACGAAATTGGATTTTAGATATTTGAAAATTAATATTTATGTTATATGAGACTATATTTTTCCCTTTTCCAATCCATCCTATATTTTGTCTAGAAAGTAATTGAGCGGAGTAGCTCTTAAATATTCGATAACAAATATTTGGCTATCGGATCAGAGGCAAGACTGTCAAAAAAAACAATTTTTTCCGAAAACGTAATTTTTGAAACTATCGATGGGCAACAGGAATAATGCTTTAAATCAAATCAAAAAATTATTCAATTGACATTATATTGTTGATATTCTATCTGATATATGAATGGTTCGTTCACAAAAATTTGAAAGATAATAAAATACATTATTTACTCTGTGCTACTGATGTAAGTCAAAACTAGCGAAGTTTGAATTCTACATTCTTGCGGGAAGCGATATAAAGGAGATGTAACATACTTTGAAGTATAAAACTCGCCTTTAAGTATGCTGATCGACCAGAAATCATTTCTGAGTTGATATGACGATGTTCGCCTGTTTGTCTGTCTCTCTGACTATCTGGTTGGCTGTCCAATTGTTGCCATCATTTTGGAGTTATATGTATGAATTTTAGTATTTGGCCTATTGAAATTGATCATGCTCGAAAAATGTTTTGAATTAGCTCACATAAACTACCCTCCCTAAATGATGTTTTAAGCTAATAAAATTTACAAGCATATTAAATGCCAAATATGAAGAAGTTCCCATAGAGATTGACTTCCATTTACTTATTACTGTGATAATATGCTGTATGTTTCTCCGAATGGCCGACTAAAGGACTTTCTGATTTGTAATGAATTAAAAGTCATTATAAAAAATTCCTCCAAACTTGGGGAGTTATTTTATTTTAAGTTTCCAATATTTTTCCAAATCTCCATACAAATTTGTCTGTTGTTGAAATGCTCACATTTTAACAATACAAAGAGATCAGTGAAATTTTGTCAAATTATTTGTTAATGTCCTGAAAAAGTTCAAAAATGCAATCCAGTAAATTAAAGTTATTTCCAGATATTTTAACAACATTTAAATAAAGATTAATACATTTTTAATATCGAATAATTCTCAAATTATTGTAGCAAATTTCATAGAATTTTGGGCTTGGATACAATCCTTTGATAGCTCAGGATGAATGGTATCTTACAGCATCCCTCTTATTGAGCAAATTGTGAAATTATCTTAATTATTATGGATGATGATTTAATCCAAAATATTATAAAAAATATAGTCGTTTACATCCGACTATGAAACATCGTACTGTTGTTTATTAATATTAATACGGAAAATTATTGCAGGACTCTCGTAAAATTATTGATGTCCGTGAAAGAGTTTAAGGTATTATTATAATGCCAACATTTATTTGCTTTAAAAAGCATTTTTTGAAGGAAGCAGTTATGTGGTAGCTATTTATACATGATAATCGCTTTATATTAATCTAACAATACCGAATAATTATATAATTTATGCATTTTGTAGTGATATTCGGAAGTAGATCCTATGATAAATATCAGAAGTGGGAGCTATGATAAATATCAGAATTCGGCCAGTGGTTGAAAAATATTAAAAGACTTGTTTCTTATGGAATGAAATAAATGAAATAATAGACCGATCATAACCAATTTCAATAGGATTTGTTAATTTGTGAAGCTTTATGTACGGACTGGCTTGAGAACACTATACTTAAAACTCACAAACATCTGTATATATTCATGTTACCCCAAACACCTACAATGTTGTAGGTTATAAATACGAATTTTTATTTAATATATTCTGTGGTATTGAAGGTCATAAGAATATTTTGTAGATTTTGATTTTAATTTTGATTTCAATTCTTGACTTATTTGCTGTTCTAAACCTTAATACGTCTTTATCCTTTTCTCGAAAACTTTGTCATTTTCTTGTGGTGTTTATGTATGCGATTTTGTTCTTAAAATGTCTTAATAATTAACAACACGATTTGAATTTTATGTTTTAGAATAAATTACTTGTTAAAAATATTGCTGGGTTACATGCAATCTACCGTTTGTGTATACAAAGGTTGGGAGTTCTCCTAAGGAAACCAGCATCCTTTAGTACTTAAAGTACAATGCAATTCAAGCAGCAGTTGCAGCAAATTAAGGCGAATTATTTACAATAACAAAGGACCTAAAAACTTGCAACAATAGCATTCGAGCGTTAAAAATGCATTTACGCGTTAAATGCCAAAAAAAGAGGAGAAGAAGAAGAAAAGGAAACTAAAGAAGAGTAGAATGCTGAAAAATCTTGAATAAATGATTGTACTGATGATAGTGATACCCGTATTTACTACACTATGATTTTTGCTTCCCTCTTGCATGTTTGCATTTATAATGAAAACTGGTGGGGCATCTTATTGTGCGAGAAGAAGAAAAGATGAAATTATAAAACTTTCGACACTTGTGCTCTACTCAGAAAACTAACAACAACTGCATTAACGAAATTTGTTTTGAAAAGTTGTTTATTTTTGTGTGAAGTTTTTTTCCTGCTTTTTCCGTTTTTCATAAGAAAAAATAATACAAATTTTTGTAGTTGCAATTTTTAAGCTCATCATCATAATCATCAGTTAGTTTCTAGTTTTTATTTTTATTTTACTCTCAATGATTCAAATGATAACTGGGCAAATAATAAATAATGCAGAGTAAAGTTTATATTTGTTTTTTGTTTCTTCTTCTATTACATCTTCTCCGGTGCAACAATAAAACTAACAACAATAATACCAGCAGTAGCAGCAACAGCAGAAGTCAATATAAGCACCAGTTGTTTGGGTTGATTTCTTTGCAACAATGGAAAACCTAAGAAAAGGCACTGAAATATATTGATGTTGAGTTGTACTTTGCATGCATTTCGTTTGAAAATTGCATATATTTTTCTTATTCTTTAATATTTTTGTTTGTTTGTTTGTTTTCATAGATTTGAATAGTTTTATTCAGATATGCGTAATCTTTGGATTTTGTAAGTACCGTTTTCCTTTCAAGTTTTTCAAATTACTTTTATTTTAATACAAAGAAAAGTCATTTAATTTTACATTTAAATTACAACTATTCGGCAGTGGATTCCCAGAATTTTTAAATTGATGGATTCAAAAGCAAATTTGGAAGAATTAAGCGAAGACGATATAATTTGAAATTAAATTTAGTTTCGTTCTATGTACTTCAAAATTCAAGATTCTATATAAAAGAAAGCAATATTCGCTCAAGCCCGACTAAGAAATTCCCCACAGTTATAAATAACAGCAACGGAAAGTTATGCAACGAAGTTTATATTATTTTTTCTGATTTCTGCTAAAGAATGCAGAAATCAAATTTACGCCTTTAAAAACCATTTTTTTCTGATATAACTGTATGGGATATTATGGATCGAATTTTGTAAAATCTTGAGTAAAAATTTCTGTTTTCTATTTATCTTATATAAACTGTCATTTATGTACTTCAAAGAGTTATTCAGAAAACTTCATTTCGGATGGACCGATCACAACTAATTTCAATTTCGTCCATAGTGCAAACCAGATATCTGCAAAACCTATTTTGATCACAAACTTTACATGTATAGCCAACTGGATGGACGGATGGGCAGGTATGGTAAAATCGACTCAAAAAGTGATTCTGAATACCATTTTTATGCTCGTTGCACACATCTACTCAAATGCAAAATACTTCAACAATCTATGGCTGTGTAGTGTAACAAACATGGCTGGAAATAATGTTACTTTGCCTTAAATTACGCTGATCAGAATAACTTTTTGTGATGATTTAATAATGTTCATCCCTCTGATTGGCTTCCTAGTTGGCTTTTTGTCAATCTTTGGATATTGTGAATATTCTAAAGTTCGTAATTTTAGAGATATCCAGAGGAAATTTGGTACTAATGATTTGGACAAAGGACGAAATCTACTTAAATTGGTGAGTATCATTCTAATATCAATTCCATGAAGATCAGTCACTACAGCCATTTGTGAAGAGTCCCATTACCGAAAATCACTTTAAACTATTATTTGTATATTCAAGGTTTTTACAACAAAATTTTGTAATAACACAAATATTTTCAACTGGGTCCACCCGTCTGTTCGTCTGCCTATCAATTTTGTATAGGCATACTTATTTATAAACCAAATATAAAGACTGATATTGTAGGGGAAGTTATATCAGTAGCATTGGTCTGTATTTAAGAGTTTAGTAACGTGCATATAGTAAAAGTTTTGGAATGATAATATGGTACATTTAACTTAATATAAAGGCAGAGTTTTTTTTCTAATGCATTGATTTATAATTAAAAATTTTACGAAAGTTCTTCGCTTGAATTTAGAGGTTACCTTAGATATAGACCTATATCTATTAATTTACTGAACCGATTTTTCTTATTCAAAACAGAAAACATTTAAGAACATTAAGAAATATTCAGGCTAAATGTCATTGAGCTCTGTTAACTAATATAGGTATGACCGTGCCAACAACAAACATACAGATTGACAGATAGACGAATGTAGCTAAATCGACTAAGATTTTAATTTGATGCAAGAATGTATATACATGAGGGAGTCTTCTTTATCACTTATGATGGAGGACGGTATAAAAATAATTTTGCCAAATTTCAATAAAATTAATCTATATTTATCAGCTTTATATGTGGGAAATTTTAGAAAATTATATTCTGATTGCGATCTGTATTACACACAGATTTTGGGCTGTAGCTAAATTTTTCTTGCGATGATTAAGTACATGTGTGTTGATTAGATTTTTTTCTATATCCGATTACGTTTTATTAAAAAATTTAGAAAAGTTCTTCTTCGAAATTTTAAGGTTGTCTCAGAAATCAATCTATAACTTTGCAAATGGACAATGGAAATATGAAACTGCATAAGACAACAAAAAATAATGTGGCCAAGTTTCGTTTAATTCAGACAATTATTTTAGGTGTGAGGCGAACATAGTTAAATCAACTCTGATTTTGATTTGAGATGAATATTTAAATTTGTACATTATGAGGTCTTCAATGAATCCTTCTTGGCTTGAAACAATTAATGAAAAAGTTAACACATCCTCATCATCACTTATGATTATGTAGGTTATAAAATTAAAGAGACAATTTTTATTAATCTATTCCAATATAAATCTAAGAGTGCTTAAGATGAAATACTATATGATCCATGTTTACATTTGCAATAAATATTTAATCTGATATTTTCCTTACATGACCTATTTTTGTACTTAAGATGGGACTTTTCAGTATTTTATTTCAAAATGAATAATTATATTCCTTCATTCATTTGATAATGTGGGCCATCAACTATACAATGATAAATAAAGCGCGATATTAACAACAGTAGTATTAGTGTTAATACCCTACATTATTTATGAAGGTAATAAAATTTATTTATTATTAGAATTTCAATTGATTAATTTATATCAACAAATTTTTGATCATTTGGGAGCAACAAACCAGTTTGAAAACAGTTTCTTTATGTGCATTAGTGACGAATTAAAGTGGGTGTTGGGAACTTTTTTGAAACACTTTCTATTTTTTGGCTTTAGAGACATGATGTGGACCATTCCTTCAATCTCCTGTTATTGTTTAGTAACTTTGCAAACAGTTTGACTTTTCAATGTTTGACCCACTTTTGGTAGGAGTAAGTTGAGTTTATTTTTATTTAATGATTTTACTCTGCACTTTTTTCGGGTCAGTCGTATAAATCAGATTAAAAATACATTAATTTGTTTTGATAACTTGATCAATAAACATTTCACATAATACTTGGGTTAAACGTTTTAATGAAAAATATATGAATTAAGTTTCACGATCTCACTCCTTAAGTATTTGTGAACCACTTTTCTTCGTAATATGCTACATGTATTCGTGACAGCCAGCAGTATTCACTATTATATTAACGTGTAAATTTCGAAGGAGAATATAAAAGGAAATAGATAGTGACATCAGAGAAGGGAGAAGACGATTTTATGGGGAATTAAAACATCTTAAAAATTTTCCTATTTATAATACGTTATAATGTAGCTTCAAATTATGTAGCATATATTCTGAAAATTAAAAAACTATTATTTCTTGCACGCGATATTTCACTTTATACACTTCACTGGCCTCTTACGGCTCTTAGCTTCTTTTAGTTTATTAGTTTGTTAAAGTTGTTTGTTACAACAATATACTTTTATTCGCCTCTTTATATTTTTATTTATGCTCTAAACTACTTACTTATATATTGCATTTAGTAGTTAGTATTTTATTTCTAGAAAAAAAACTAAATTCTTTTATTTAACTAAAAATATTTAGAAAAAGAATAAAAAGAAATAAAACATTGCAATTTGTTCACGAAATATCTTGTTATTTTGTGTGTTGCATACAGTTTCAAGTTTGTTTTTCTATGTTGTATTGTATGTAGCAAAATTTATTTATTGCTTGTGCTACACCAACAACTACAACAAAGTTGTTTTTGTAACAAAGTTAAGTTGCACTTGTCTTGTACAAAAGTTTTGTTTCACAACAATTATCTATGAATATTAATCATAATAGAATAGTGTGTGTGTGTGTGCATGTGAAAGAGTATTAGTGTTGGTATGTTTGTATAGATTTCTTTGGTATGAATAATACATAGTAAGCAAGGATATAAAAAGGATATAGTTTTTCAAACTATTTCTTTATAAATTTCATTTTATACATTTTAGTTGCAATCAATGTTTGACATTTTTTTTTGTTTTCATTTTCAGAAAAGAATATTTCAATCTCAGTTTTGTAAATAAGATATTTAAAAATATAAATTATATTTTAAAATTTTTTGATATAACAATATATTAAACTTATTTAAATTAAGATATTAAATTAAATATACATATAAAAATATTATATTCATAATTTTATATTAATGATATATAAAAGAAATTCTTTTTGGAGGATTATGTGGGAATAAAAAAATTATGGAACGATCCTCGTAAATTTATACAAAGCATTTTTGGCTTATATTTAGTTTAGTTTGACCAAATACTTTTAAAATGCCCACGTTTATGTGCGATTTATGAATTTGGAAGTATGGTTGTGTGGGACCTATGACAAATAATGGACAGATCCTCGTTTTAGAATACAATAAGACTTGTTTTTTGAATGCGGCCTATATGAAATTAATGGACGATCATAAACAATTCCTTGAGCCAAAATACGTTCGTGCCAAATTTTATAAGGAACCTTCAAAACGGACGGACATGCTTAAACCGACTTAGGAAGTGATTCTGAGTCGAACAGTATACTTCAAAGTGGTGGTAGAACTTTCATTTTTCTGCCTGTTATAAACATCTGGTTTAGGGTATAAATACTATAGTAGATATTCGTTTGTTGACCTATTCAACATTTTTCCAGGTGTCAAATACCTATGAGATATTGACATTTTATTATTATTTTAGTCTATAAAAGTTTGACATTAAGACTTTGCCACTGTACTATGAGATAAGATAAGTTTCCTTTAAAGGGGGCTACTTTTTCCCTTGACTCTATTCAAAAAATTTGTACTACATACGATTTTGTCATTAAAGCTTTAATTATGTATCAAATTTCATGAACTTTGCAATCTTGTAATTCAAAATAAAAACTTTTGTAAAATTTGCAATTAAAACTATTGGCATTTAACAGAATTTACCCTGCAAATATAGATATATATATAATTTGTTACACAACTAAAAGTCAACAAAATCGGTTCAGTAAAAGAGAGTTGTGCCATAAAAGTCGTAATTTTAAATATTACTTTATTACCCATTTCTCTGCAATGCATTGTAGACGTTGCCTTGACTACCATCTATCTGATCTTTAATCCATATTTTTCAAATTTTACTCACTCCATTACACATATTCAGTACAATTTTCTATGCATAAATGTTGTTTGGTTTGTGAACATTAACAATTATTGTTATATTCAATTTTAAGCCATAATGTCCTTTTAACAAATTTAATTTACATAATTATATTTAAAACTATAACAATTATTTTTCTCAAGAGTCATGTTAGTTACATGTTTAATTTGGCGTTGATAAGCTTGTAATAATTTCAATATGTGTATGTAGTTGTGTGAGTGTTTAATAAAAACTACTCATGTATTCGTGTACTCGAATTTTGTACAGAACAATAATCGTGTTGATGGAATTAAATTAAATATTTAAGCGCCCACTTCAAAAATTATGAGTATAATTAAATTTTGTCTATAAACACACTTTATTACAAATACATACATAAATATGCATCAGAATAAAATGTTTGTGTATGTGCATTAAAACATAAAGTGCAATAACAACAATTTTAGGATAATTTGGATTAAAATAACACACACACTCACATATAAATAATTATGTTTCAAATATTTTTACATAAAATAATTATGTTTATTTTGTTTAGCAAATTGAACACAACTTTTACCACAAATTTATTGTTATAACTTTTGGAGTATAAAAAAAGCGATGTTATTTAGTAACCTGACTGATATCCAGAAATAAAAAATCGATCCTCAAGTTATCATCCATATGTTGTTTATTGTTATCTAGCACAAGTTGTTATGAAAAATCAGTTAAGAAGATAATACGAATTAGTAGAATCGGTTCAGAAGACAAAACAAAATCTGTGCTATGTCAGCCAAACATTCAGCCAAACATTTCAATCGTATGCAGGCATGCCCCGTCACCACACATGATTACATTGTGCTGCATGTTATAATGTGAGAAGTCTGTTCAGAGAAAAGAGGAATCAAATTAATTCTTCCACGTCAACTATAATATCTAAATTAAAGAGACGATATTTTTCAAGTCTTGCACAATGTATCCAACATGTAAGCAAAATTAGAAGGAAAAATTGGCGCCCAATGTTAGTGAAAATTCTTAAGAATAAATTGTTATAAACTACATAACATAAATATATGTTAACAAAAATGAAACCACTAAACTATAAGTTTTAATTATTTTATTGAAATTATTATTACAACTTAAAATAAAGATAATACAGTCGGTAAAGCCCGACGATATGATACCCTATTTCACATTGTTAGTTGTACGAAAAGTTTATAAGTGGTGCTCGTACTTGCGTACAAAGCACTTTTCTTATATAAATCTATGAGTTAAATTATCTGTTTTTCTCATGTGCTAAATTCAGTAAGATTTCCTGCATTAGTTATGGAGATATGAAATATTAAGTGTTTCCTTTGTAAGGATATACTCGTTACAAAATAAATACATTTTGATGGATCTTGGCGAAGTTTTATAGTTTAAAAATTTAAAAGACTTTTCGGCAAAAAAAAAATATATATATTTACATTCATTTTGAGTTATAAAGAAACATTTTCTTAAATAACATATACCGTATTTATATTTCTATAAAAGTTTTGTATATGGGCTTTTGTGCAATGTAAGAGATTTTTCAAAATCTTAAATTTTGGGAGAACCAGAGTTTCCCAAATTTAAAATATTTTTTCACAATATTCCAATTTCTGGCTTAATTTTTAAAATCGCACAGCAGGAATTTTGAAAGATTTTTTTGTTAAAAGAAATTTTTGCTCCCTGATAACGGTTGAAAAGATATAGCAACCGTGAAAGTTTTACGGATTTTTTTTAAGAAAAAATAAGATAAAATAATGATAATATTTCAGTTAAGTAAGAAAAACTTTATTTATGGGCAAAAATTCATAAAAATGTTTTATCTTTTAACAAAAGTTTTATTTGGTTGCCTCAGTTATCTGTTGTTTGTTGTATGTATGTTTTAATATACTGAACTTATTTTTCTGATTTTTAATAGAAAACTTCTCAATATTACAGGAAATACTCAGGACAAATCATACTCTGAATAATTACAGACGCCTAAATCTGTTGAATTGTGTTAGTTGTTGAGAAAATGAGCGTGCCAACAACTGACAGTTAGGTGTACAGACGGACATAAATAATTGGATTTTCATTTCGTGCAAGAATTTATACACTTTTTAGCATTTTACTTGAATCCCTTTTGGAGTTACATAGCACATGACAAACTTGATATACCTTTACAGCCACTTGTGGTGGCGAAGGGTATAAAAATAAATTTAATAATTTAATTCCACAAATATGCTACAAATTAAAAGATGAATACATATGAATGCTTTAAATGCATTTTTCTACACTCCTATTGCAATTTCATTTACATTTTACGAATGTGCATCTAAAGTTCATATATTCATGCATATTGGAATAACTTTAGATTTATAAACATTTTTCTGCTTTTCAACTTTATGCAACTAATTAAACTTTAACGGTTTAATGGATTTAAATAAATGTATAGAAAAATATTTATGTATAAATGCACCATGAACCCAACTGACTTTTTTCTTTGCATTGATGATGATGCAAAGTTTATTGAACTACCGACAGGTATTTCTACTACAATTATGGTAGAAAAATGAAATTTCAAATAAGAGAAGAAAAATACTTTTACATTTGCATATTTTTAATTTTTTTTAGTTGAACAGAGAAAAAATATATATAGAAAAAAACTTTAATGGATTTTTCAATATTCATAATTAAAATCAATACCTTGAAGTTATTGGAAACTTTTGGTCATTAGAAAAAAATATAAAGAAAAGCAGAGAGGTATAGAGAAAAAACCTAAAAATTTTTAAATGATTGAAAAAATGGAGATTTTATTAAAAAAAAAAAAAAAACAAGTAAGAATGTAACATGCAGCTATGCCGAATTTTCATACCCTCCACCACTAACATTATGCAAAAATAAACATGAGTTGAGGATTTTACAGCAAGAAACTTATTTGTTCATCAGCTTAAACACCGATATTGACTAGATCATTAACATAAATAATATAATATATTCAAGATCGTTATGAAATTAATTGTACCAAATTTTAATAAAATCGGTTCATATTTAAGAGTTTTATAAGCTATAAACCATATTCTAGGAAGGGGACTTACATGGGAACTAGATCAAATAATGACCCCATCATAATATAGTTTCTTTGCATCAAAATAAATATATGGGGAATTTCACAAAATAATTTTAAGCATTGCTACCTATATAATACACAGATTTTAGGATATATCAAAATTTTATATTTAAGCCTATAACTTCTTTTCTATTGATCCGACTTTGATGTACAATGATGAGAAATATATGACTGTATATTATAGTTAATTTTTAAATCCAGTTACTTTTTGTTTGAAAAACTGGAAAAGTTCTTTTTTTTAAATTTTGAAGTTGTCTAAGATATCGGTCTATATTCTTAAGCAATTAACTGATATACCTCGTTTTTTTATTAGAAACTGCTTTGGACAATTAGTAACAATATTTCATTAAATTCGCTTAATAATTCTAAGCGTGAGAAGGTTTAAAGCAAGCAGACGTATGTAGCTAAGTCGACTCAGATTTTGATTATATGCAAGAATATATACTTTATGGGATCTGGGATAATTCCCCTTTAGCTTTTACACACGGAATGAGAAAGTTAATATACTTTCTTCACCATTTGCGATGGTGGAGGGTATAGAAAAGAAAAAGGAAAATTGTTAGTCAGTAACATAAGAAAACCTGTTGAGGTCAACATTTTTGTAAATTTTTATTTTTTCATGCAACATCTGTCGAAAATGATTTATAAAATATTTTCAATGAAAGTTGTTCAATGCAGATGGGATTTAGAATGCAAAAGTAAAAAATAAAAATATAAAAATAACTAAAAAAATTAAATTTTCGTTTATTTGTGAAAACCCTTGATGGGAAACTTTCTGGTCATGAAAATGTTGCTGGCAATGATTTTGTTGTTATTTGAAATATATTTCGATATGTCAGAAAACTTGCTTTAATTTCCAAACTCTATGAAGGTTTTCTAATCTTAAACTAGAAGCAATAGAGGAGTATCGGATAAATATATTTAAAAAGACAAGATATTAATTAATTAATGGGAGCTATGAAAAATTCGATTCGATTTTTACATTAATGTCTTTATCAAATTTAAAACAAATTCTGCGATGAATTTGATTGAAGCTACATCCTAATGTGGACCCATGATTTTTAATGCTAAAAAATATTTGTGTAGAAATTTCATTGAATCATTATAATATTAGGAGCTTCATTAGCTTAATGCCAGGAAATTAGAGCTATAAAAATTTGTGCTACACAAATTCACGAATTACCAAGGGTAAATCGGTTAAGACTGCTTTAAATGATAGAACAGATTGAAAGATCATTGAAATTTGGAGAATATACATTGACGTCTTATGAAGCACCCGAATAATTTTGGGAAGAGGCTGTTATTGGATTTGTGAGAAGTATTAAGTCTAGCATGGGTAACGCCTCATAAAACGTGCTCTTAGAATGACTCTGCAAGGAGGCTTTCTTTTACATATTTCGGTTACGATTGATATTATCGCAGAACTAATGCCTTCTACTCTTCTGTTAAAGGATTCACCACATGGGAAAGTGTAATATTCCGTTGAGATTGCTCTTTTCATAGAGCGATCAATTGGCTGAGGTATTAAAGGATATATGGTCGGGAATGCCACATATAATTGAACAGGATGGCAAAACAAGGTAACTTGGTGGCTAATGCCCAAGTGACCTGGTTCTGCCAAAGTCAGAGGATGTCCTAGGTTAGATCGGTGTCCTCATCCTTACAGATGAGGACACCGATCAAGAATGTATATTTCATCGAATGATTTATGCACGAGTTTACGAGATATGGAGGATAAAATTATTTCCCATTTTCTCTGTCATTGTCCTGCTTTAAGAGACATTACAATCCGCTTTTTGGAAGCATCTCGGTGCATTTCTTTACGGATTTGGTAACTATTTATGTTTGGGATATACACGGCTTTATCCGAAATTTCGGTTGGTTTAGTGAAATGACTTCTAATTATTCAAAGTTTATGTGATGTGAAAAGCAGCAATTATTCGTATATCTCTCTCTTTTCACAAAATTATCTCTTATACTATGCCTTATATGATATATGTACGGGGGTAAAAAATTTTGTATGCTGTTACCTAAATATTTTTTTATTGAATCGATTTTTATATTCTTTTATTTAATAATTTTTGGGATTAAACGGAAGATTAACATATCTAAATCGACACAAATTTAAAGTATTGGAATTTGGTATTGAACGGATTACTTTATCGTAATGTGATGATGTGGCCGAAAGGTAAGCAAGTAAATACCTGGGAATGATCTCAAAACTAATGGAACTAGCAATTTAAACTCTAACTGGTTGGTGCATTGTGGGTTGATAAAGTATTAATCCGTACAATCTGAGTCGATTTTTATATTTTTTAATTTGATAATTGCTTACATTAAACAGGAGATAATATTAAATTCAGACCATTGTTTTAGCGACTGGATACAGATTTGAAATTGGTGCAAGACTATATAATTTATAGGATTTTATAGGATTCCTTATTCATGTTTCACATGAAATGACAAACCTAATATATCTTATTTCACCATTTATGTTTGTGGAAAATATACAAATTCGCCACAATCGCTCTACAATTGACATACAATCACATGAAGTATATAATAGATTCATGAAAAATCTATTAAGTTTTTCAATTTAGGCATATTTTAACTTTATAAATGAATATTTTATTTTGAAAAAAAATGGTCTTCAATAAATTTCATTATACTTCAACAAAAATATTGTTCAATATATATTTTTTTCAACTTATGAATAAAGACATTTTGTAAATGTATCCTTATGTGCGTGTATATGTATGTGTGCATAAGTTTGGAGTAAATTTCAATCACATATCCCAGATATTCTGTTTGAATAGTTGTCATTTTGTCAGATGTTTCCCCATTATTATTTCTGTTTTTTTCTATCTCCTGATGTTGCATATTGTACAAGTCAAACGTGTATAGTTTTCTACTCAATATTAGGAAAGGATTACGCAATTTACAAAAAATATTAAAAAAAAAACTAAGCTAAACTCAACTTCACTTGCATAAAAAATGGTACATTCAATCATATATGAATACGAGTTCAAAACACATTCAACTTTGTTTTATGTAAAATTACTGTTCCATATTTGACTATCAGAGTAGTCCTTTACAAATGTAACTCTGCTCAGTTTTTTTAGTTCTCTCTATCAAAGTGACAGACAAATGTCAAATGTTATCGAGTTTTGTCTCTGCAAAACTCTGGTAGAATTACAGAAAAATATTTTTTTTTAAAATCTTCTTGATAGATGATGATATATTTGGTTTATCGATGTCTTTGTAAGAGTATGAACCTATTTAAGAGATATTTAACTGAATATTCAAGAATAAGAAAAATAAATTTGATAAATTCTTGGTACATAAGAGCTATGAGAAGTTTTCATTTCAATAACATTCTCTAGGAACAGTTCTTCTTGACCAAATGAAGGACGGAGATTAGAGTATCCCTTATACAATGCAGATATTTGTTACGGAATATCAACCGAATCACTGAAGTGAGATTATAAGGTTTTTATCCCAATTAGCTTCTCGAGGAACAGTTTTTTTGGACAAATTATAGGATAATTAAGATCAGGGAAAGTGGTGGCTCCCCTTCAAGCACATATTAACATTCGAATATTTAAAGGACTTTTTAAATGAAATAGATTTTTCAAAAACCAGTTTTAATTGACAAAATGTAAGAAAGTTAGCATCACTGAGAGAATTATGGAGGCTACCAAAGAGGTAGACCTCATTCGCAAAACAAATATTAATTATCGAATATCTAAGGAGCTACTTTTCTGAGACTATTGATATTCCTTTATAATAATTTTCAAAATGTAGAATGGATAGGATCAGGGGAAGAGGTAGCCCCCATACAACTTTTACAGTTAAGCCCTAATCATTTACTGCAAGAATTAATTTAGTGAAGAAGAATAAGACTGATATGTCTATGGGGACAATAACCCTCCATACAATGCGAATGTTATTTGGTGAATATCTAGAGAACTTATACAGCTTGAATTCTTAAGTTTTGTTTGAATTATTTTCCTGTGAAACTAAGGAAAATGAAATGGTAGATTGTATCAGGGGAAAAGTTAGCAGCCTTAAAAAGGAAAAGGATTTAGAGTTTTAAAATTTTGTCACTTTCTTATAAAACGGTTATATTGCAAAAATTGAAAACAGATAGCGTCAAGAGAGAGAACTATTTACGCAAAGTAAATTAAGGAAGAATTTTTGTGTAGCACCTGGTAAAAGCTCGTTGGTAATAATACAGAGATTTTGAAACATAAAAATGGAACTATCCGAAGTTGCGATGAAACCACAGATAATTCTCATACATATTCTGCATTAATATCTATTCCTGCCTCATGTATTCCAGAATGATAGCTTTGTATCATTTAAGCACTCTGAATTCTGCGCATTTACACAAAGCTTTTACAAGAGATGAGAGGCAGTCTACCCAAACCGTCGATGTATTCATTACTAAGGTCACCTGCTTTCTAAGGTATTGATTTTCGAATTAGCCTGCTTATTTATTCTCATTTTCATGCTCCTAAAAGTGTGATGCGCAACATTCGCTGATAAGATCCAATAAAGCATTTTCTAAGGGACCGAAGTTCGACCTTGCTATCAGTAGAAATCATGATATCCCTTCCGTATACCCTATAATACTTAAGTCAGTTGAACAATCAAAAGTTACATTTATCTGGGAGTATTCATATATACATGATATTTGAATATAAAATTCTTATATGAAGTCATATTCTTAAACTTGGTCTCTATTTTTAGAACCAGCAACTTCGGTTTTCATTTGAATGTGCGACGTACATGGCGCCATAAGAAGCCAAGAGAA
Organism: Cochliomyia hominivorax; assembly: GCA_004302925.2. Taxonomy (NCBI): domain Eukaryota; kingdom Metazoa; phylum Arthropoda; class Insecta; order Diptera; family Calliphoridae; genus Cochliomyia; species Cochliomyia hominivorax. Next base: position 57,229,109 of record PYHX02000467.1, read on the forward strand.
TATAACTGGTTTTCCATGGTATAAAAGAAATGACAACATTCACGATGACTTGGCAGTTCCATTAAAAAACCGATCCAGTAACTGAAAACCACGTTAAATAAATGACTACTGATGAATAAATGCCCCCTGCAGGGGGTCATTTATAGCAAATCAACCGATTTATTTACATAAACAGATCTGTTGATCAGTTTACTTTTCGGAACAGAGTTTTATGTTTGTATTGTGATTATCAAACAACTACAAAAAAATAAAAATTAATTATACTTAAAATAGTAAATTACTATTTCCCATAGTTTCTAGCATTGAACCGCATCAATGCCCGCTGATGTTTTAATGTAAAGCTTTGTTGCAGTTTTTCAGTTATTTCTACATTTTAATTCCAGCTAAGTAAATGACTCGTGCACTAAAGATAGTTCATTGCCTAGAACAACGCCCTCTATCTGAGATGCTGTGGTAAGGACCTTTGCTAATTTAGCATTTCCTCTATTTTTCCAGGAGATAAAGTGATGATTCTAACTGAACATTCTCTGGTGTTTTTTCGTAACGCTCTCCATATTCAATTAAAATTCGAGGGTGTTTCTTTACTGTTTAATATTCGAAAAATAACATTGAAAACCTTTGTTCGGATTCGAAACTGGGATTTCCGGAATTTAAGCATTTTAAAAATTTTAATTTAATCTCTTAAAGAAACCTGTAGTATCAACATAATAACCCTACTTTCCATGACGTCGCAGAATACAATGGAAATGTACTTTCGCATTTTAACACCAAAGTAGGGAACACATGATATTCGTCACATCTCAGCATTAGGAAATATTTAAAAATTTCCTTTTTTTACCATTAGATACAAATAGTTTTTCTTTTCTATATGATCATAAAAGTTACATACTCACAACAGATATACACAAAGGTACTCAACATACAAATGCATATGGATTATCTTACTGTTGCAACAACTAACTACACTTACATGAATAAATACAGACAATAATACTCATACGTACTTTAAGCTCCACTTTTTATTTCTATACCCTCCACCACAACAAGTGGTGAAGATGGTTTATTAACTTTGTCATTTCGTGTGTAACGCTAAGAAGGAATTATCTTAGACCGTACATTGTATTCTTGCATCAAATCAAAATCTGAGTTGATTTTGCTTTATCCATCTCCATCCACGTCCACATTAATTGACACAGCTCAATGAAATCTGGCTTGAGTATATATTATAGTTCTGAGAAATTTCCTGTTTAAAACAAAAAAAATTTGTTAAGTATATCAAATGATATAGACTGATACCTGTTGCAACTTGTAAGGTCAAGCTAAGATTCTTCGTAAAAGTTTCAATAATAAATCGACAAATAAAATGAAATTTGTTCATCATAAATCACCAAATCGGTTCAGTAGAAATAAAGGTATAGCCAAAAATATATATGACTCATTAAGGGTTCCAGTGCTACATTTAAGAAAAACTTTTATGTATTGTATACGTTTGTAAGTGTATGTGTGAGTGTGTAACTTTTTATTTCACATGCATTTGTGGTGGAGGGTATTGAAGATTCGGCATAGCCGAATATAGTTTTCTTACTAGTTTTGTTTCCTTTGAGTTTGACATTCTATACATACATACATTAAAATGCTTTCAAAAGTTCAATTGATTAGCTTGAATATTCACAATTCACAATTCATACATACGTACATCATTGCATCTAAGAAATGAATACAATGAAAATATTCATACCGAAACTATTTCGTTATAAAATTTCAGAAAACAATTGAATATTTTAAATAATTCTTATATTATAGTTAATACAACTTAAGTATGATAAAAGAAAATAACTAAAGTGGAGCATATACTTATACTTCGTAAAAACATAAGAAAGAAAGAAAGAAAGAAAGAAAGAAAGAAAGAAAGAAAAAGTTTTCGGCCAAGATCGAATGCTTAATATCTTACATTAATTCTAAAAATTGTAGATTTTAAAAATTGGCAAAGAAAAGGGAGTTGTCACAGGATTCCATAGGAGGGCAGAATTAATATAAAATTTTATTTGGCTGGATGGGATTTCAATGAAAGTTAACATAAAAGTAGCAGAAAACATAACATTATATCTTTAGAGCATAAATCCCATAGTGATGTAAAGTGGGGTACCTCGGAAAATAGATTTTTCAAACAACAAGCAAATTTTCACATTTAAGTTAAGATCAAATTACAATTTTGAAGATAAATTTTCAGAAATTAATCACATATATTTATTTAGATATAATAATGTACTGGAGTTATTATATGACGTAGCTCCCATATAAGAAACCTTTCCTGAAAGGGTTTTAAACTTATTATTCTATTCAATATGAATTAACTCCACAATTATTGTTTGCTGTTGAATTAATTTGACGAATATTGCGCCCATTTAACCCCCCCCCCCTTCTCGGAAAGGTTTCTAAGCTTATAGAGCTTTTGAATTAAAATAAATTGTGTTACAATTATTTCTTAAACAGTCATTCTAATAATAATCTAATAATAATATTTCCTAGAAAAGTATTAGTTGGTTCTTAAATATGTTTTCACTAAATGGTACCAGTATTTAAAGGTCATTTTAAATATACTTATGTTACCATACTTCACTGTGGTTAAAATAGAGGTCCTGTTTTCGTTATCAGTGTTTAAGTTGATGAAGGAGTATTAGTTTTGTGCAGTTATATCTTCAATTTATTTAAATAACATCAAAGCTGAAAGTTTTGTTTAAATAACAAAAAACAAATAAGAGCATAATAGGCGAATAGGACCGACTATATATAGAGGTCTGACCCATTATGATTTTGGATTATGTAAAATATTTTTTGCGTTTAATTTAAGGTTGGATGAGAGATAAAGGAAATTATAACCCTAAACTCGCAACTTTTGGTAGGGAAATTATGCACTTTAAATTAATTTTCGCATTTATATAAAATTAAGTAATTTGGCATTTATAAAATTTTGATCCAAAATAATATTGTATTCTTCAAGATATCTCAAAAATTAAGATATGGAGAGATTTGACCGGTCGGACAGACAGACAGACAGACAGACAGACAGACAGATAGAAAGCCGGACATTATTAAATCAAGTCATAAAGTTATTCTAAGGGTATATCAAAATTTTACATATTTTAACCTTTAGCCTCTATTTTTACTGATCCGATTTTGATGATTTTTGTCACAAATATTGGTCTATAATGTATTTCTTATCGATTCTTTTTTTAATGGTTTGCAAACGAAATGAATGAAATCAAATTCACATAGAAAATTCAGAAATAAAAAATAGAGATTTCCAAAAACAATATTTATTTGATCTTTTCTCAACACTGTATAAAACCAGAATATTAGAATCAAAATCTGGAAACTATAAACAATTATTTTCCAGGCTGAATAATGTATGTAATAAAAGAGATTATGTTCGTATATATATTCAGAGCTTGTATTTAAGTATTTGCATTTCTGATCTGCTCTTTTGCCTTATAAAAAATTTTCCCTAAACAAAAAAAAAAGAGATTAATATTTTATACCTTTTTAAATATTTAGTGATATATACCGTAACACATCTGATTTCAATTTTACCAACATTTAAACATTTTTTGATTTTGTTAAAAACAAACACATACAACACAATAAATGGCAAATGTGTAAAATTAAAGTGTGTATGTATTTCGTGATCCTATTACAATATTAGTAATTTAATTCTCAAAGTAACAATTTAACATAATAAAGAAGAGCAATTAGATTTTATCACTGTTAAAGGTAATAACATTCTGTTGTCTTGTATTTTGTATTTTGTAACTTGTATTTGTTGTTAGTATCGGTTTACATATCAACAAACAACACTCACTGACATGCAAACATTGAATTACAAAAAAATTACACACACATACAAGTGTATACTTTTGCATACTTGAAGAAAACAGTTATAGCTTTTATCACATAATAAGCTTAAACCTGGTAAGCTTAGATGCCTGCGTCTTTGGGAATTTATTAGAATAAAATTTAGGTGCTAAGAGCGATGTTTTATACATCTATATTCCTGTCTTGATACGGAATTCGCAGAATCCAGTCATTGTTGTCAGCATTTGTTGATTTTGAAGTGGATTTTGATAGCCCTATATATACATAAGATTATGATTATCGAAAGTTTAGAAGTAAAAGCAAGTAAAATCGGTAGTCTCCAATTTCCTTTAAAAAAACTCTATACAATTACGCAGGCATGGACAAATATGGACAGTCATTTGTTGAACTTGATTTTATGATTTGTTCTAGTATAAAGTATATTTATTTTATATAGTTTCTTCATACTTAATGAAATGTTAATACAATTTAAGGTGATTTTTGGGAGTGGAAATTATGGAAAATTATGGTCTGATCTTTGATAATTTTGCTCCAAAATTGTTGGAATTAGAAAAAAAATTATTTAGTTAAAATTAAATTAAAATATCTTAATTTCTTCACATCAGAAAGGACATTTCTGAAGTATTGGATTGAATTATTTATTTTATTTTTATTGGCTAAAATAAAAAATATCAAGATATCTCAAAAATTGTTGCCTGTAAGGTGTTCATAAGGTTTACAATAATTGATAGCCAGCCAGATACTTGGGCTTAAATATTTTTTTCTTTTTCTTTTTTGCTGATGTATGCAACATACATCAGCAAAAACGCATAGTACACCAACCTGTGGTAGTGTAGGGTATACATATTCAGTTATCAATGTTATTACGTTAGGAAATTGCTATCAGGTATATTTTTGAAATTCGGACCATTTACGGATAATAAGAGTAGAAAATATAATTTGGTATCTTTTGTATTCAGAATTAATAGCAATATTCCAATATAGAACTTAAAATAATAATAATTCACATATATACATGGAGTTAAAGATATATCGTTTGTATAGATAAAAATGAAAATTCTTCTTGTATTCTTTGAGGAAATTTGCTTAAAAATATAAAACAAATTATAACCACCATCAAATGGATAAAAATAATTTCCCGATAATATGTGGTACTTTTTAGATCTTCTGAATATTCTATTTGCTTTACATATAAATAAAAAAGTTGTTACACCTTAAATAAAGGATAGCGAATAAAATATTATTACACAAAAAATCAAAGAAAACCGATTCATCAAACACACACATGTTCAATCTAAGTATATCAAGATGTTGGTAGTTTGTACTTAAACAGATAATCACATATACTTTTGTATACATACCACAAACTAAATTGTATATTTGTATATAAATTTAACTGATACCATTACTGTCGCGTTGTGGGTGTAACATCTTGGAAATTTACTCAATTAGAAAGTATAATAATGAAGTTTAATGTAATGGCATTTGAGAAGCTGATGATGGTTTTGTAGTTTCTAAATATTATAATCCAATAAAAAACGGAGCTTAAATATATAGATATGTGACAGTAATAATCTTACTATTAAAGTATCATACACCCATACATATGTGCAAATACACATACATTTAAAATCATTAACATGAGATGTTCTTAATAAGATAAGAAACAAAAATGAAAATAGACGAAAACAAGTACGAGTGACATATTAGGATATGCTGACTCCTCAATACCCTGCACCACAAATGTCCGTGAAGGAACCGATTTTGATACTTTAAAAAACCCATATTGACCTGTGTATAGCCTTATGTAATAACAGTTCTTATTTGTTGATCTAGGATTGACAATTTTACGAAAGATGTCAGTTTATGTCTTTAAATATACTGAACAGATTCGATGGTTTGAAATATGAAACTTCTCAGGACTATAGCAAATACTCAGGCCAAGTTTCATTGAGCTCTTTAAATTTTTGTAGATTTGAGCGTGCCAGCAACATACACACATACATACATACATACATACATACATACATACATACATACATACATACATACATACATTCGGAGATAACTAAATCGACTCAGATTTTGATTTGATGAAAGAATATATGTATATATAGTATGACGAGATTCCTTTTTAGCTTTACACACAGAATGACAATGTTAATATACCTTCTTCACCTTTTCTAGTGGTGGAGGGTATAAAAGTGTACAAAAATTTAGAGTTAATATGTTAAAAGAGTTTAGTTTAATTGAATTTAAGTGACAAAAGAGGCGTAAATAAGAAAATTTAACTAAATGAATGATTTTTGTATGCCAAAGATGTCTCGAAAGTTTTATCTGTTTTTGAAATCTTAATAAAATTATCTTAACAAAAAGCAAAGATATGAGAATAATAAGGGAAGTATTCGATTACAATACACTGATTAAAGAAATAAAGAGATGTTTTTTCGAGAAAATTGTAATTTCTAGTAGTATTTTTTAGCTTTTGTAACTAGTTTACAGTGGAACAAAGTATATATATTTTTTAAATAAATCTGTAACTTTTAATTGGATTGATGGAATTGTATGAACATAAAACATTTGTTATATACCTATTAGAGTTTCCATAGAGTAATCCTGTTGAAATTGATGGAGATCGATCCATTATTTCAGGTAATACCCACACTAATGATCTGACCTTCTCTTTATAGTTTTCACCATCAGATCAACTGCCATTGGAAAAAATTGTGAAAGCAGTAGAAACCCAGAAAATTCTCAATTATTCCCAATATCACACAGTAACTATTCCAATCGCTAAAGGTATTAACCATCACACTGGATGTTCAGTAAAAAGTCAAAATTCTGGAGCCTCTCACCAACTTGTATTTTTTTGCTTTTTGGGCTGAATGGCACACAATCTGCCTTAATAAAGAGAAAATGCCATTTAATCAATTTAGGGAAATATCTTTATATATGTGAGTTCTGCGAACTCAAAATTACATTTGTTTGGGTGTTGCCTGAAATATTGAACTTGAAATACTGAAGATGTCATTTTGACATCGTCCTTGCACCAAAACAAATTTCATCAAGATATCTTTAAAATTAAAATTTTAAAAATTTTTTAGCCTTCGAATGTTGCCTCAGATATCGTTTTATAACTTTGTTTCTATTACACGGGCATAGCTAATATGACTCAGATTTTTATTTGAATTAAGAATATATACTTTATAGCATTTTAGATAGTAACTAAAAATAAAAGTTCTCTTTAATAATATATCTATTATTTAACCATCACTATTATAGTACATAGGTATTACAATAAAAGAACAGCGCTATATTCGGTCACGGTAGTAAAAAGTATTCGTGTACGATACATCCTTTTTAAGTAGCGAAAATTTCAAAGAAATAAAAAAAAACTAAGAATTTATTATTAGTGAATCTAGAAATGCATCGGAAAACATGTGATATTAAGTATAATAGCCAGTAGCGAATATAAGTGCATATCTCTTTTGGAACGGTGTGATTATTTCCTTAGCAAAATTCAGCAAAGTTAGGCAATACCATACACCCTTTTGGTAACATGGACCCTAAAAGGTAATAAAATTCTCTCAGTATGAAAATATACCTTAATTCGTTTAAATACAAATCAAATACAAATCTTTACTGGCTTATTCAAAAAAGTCAGTAAAGGCTTATGTTCGTAAACAGTAGTAAAGTGAAAAAATGCAATCACTTCATTACCACATGCTGTATTGTAGGGAGACCGTAAATACACAAAATTGACTCTAATGAAGAAATTATAGAAGGGATAATTGGCAACTTCTACAAAAAGTCTACGTCAACGTGACTAGTCAGAAACTTAGTAAACTGAATGTTGACGTCCCTCTTGAGACTGTTGGTTTAGGTAATTCGATTAGGAATCACTTCCTAAGTTTCTTAAACCACGTCCTTCCGTCCCTCCAACTGGTTGCTCATGTAAACATTCTTCGCAAAGTACAGGTCGAAGTTTTAAAGATATATCAAACAAATTTTGTACGTACTATTATTTTAGCCATAGGAGAGCTTATTTGAAAATTGGTTATGGTCGATCTATTATATCCCATGGTCCACGTAGGATGCAAAAATAAGTCTAATGATATTCCAAAGCAATATGCAATATTATTTCTCATATATACGTGTCTATTGTAATAATATTTACTCAAAATAAAATAAATATAAGCCAAAATCGTTCTGCGAAATTATAAGATCATTGGTCCATAATTTTTTCTAACTCCCATTTAGGCCTCCAGAGAAAACGGATAAATTTCACAAAAATATAAGTATCATAATAATATATTGCATACATACATATTTAGTAAAAGCAAATTATACGAGGGTCATTCATAAATTATTCGTGCAAACAACAATGTGGTGTAGGGTGTTACATGGTCAGGCTTAACCCATTATAATATGTTTACTTGTGTTTTTTAGATTGGAAATAGCATTAATCCCATATTTAAGGATATAAATGTTGGAACGTATAGACTTAATAAAATTTTATAAAAAGGTCACTTATTAAAATTTGATATAAAAAATTAAAAAATCGTGTAAATCTGTGTAATGATTAATATTTCAAATATTTTTTTAGAATGATTATTAAACATCCATTTCACAACATCCTTTACCTCCATTTAATGTAAACAAAAAATTTAATCCGATTTTTAACTATACAAATATGACAAAAATTTACCAACAAATGAATCACTTTACAATACATACGTAGGTATATAGTTGCTGTTGTAGTAGTAAAAGTAATAGTTAAATGTGGTCTATTGTGATATTTTTCTTTAATAATTCATTTCATATTTATTTATTTTAATATTTCAATATTTTTAAAAGCATATTTGTATCAATAATTTAACATTTTTATCAGAAATTGATATATGACTACGAAAATGTACAACAAAAGTGTGTAAAAATAATCAACATACATGAAATAAATACTCATAGATACATACACGCACTCACAAATAAACATACATCCACATCTATATATAAATATGTACCAATATATGTTTTATGTAAAAAACTACCTGGTCATGCCAACTATTCATCACATACATACATAGCGTCATACCAATACAAGTATATAACTACTTGTACTTATTTATTGAAAATTGTTGTATTGAAGTTTATGCGAATGAATATTTTGTGTAAAATGTATATGTGTATAAATGTATGTGTGTGTATATATTTTATTGTTTTTATGTTTAAATATAATTTATTGTTTAATAGTTTACATGCCTTCATGGAGAATATTTAACATTTTTTCATTGTTTACACTTCATAAATGGTTTTATTGTTATGTTCTCTCGTTATGATCAAAATAATGTTGATAGTTTTAGTTCTTCATTTGGTGTGTAGAAAATAAAAGACAGTGATCGTGAGAGCTGAACTTTTTATTAAATTGAACAAACGTATGATTAATGTAGATTACATTACTCAATATATATGACTAATGTAATGTACATTAATCATACAATGAAAGCAATAATTTTTACAATTTCTTATAACGAGTGAGATCGAAAAATTCTTAACCCACGGTTTTCATTAAATCTTTTAATGCAACTATTATTTTTCGATACATTTTGACATTAATTATATTTGATATAAATTATGTCTCGATCCTACAAAAAGTTGACCAGACATTCAAAAGTGTGCCGTCAAACTCTTTACCAAACTGTCAAAATTTTTAAACAGTACAGGAAGACTTGACCGTTGATGGAAAACCTGGTCCAGGCAGAAGTATTGTTACTAAAGCCAAAAAATAGAAAGCAAATTAGCTCCCAAGATATCCGGCAGGAAAACAGCACAATAAGCTTAACGCTTAACGCAAGTTTAAAAACATTCAAGGCTCAAAAAATTCCTGACAGGAACGTAGCTAAAAATTAGAAGCCAAAAACAGAGCGATTGAATACAAGTTTTCTCAGGAGAGTATTCCTGCTGTAACCACAGTGATGAAATGTATGTTATGGCTTATTTTTTACAACTTCCTGCTCAAAAATTTTATGCAAAAAATGCTTCAGGGAATGTAGAAGAAAAGTTTAGAACCCAAAAATAGTTAAAATTTCCCAAAAAAGGAACAAAAGAGTGATGATGCGGTCATTCTTCTACTGTTATAAATATCTATTTCAGTATTCACTATAAATTGAAACAAATCTGAAAATAATTTTTCATACTTAACAAATTGAAGTTAAAAAAATTTTCGTAATATATCTCATTTCCTCTAGAAGTTTTGTCTGTGGCAAGGACTATAGATTTGCAGCAAAAAATGGTCTCTATAAATATCGATATTAACAACAAGAAATCCTGTTAAGAAATGCTCTACGTGTGCCCTTCTCATTTGATATGATCGATATTTTGGGGACAAGTAATAAATATCCTGTGACAGAAAATAAAACCATCTTGGTCGACATGCAGCAATCAAGAAGCGTGGATATTTTGACCACCAGTTCGTACAACAGTATCAGTTCAGTTTCGTTTACTAAGCTTATTTCTAGTTTTTATTTAAGTGTGATAATACGCATGAATCTAGTCAAAGATTTCAATATATTCCACAAAATATTACCTTAACCTTTTATATCTTGACCAATTTTCCTAGGACAGGTCTAGAATTTAATAAGTTTTTCATCATAATTTTTCCAGATTTTTTAAGGAAGGATTTTTGACCAGAAAGTTGCGAACTTACATTTTGTCATCCAATGTACAGCACGAATATTGTTTTTGGAAAACTTGATTTCAATTTTCGTTCCTTGTTTATGGTCTTTAAATTTTTAAAAGCTTTCCGAAATTTTCACATCAAATAGTCCGATATCCATTGAGCTAACAGGCCTACTTGCCCACCAAATGTTTTGGGAGCTCTTTTAAAAATGTTTTATATCTCTTAATTTCCAAACATAATGTGAACCATTCCTTCTGCGTGAACCAAGTTTTATATCAACGGACAAGTTCTCTCGGTCACAATATATTTACTTTTATCTGGTCACTATATATACATTTGTCTGACATTAACCATAATAACCGACATGTTATACAAAGGTAACTTGATCAAAAAAATCAAATAATATTTTAATAAAAAAGGTGCGGCACTGAGTTTAGGAATTTTTCGATTCACACCGAGATCCTCGTGCGATAATACATCATGTATCTCCAGTTAATCATAGTGTTTATTCTTATAGTTGTTTTAAGCACGAAATTTTTAGTCATCATAGTTCTGGTTGATGTGAAATTAATAGCACCAGCGATTAGTTCCATGTGCGCAAAAGTTGAATAAAAATTGAAGTGATTCGAAAATATTTCAAGCGATTTCCATTAGAAAGCTCCATCATACCAATATATTCGTAAATCCAATTAGCATAACAGGGACTCAGTCCCCACTCCAACTTTTGTATTTGATTTTAAAATATTTTTTCTCTTAAAGATATTCAAATAATATTTTAGGGCATTTCAATATTCTTTTTGACTTGTACTAAAACAATTTCTATAGCATTTTTATTGTACATTACATTAAAAACAATTTTTATTATTGAAGCCTTATTAAAGGCGAAAAATTATTGTTCAAACTAAATATGAAAGACCGTGGTACATAACAGTTGTGAAGGGTATGTGAATAGTAGTTGTAGTAGTAGCAGCAACAACAAAATATGATTTATGATGTTGCAGATGTTTTAAAGTAATATGTTGTCCAAAAAATAAAAAAAAAACTGAAATGTTCAAACAAATAAACAGCAAAAAAATATTATGTTGCTAAAAAATTTATTACAACAAAATGTTTATAAAGGCCAAAAAGAACATTGTTCATAATGAAAGGACCAAAAATGGAACAACAACAAAACCAACTATGGACAAACCCACATATATATATATATAAAGATAAAATATATATATGAATTCTCATCCATAAGAGATGAGTTGATATGATGAGAACAAAAATATACACACACACATACACTTCCATTTATATATCCAGACAAACACACAAGTAATTGGTTTTGAAAAATTATAAAAAGGATACAACTTTAATTAAATGATTGAAAATAAGAAAAAGGATTTTCACTTCATTTTTTTAACAAATTATTTTATAATAAAAAATTGAAAGGAAACAAGAAGAAGAAATAAATAATGATAAATTGAGTTGTCTAAAAAATTGAGTTTGAAAATTGAAAGTGAAATATTTTTTCATTTATTAATTTTAAATTAAAATGTCGTTCAGAATTTAAACAGTGTCTGGGAAGAGAATATTAGAGTATTGAATTTGGTTAAATGTTTTTTGACGTTTTTTATGTTATGCAGAACTATTAATTGTAGTTCTCAAAAAGTAAAAATTTTGAAGTAGAGATATAAAAAATTTGTCAGAAAATGGGAAAAAAATTCAAAATACGGATTACAAGTGCGAAAATTAATTAAGAAAATAAAAATAAAAGAAGTGAGAACGAAAAATTCTTAAACCAATTAAAAATCTATGTCTTTTTATTTATGATGTTGCTCCGCTCAGGTTAACTGGGATATTTAAGAATTTTTGATGCGCAACCCTTATTGCAGCTTTCAAAGGGGCTTTTCTCCGTAATATCTTAAATTTTTTCATTGAAAACGTGCATTCTTACTCGTTTTATTAATTAATTACACTTAAATTTGTCACAGTGATTATTGTCATTTAAACTAATTTTTTTTGTATCGAATCACTTTAGACTGTAATTCTTACATAAGGGCTTTCCCGGAAATAAGTGTTAATTTGCTAAAATTCTGAAGTGTATTACGCGTGTTTTATAGACATAAAAGAGTAAAGTTTTATTGAACAAAATTGTAGTTAAATTAATTAAATATTTTTAAGCTTTTAGCTAACAATACATGTAAATATTGACGTGAATGTGATTCCTTTTGTATTAAAATAACAACGACCAACATCAAAATCATAACAGTCAGCAAAACAGAACTACAGAAAAAATATTTACGCTTGTGTGTCCATGTATAACACTAAAACCCATACAGCGTGACTAATAAACCACAACTTCACACATTTTTTAAAGCTAAAACAATTTTTGCAAACTTTTTGAAATTTTTGTCACTTTCCGAAATTATTTTCCATCATATTTTAGACACTAATACTCATACAGTTGACAACTTTTTCATGCTATTTGTCAGAATAAAAAATGTAAAAAGCTTATTTTCTCCCTTTTAGGAAAGAAGGCAAAGAATTTTATGAAAGAGAAAAATGTTTCTACAGCGTCAACAGTATTTATATGAATGACTGATGGACTGACATTCGTTTAAAACTGAAATGTTTCCCATTGACGATTAACACAGAATCATATTTGTAATTTAAACATAAAGTTCATGAAATTTATAACATTCATAATGTTCAGTTGTATCCAGAGCAAAAACTTATTCAAAGAAATTCTAATGTATGTTTTTCTCATTTTCTAATTTTTGGAAATAATAACAAACCAAATATTGGGTCACTTAAAATATTTTTATATAATCGATAGCAAAAACTTATTAAAGATAAATTATTGATAGGCCAGGAATATGCTTGGTCAATCAATCAGTCAGTTGAAATCGTTGCACAGTGACTCGTTTAATGGACACAGAAACTTAAGTATTCAGAATTTACTGATAGATGATAATATCAAAATTGAAAAATTAAGTAAAAAAAAAAACAAAAATATGACTTTTCTGTAGTTCTGCAATTTATTGTTATAAGTATTTATAAATATAAAATAAAAGAACATCAAAAAATCTAACATAACAAAAAATTTAATATTTTACAAAGGAACAGCTGCCAGTTTTTTAGAAAAATATTATGAATTTAAAATCTTGGTATAAAATTAATATTTTAAAACACAAGTTTTACATTTTAATAAGAAACGTTTTCACAAATATTGATAGTCTTCAGATATATGTCATTATTGTGTTAATAATAATTAAAATGAATATGTTGAATTGTATTGAATAATAGAATTTGTAAGTCCAAGACGTTCAATATCAGTAATATATAACAATGTTTGTTTCTTGTTACAAATGACTCTCGTATAATTTGCTTTCTTTATTTATACTTATGTGTGCAATACATTATTATGAAACTAATATTTATGTGAAATTTATACGTTTTAAAAGAAATTTGCCTGAAGTGTTAAATGGGAATGAGAAAAAAATATGGACCGACAGTTATTAAATTTTGAAAAACGGATTTGCCTTATATTAATCTTTATTTGACTAAATATTAAAAAAACACATATACGTGCGATTAATGAGTTTGAAAGTGATTCTTGGAAAGGTGTTTCTAAAGTTTGTTTTATATTTAGGAATTTTATGGACTAAAACTCAATCATCAAAACCAATTTAAATAGGCATCGTCCATGTGCCCAAGTAATAGTGTGTACCAAGTTTTATTAAGATATCTTCAAAACTGCGACATGTACTTTGCGAACAAGCTTTACATGGACAACCAGCCGGACGGACATACATGCTTAAGTCGACTCAGGAAATGATTATGAGTCGAACGGTAAACTCTGAAGTGGTGGTTGGACTATTTTTTGTGACCGTTACCAATATCTGCACAAATAAAAATGCTTGTGACCCGTATAATAAGGTTAAATCATACGATAATAATTTATTGATTCGATACCAATTTATCGGATGATTTTATAAACTTTTTATAATGATATATATGACAGGTATTTTCCTCCGATATTAGAGAAATATATAGTATATAATTGTAATCATACAAAAGTCTTATTAAAAAAAATCAGAACATAATCAATCAGGATATATGGTGTCCTAAATCGTTCAATGATTTTTTCATACTTAGTTGTTTTATTATTTCAATATATAGCTTTGTGCAAGTTTTCAGAAGTCGGAGTTCTGAATCAACAAAAATAGGGCATTATTTTTGTTGATCACTGTGAATCGAGACGAATTTGAGTAAAGTATTTTTTGCGACCAATCCGTTGCGCAATGTAAATTAATACATCACAATATTAATCAATCATTATCGGGACGAAAGTTAACACGTTCTTGGCCAGATTATTAGGAATATTGTTTCCAAATTAGTTTCAGTTTTGAACATTCAAAGGTACTTTAAATCTTATGGTATACTAAAGTTTGTATTGTTGTGGAACTAGAAATATTAAACTGGAATAGTATATCCACGCTGTTGAAAGTAATTGCAGAATTTGAAATAACTGAGATCAACAATTTAACTGAGATCAATAATTTAATTGTCGGAATTTCGTTGAAATTGTTTCATATTTAAGATCATTTTAAGACAAAATTTTTTTTTGCAAGAACAGTCAACTTTCTAGACCTCAGTGCACTTTTTGAGCAAAAATTATGTAAGATTCGTTAGAATTTATGTAGGCATCACTTTGTACTTTTTTTATAGAAAGTTTATGTATTGTCCATTGAATTCAAGTCCTAGGACATTCCATTAACTAATTACTAATCTTTGAACAACTTTAATAAATGCTTCGGGAATTGCCACACTGAAACATCGAGCAAAGTGGCATATTTCACTCAATGTAGTGTAATATATGGGAACCCAAAAAATATCTCTAAAAATTATATGTTCCACCTTTGATAAATTTCGGATATAATTGGCTTTACTTTTACCACAAAATAAAACGGTCCTTCATATTGCTATAGAACGACCCATATGTACTTTAGATAAATCTAAAATGGAGGACTCTTATCCTTATATGGAAGATATAGTAAGATCTAATAACTTTTTGTTGAAAAATTCTTAAAAGTTCCTCTTTGGAATTTTGAGCTTATTTCAGCTATCGGGCTATAACTTTTTTTGCTAAAGAACCGATTATGTTGATTTTAAAAAGGAAACTGCTTGAGATAACAACAAATTCATCTTAGCTATGTCCGTCAATCTTTCAGTTCTTGATGCCCTCAAAATTAATTGAAACTGTTTAATGAAATTTGGCCTGATTATTTTATATTATCATGAGAAGTTTTCTATTAAAAATAGGCAATTCTGTTCAGCAGAAAAATAGTTAAAGACCGTTATTTGGAACAACTTAAAAAATTTGAAGAAAAATCAAATTGGAATACGAATAAGCATCTTTACTTCAGGGAAGAGAGTGTACACTGAATTTTTAGAATGGGCAAATGGGAGTTTAATCGCCCATGCAAACAAAAATGTAAATATCGTATTTCTGTAAAACCATCGCCGAAAATATTTATGAAATGTTGCAATTCTTTAAAATTTTTTTAATAATTTTTCCGCTAGGAAGGTTTTTCTAGGGAAGGTAGCAAATCATGATCTATATGACATTCTACCTACTTCTATTATAAACAGTTCAAAGCAAATTGTGATTGAATATAATCCTGAAGTGGTATTTTATTATGGAATAAAAAATAAAAAAAGCAATTCGCTGTTAACTCTATTATCATAACTTATTTATAAAAATGGGAATTAGAAACGATTTGCTGAGTGCTGCGATCACATTACATAATTTGAGAATACAAATTGTAAAATTACAAATCAAATGGAGTAAAGAATTGATAAAATCTGGGTACATATAATTGCAATTATATCTATTGAATAGAAAGTGGACATTATAAGTCCGAAATTTTAAACAGGAAAATGTTTTTTTCGAGATTTCTATCATTCCATCGAAACTTCGTTTATTGATACAAAGACGAAAATTATATATATTTTGTTAATTATTTGATTAATATATTCGAGTCTTTTGAATATAAATGAAACTTATAACTTATCAACTTATAAACTTTCCATATGATCCAATATTAAAGTTTTTATAGTGATTTTATTTTCTTATTTTTTTAAGTTTTTTTTATTATTTCATTTTGAGTTCAAATAAAAATGTAATGTGATAAAAAGTAAAATTAATTTTTAATTACACGCTTCAATGCACTTAATCGCCGTAGACCAAATATAGCAACGTAATTGCATCAATTTTTGTAGACAGAACATGACTTAATACCAAAGTACTTATATACAACAACATTTAAGATATGGGTGACCATAGTTCGTTTTATAATTATTAAGAGTATTAAGTCATTATAAAGGTAATAAAGTCATTGGATGCCAAATTGAATGCAATTTAAGTGTGAGTGACTTCAAAAGTCCTTATTAAATTATAAAACAAATTCTTATGGTCATCCTAATACCACCTTAATTTTACTCTTCATCAACGGCGGAACTGAATGAGGTAATGCTAATTTTGTCATTTTCTATGTAACATAAAGAAGAAATCACGTCAGATATATTTTAAGTAACAAATGGAGCTGTTTCCATTTGTTAGTTCGCCCTTCTGGTGCTTCCATTTCCTAATTCAATTTAATAGTTATAATTCAATGATAATAGAGTAAATAGTTTATTATTCGCAGGTATAAAAAACTAATTATAGACTGTTATCTGAAAATAATCTCTAGAACTTTTTAATTTGTGAAATTTGTTACTAAGAACTGCCATATTTTGGATAAAGATCGTTGCACATTTTTTTTCCATAATAATGTTGAATAGTTTTTTTTTTGCAAATTATAAAATTTTGCTTATTAATTTTTTTAACACTATTTTGTTTCTCTTACAATTAATCCCGTAATTCCTAAAAAAGTTTCGAAAATTTCCAAAAATATTTTTTGCACATGTTTTCATATTTTACTCACCAATATCGGGGAGCAAAAATGTCTGCTACTAAAAATTTTAGAACATATCCAGTTTTGAAGAAAGTATACGGTTTTTAAAATTCCATTTTGCGATTTGAGAAATTGAGCCAGATATTAGAGTGCTGTGAAAAAAAGTTGGATTTGAGAAATCCAAAATTCAGGTTTTGAAACACTTTATAAATTACACTAAATCCTAAAAAGCATCCTTTCAGAAAAGTATAAATACGGTATAGATTACTTAAGAAAACTTGTTTATAACTTATTTATAAATAGAGTGTAACTATTTTTTTGGCAAAAAATCTTCGAAAAATCGACATTTTTTAAAAATGTTTTAAATATTTTTATGACGCGAGATGAACAACTTTGGCACCCTGTGAACTCTATTAGGTGTGCAATATCCAAGCTCAAAACAGATTTATATCCATTTCATTTTTCATTTGAAACACTGTACCTTGTTGAAATTAAAAGTGTAGAATTTTAGCATGAAATTTCCAACTGAAAACAATCTTTTTGGGATTCTTCTTTCCATTCTTGGGAATTAAAGGAGCCAAAAAAAATTAAAATTCGCAAGGTGTTGAGTTGAATCTTTTGAAAAAACTTGAAAATCAGTATCTTCCACATAAAGGACCCACCGGTAAATAGGTGAAGAATTCCAAGATCACAGATCAATATTTGGCAGTAGCTCCAATATTAATCGCTTTTGTTAAGTATGAAATTCTTAAGCTCAAAAACTTTAAAGAATTTTAATAAAATCTGCCACTAATAACTGATAAGATACATATATAAAATTAGTTTCCTTATTCAGTAACTTTAGCGCATTCTATTTTTCTATAGTATAAGTGGTCGAGGGTATTTAAAATTCCCCAACGCCGATTAAAGTCTTACTGGTTTTTAATTTTATTTTCTCCCGCAAACGGGGAAAAAAGTTAAAACGACTACCAAAATCTACAACAATTTTACGAAATATTTATACGTTGAAAGTTTTAAGTCTTCACATGATGGCTATTTCAGTTCTTTTATCCATTTTTCCCTTCGTTTTCTAATTTTTTTATTGTAAAAATTTCATACGCTTGCAACAAATTCTATCATCATTATCAAAACCAATCTCGGTCTTAAATTTTGAAAAAAAAAAAATATAAAAAAGAAAAAGGAGCAAAATGCATTTTTATATTGGTTTCAGCTATTTGCCGTTTATATGTTCTTCACTCTTTTTTTTGTATTTTTATTAATGTTCATTGCGGTGAAGATGTTTTAAAAACTTATTTTCTTTTTAAGTCTCGTCCTCTGAATGGGCATATATTTTTTTGTTGTTGTCTGCATTATAAATAAAGAAACCTGTGAAAAATCTTATGTTATATATGAAAAGGGTAAAAAATTCGACTCTTTGGTTTGTTCAGTATGAATGACTTTATATCTGCAACATGAATATTTAAAAATGCTACAATTGAAAAAATATGTACATATATGTGTGCATTAGGGTGGGACGAACAAAAAGTTGTGTCAGTAACCCCCTAAAATGAAAGATAATTTGATGCTATTTTCAGAAATGCAAATATTTTATTTTTGTCACTCCCCAAAATACAGTCCCTTTTGTTTTTTATATAAAGTGCCACCATTCTTAGACCGATCGGAACAAATTATATATTATTCTTTATGATTTGAAACCAGCTACGTTTTGTCTTTGATACTTTTAAAATCTTTAACCATCATTCACTCGGATTTTTCTCCTCTATGGTCGTACTATTTCTATATGGAGAGAATCGCATTTTATTTCATTTTGCTTGTTATAATTGCAAATCGTACCAGAAACACCAAAATAAAATCCCTACAATGAATGAACAATTGACGATGTTTACAGAAATGCGAAAATTATTTTTTGTCAAGCCCTAAAATGCATTTTGGATCGCCACTTTATGTCCGATCATAACAAATTGTTTATCGTTGTTAATGTTTAAAAAAGAATTAAATTTTTTCTTATTTGCATGAGTTAAAAATGTTGCATTTAACAAAATAATTTTACGTTTTATCAGTTTATGAAAAAAAATTGTGTATGATGCTCTAAAAATACTTTATTATTGTTATTTTTCCACTCAAGGTTTTATTTACCAGATTAACAGGATGACAAGTTGAACCAAAAATAAGTGGACACATTATGAAATGTTATGAATGGAAGCAGCATCAGTCGACTCAGATTTTGATTTGATGCAAGGGGTCTTTTTATCGTTACAGGGAATGACAAAGTCAAAATACCCTCTTTACCCCTTGTGGTGTTATAATATTGCTTAAGTTTTTTGCGCCTCTCTAGACTTTCTCCTCCTTTTTGGCACTGAAAGAAATTTCAAATATTTTGAGATAACGGCTCATTGGATAATTAAATGATTTTACTTCAAAAAAATCATTTCGATTTATTTTTCATTAAAAAGTTAAATAATTTCCAAGTCTTCGTAAACAAGTTCCAATCTATGGGGTATTAATTCAAAATCTTATAAAATTCAACTTTTACGTTGTTTCGTGGTGCCACTACGATGGAGTATAGTGTACGTAATTTGACTGACAAGTGAAGTCTACTTTTAATCATCTTTTAGTAAACTTCAGATCTCAAGTTAATTAAAAAACGTAAAAACAATTTAAAAATTCTGCGACAGTGAATGAATATTGACCGAAAAATGTCTTTAGTATGTTTAATTTCATTTGCGAATATTCATTATTATTTTATGACCTGCCTTAATATTTATATATCCTTATATACAAACATACTTATACATGTATCTTCTTTATGCTTTATTTCCTTTTTTTCGCAACTCTTTTTGCAGTTACATCAATTGCATTAAAGATGCACTTATCGGTTTGTTTCAAATACTTATAAATACCATAATCATGCCTGATTACTTTGTGGCAAGTTTATATATTTTTTTAAATATATTTTTGTATAAAATAAATATTTTATGAAACTTTCTTATTATCTCTGATGTTTAATAAGTTAAAATGCCAAATAAACAAATTATACAAATAAAACTTTTTTAAAATTCTTATAATCATTATTATTATTTTTAAATTATATGAAGTACTGGTATAATTCCGAAGTTAAGAACTAAACTCAGTTTAGCATTATACAATAAATATCTTTTTTGAAAAAAGTAAGAATGCTAAATTCGGCTGTAACGAATCTTAAATACCCTTCTCCGCTAACATTATACAAAATAAAAATGAGTTGGATATATTAAACCAAAAAAAACTAATAAAAACAACTTAAGTACCGGACCATATTTAAGAATTTTTTAAGTCTAAAACACTATTGCGGGAAGTCAGATTTTAGAGGAGTATTACCAATTGTCAAACAAGTTAAAAAGCATTATAAAAATCCAGTAAAAGTATATAGTTGTTTAATCCTGTAATAATGGATGTTACGAAAAATTTATTAATGGCCCTCGTATAATTTGATTGTCTGTCTTATTTTGAAATGTTCAGTACATTTTTGTGACACTAAGATTTATGCTTACTTTAATGCGTTTTAAAATGAATTTTTTGGGGGGAGTTACATGGGAGCTTCAAGTAATTATTTAACGACCCTCGTAAAGTTTTTCACATCGATTTTTGCTTATATTTATCTTAATTTGATCAATTGTTATTAAAATACCAACGTATTTGTGAGATTTTTTGCCCTTAAAAGTGATATTTGGAGAGGGATTTGCATGGGACCTATGAGAAAGAATGGACCGACCCTCGCATATTTGAGTACATTGTTTGAGAATAGTGTTAAACTTACTTGTACCAAATTTCATTTAAGTCGCTTTCCTTTTTAGCCTTAAAACCCCATTCCAGGAAGAACATTTGAGAACTAATTGAGATACCCGAAATATTAGACTGTACATAACTAAATTCAATAGACTTCGTTCTAAGGCCAAAATAATAATAATAATAATAATAATAATAATAATAATAATAATAATATGTACCAAATTTAATATTTAATAAATAGTGACCTGTAGACTGTTCACAAGACAGACAAATAGATAGATGGACATTATTAAATCGACTCAGAAAGTGATTTGGAGTCGATCGGTATACCTAAAAGAGGGTGTAACACCATATTTGGTGTAGGGTATAAAATTGTACCAAGTTCAATAAAATTGGACCAAATTTAGGAGTCGTATAAGCTTAAAAGCCATTTCTGGGAAAGGGTCTTAAACGGGAACTATAGTAAAATATTCGTCAAAGTAATTATATATTTAAGTGAGTTAGAGAAAAAGTTATGCCGAATTTTATCAAAAACGGTTTTATAGGTTTTATATATTTAAAACTTTTTTTCGGAAAGAAAACTTAAATGGAAACAATGGCCCATATTCGTCAAGAAAATTACACGCATTAAAGTCAGTTCGAAAAGTAGTCAATAGCTCAAACCCGTTTTCCAGGAAGGGGCATTATACTGGAGCTATAGCCGAAATTAGTCAAATTATTTACACACATTAGGGACACATTGAAAAGTTATTGTGCGGAATAAAATTGGCCTTTTTATAAACTCAAAACTGTTTTTCGGAAAGGAGCGTTGTATGGAAGCAACTCAAATAATGGCCCCAAGCACAGTTCAGTTCCTTTGGATTTGTTACTGTATTAAAAAAATATATTGCAAATTTCAGAAAATTATCGTTAAAATTGCAACTTACATGAGAATCTGATTTTTATATGTATCAAAATTTTGCATATTTTAGCTTATTTAACTAAAAGTTCAATTAAATTTTTGATTTATTACATTTACCTCTTCTTGAAAAACTAGAAAACTTCTTTTTCAGAATTTAAGACAGACGGATATTGCTAAATCGACTCAGATTTTGATTTGATGTAAGAATATTTATATTTTATGTTATGGATCTGAGATAATTTCTTCTTGGCGCTACACACGGAATGACAAAGTTAATATACACCCATCACCACTTGTGGTGGAGGCAATAAAAATTTATATGAAATGTGTAATATGTGCACTTATAATATAAACAGAAATATAAAAGTTTAATAATATTTAAAAGGATAACTGATGAAGCTGTATGTGGAAGAGTTCATGTACTGTTCTACGCAAAATCTTCGAAAATTCCAGATTGAAATTTTTATTATAGAAATTCTTAGTGAAAAGTTGATAATTATTCCAGACCTCCAAATCCGATTAATTAAAGGTCCTTGTATCCCAAATTTTAAGAAGTTACGGAAAATTAAGTCAGTGTTTGGTTAAAATATGATCTATTAAAACTTGTATTTATATATAATTTAGTTGAATTTTGTATCATTTCTTTACAGTGTTTTGAATTGTTAGAGATATTTTAATGTAATGGGTTCTACTTGAATATCTCATGAAATATAAGAGATAACATATATATATCTTTTATAAAGACTTATAAAGTCTGTCTATACAAAAAATTTATTTTACCTAAAATCTTCAATGAATCAATATACGCGGGGTAGCCAAAATTTGGGTCACCACCGTATAAGCTGCCCGAGTTCGCCTCTGATTTTATAATCGGGCAAGCCCGATGTTATGTCCTACACCACATTGTTGGTTGTAAATGACTGCTACGAAAAATTAATAAAGGGCCCTCGTATAATATGTTTTTTGTTTATGCTTATGCATGCAATAAATATTATTAAAATACTAAAATTTATGTTTAAATTATGCCTTTTAAAAAAATTTATTCTTGAGAGTTATGAGATTAAAAATGGACCGACCATCGTATAATTTCGCACAGCGATACTTTTCTTATTTTGGCAATTATGTTTACAATACCCACGTAAATATGTGTTTCAAAGTGATATTTAAAAGGTTGTTTACATGGGATCTTTTAGGAATAATGGACCGATAATCGCATAATTTAGCACATCATTCTAAAATATAATACGATCTTTTTTCGCAAAATTTATTAAAATTGTTCCATTTTTAGGAATTCTATGGACTTAAAACCCCATTCCGGGGGCATTTAAACGAGGCCGATCATAACCAAAATAATAGTACGCACCAAATTTTTGTACCTCTTCCAATGTTAAGGTACTAGTTACTCACTTTAAACCCTCTGTTTAGGTCTTGAAAAATATAATTAGAATTTGTATTCAAAATGCTTAAAAATTTAGGACAAATTTCTATATATGTATTTATATACTCCCGTGTTGTATAATATAATTTGCAACAATTATGAAATAATTTTAAAAGAAATAAACTTTTAAAAATAAAATAATTAAAAAATTCATATTCTAAACAAACTTTTGTTTTACAAGCTTCATTTGTTCTCAAATTTTATTCTATTTTTATTTTGCTTTTAAGTTTCGAATAAAGTTATTTCTGAATATAAATTATATAAAATAGACAAATTTTAGAGCACAACAAAGTCAAATCCATAATAAAAATCCCTTAGGTTGCTCTGTATGATCTTGTGTAATAAACAAAAGTTTCTCCTAATCTTATCCTGTACGAATAATATATATATATGACTTCAATAATTTAAATATAACGTTGGCTAAAATGTGAAATGCATTTTATTCTGTTAATTTTCAATTATTGAAAATCTCTAAGATTTATTCATCCAAAAAATTGTTTTAAAATGTGTATGTCAGCGATTTCAACATAAGTTATATTTTTGGAAAATTGTTTTCCTTTTTCTCTTTCATCTCACGATACCAAAACTCTGTAAAACTTTTTCTATGAATTTATATTTAAATTGTTCTTGTAAGTTAAAAGCATAAATGCTTGTATGAGTTAGTTTTTTTTCAATTTAAGAAAAAAGCTAATATTAGTAGTTACTTTGATAGAAAATATTTTAGTGACATCAATACATATTGTTCAGTTACTGCAAGATTTACTTAAATATTTATTGGATAAGAAATAATAATTTTTAGGATTGACAGAATATCTAAGTAAATACCTGAGTAAATTTTACTCAACGAAAAACGAATTCAATATTTATACCTGACACGACACAAAAATACAGAAAAAATTGTGTTATAATCACGATTAAGTATACCGTTCGACTCACTTTGTCGATTTAACTATATCCGTCCATCAGTCCGTCTGTTTCGGATGGCTGTCTATGTAAACATTGCGAATAGTCTATATGTCTAACTTTTGATAAATCTCTATTAAATCTTAAACAAATTGTAATTTTGGGCCAGGGGAAAATTTTTTGGAATTGGCCATGTCGGTACAATATTTTAGATAGCTCCCCTATAGTAATGAGGTTTTAAGGTCCTGAAATGATCTAAATATTAAGGGTATACATTTCACATAAAATATAGTATTGTATTAATAATAAGACAACTTAAGATATAATCTATAGTTGATGTTTGAAATTACACATAAATTTCACGTAAAAGTTAGTATCATAATAATCTGGCATTTACAAACAACAATGTGGTGTAACGTGGTTCATAGTCGGGATTGATCTGCTATAATATTTTAAGTTGTTTAATTTTGTTTAATTTGAACTTACAAGACAATATCATTTTCGTAAAACTTATATAATTATACCCTTCATCATCGTAGTTGGTTGGGATATAATGAGTTTGTGCAGAAGTTTGTAACGGGCAGAAAATAATTGCTAGCATCACTATTAACTGTACCGTTCGAATCTGAATCACTTTTTAGTCGAGTTGATGATATCTGTACATCTGCTTTTTCCTACGAAAAACTAAAAATTTTTCTTTATCAAATATATAATAATGAGATATAATAATTCTTTATCAATATCTCATTAGCAGATCCTTATTTACAAAAGCCAAGATATGTCCTGCCTCTAGTTTAAGGTTTAAATTTAGGAAAAATTGAATTTAAGTAACAGATTTTATATATTAATTCAGAATTCTATAAAAATTGTCCAAATAAAATTTTGTTCAAGAAATGGACCTTTTGTTCAATACTGACTTTTAAAGCCTACAGAAAATTTTATAATTTTCCGTTTTGTTCGAATAATGCTAAATGTTCAACCAACATTTAACTATTTGGGAAAAATCTTCTTAATTTCATCCAGACTTTATTTAGTTTACTTTGTAAACAGACACGCAAAAAAATATTATTTTTTCACAAAGATTATGAAGCCTTTCTTGAGTATTAATGTCCCTGCTATTACTATTAGCCTTCATATATATCAGAGAATTTCAATGTAACTCCAAACGCTAACACATGTGTCAAATGAACTCACGTACTTGACGTTGTTTCAGTTCATTTTTTCATATAAATTAACAAGAAGTTACCTTTTACCAGCTTTTTACCTTTATTTTATATGTTTTTGTCACTGTTGTTGTTGTTGCTCCTAATCATCACTACTCGTATTACAACTACAACCTTTTTTTTTGCTTCTTTTCCTGTGATGCTAATTAAAATGGTTTTTCATTAGTTTATTTTACGTTTTTTTTACGGCCGCATTCATTAATGAACATAAATATACATACGTTCATATATACATTCACCTATACTCATACGTGTAAAAATGTGCACCCACATTTATACA
Organism: Cochliomyia hominivorax; assembly: GCA_004302925.2. Lineage (NCBI taxonomy): Eukaryota > Metazoa > Arthropoda > Insecta > Diptera > Calliphoridae > Cochliomyia > Cochliomyia hominivorax. The sequence continues at coordinate 57,255,121 of PYHX02000467.1, forward strand.
AACTTTTATATGTTCTGTGTAAATTAGACACATATAGTGTATATTTACGGTTATAGAATGGTTCAATGACTAAACTAACAAAAATATTGTAACAAAAAGTTAAATACATTCTAATATTTTCACTTTATCCCTACAAACATTTGGAAGTTAAAATTGTTACGGACGCCATTGCTTAGTTGCTCCTGAAAGATTTTCGCGGATGGGGTGTAGATAGTAGCGTCTTCCAGAAGTTGTTTAAAAGATAATATACAATTTAAAAGAACAAAATGCATTACAATCAACACTTGTTCTTCTCGAAGTATATAAAGAAGTATCTTCTAGAAGTTGTTTTTACATCTGCTACTAATCTTCTTGGGGTATAAAGGAAAGAGTCTTCCAGAAGTTGTTAAGAGGATATTTAAGAAATTACAAAAAAAATACATTATTATTTCGACTTGATCTTCTAGGAGTATATAAATAAGTCTCTTCCAAAAGTTACATTATTATTGTCACTAAATCTTCTTGGATTATAAAAGGAAGAGCTTTCCAGAATTTGTTAGAGCATAGAAAAGAAAAAGCAAAATATACGATTATTGTTTCTATTCTTTGTTAAAAATAGAAAACAAGAGGTACCTGCTCTTGCGTTACAACTTTGCACAATGAGAGAATAATAATTTTTCTTTAATTAAAAACTATGATTAAGTTGTAAATTAAAAATGTAAACAATTACAATACCAAAATAAAATGATACCATTTCCGGACACAAACAAAATGGTTTATAAATGAAACTAGACGAGGAAATAAATTTAAAATCGTAAGTAAATTTTATAAGAAACTTTATAACTTATAGAAATATTTGAAGAATTTTAATCTCTTCAGATTAACTTTTAAAACTAAGAAATTAATAAAAAATTTAACTTTATATGGAACCAGAAAAAATCTTCATTTCGAGATTAACAATACATAGAATTATTCTCTTCAGAACTCTCTTTTCTTATAAGTCACTGCCGGAAGTAACTTCTGATTCACTTCCAGAAGTGGCTTCTTAGAGTCTTCGGGTAGCCACTTCGAAGAGGAAAAGTTTTTCCTGACGTAAGATGTTTTTTATGATACTTTGAAGATAGCTTTGCCCATAAGATTCAATGTACACACTTCCGCAACAAAACATGTTTGCAGGGATATCATTTATAAATATTTTAATATTATTCAATACACTGACAAAATTTAATTGTCTAATTTGTAGAAGTGTATAGTTGTGAAATTAAATTAATGAATTCCTAGGGATTTTTGTTTCCCTTTGTTAACTATATTTTGTAGATAATCTATCTAATTTATAAATCAATAACTGTACATGAACGGTTATCGATGAATAAAATGGATATAAACGCAAAATTTAAACTGCAATATACCATGGCTGTCATTAATATCGAACAAGCCGCACGGAAATGATAAATTTAGTTTTTATACCCTCCACCTCCACATGTGGTGGTGCCATTGTGTGTGTAACACCATGAAAGAATCAACAGCGCTCCCAAAAGGTATGTATATATTTTAACATCATATCAAAATATCGAATTAGTCACATCCCTCTGTCTGCTGGAAACATTCTCACGGTCACAATAATAACCCGATCAATAAAATTTTGTTATATTGTTAGCTATAGTCCTAAGCAGTTTGCTGTTTAAAACATGCGAAATCGATGCAGTAACAAATAAATTATAGACCAATATCTGAGACAACCGCGAACTTCGGATAAAAGTGTATGTCAGTTTCTCAAAATCAGATAAAACAAAGTTATAGTCAAAAATATGTCGAATTTTGTGACTCTCAATATACGCAAATATAAAATTTCGATTTATATACAAAACAGTTTGTTGTTAAGTTGTATTTATATAAGGTGGTGAAGGGTATTATATATTCAACTATATTCTTACTTGTTCATATGAACCACTGTTCAACATTTGTATGATGTACTGATCTACAACGCATAACTAAAATGTATGCAGTATTTGTCTGAACCGAATGTTAACAATATTAATTACGTAAATTAAATATTGTCAGAGAAATAAATGTGCCTCGTTTTATTTTTAATAGAATCGGTCTAAAATTCAATGTTTTAAAAACTTGAAATCTCAATCCAGGAAGGGGTCCTAAGTATATAGAAGAAATAATCAACGATCCATATCTATATTCAATTATTAATTGCATTAAATAAATAAAGATTTTGCAAATTTTAAACAGGATTCCCTTTTTCCGAAAATAGGCCTTGCATAAGATTTATACCCAAATATGGACCACTATTCGACAAACGAGTTACATATTTTTAATACAATTAATCTGAGTTTCAATAGAACTGGTAGATATTTATGATTTCTATAAAAAAGGTCAAATAATGATCCCAGCAAAATTAGATTTTTGGGAGTTTATTTTTATATAAAATAAACATAAATGTGAAATTTCAGAAAATTATCTGTATAAATGCGATCCCAATGACACACTAATTTTAGGTTAGTATTTTGAAATTGTCTCAAATTTCGTCTGATTTGTCATTGGTCGGAAATAGCTGCTTTTAAACTGCTTAGAACAATAACAAACAAGAGGGTACTATGCCTTATCGCCTTCAACTCGTGATCTATTACACTGATACACATTCCTTTAAACGCATTTATTTGTTCTCTATATTTGCATTACCTTTGTTGTCATCATCCAAACATAAAGTTGAAGTTTTTTTTGAAATGGAACTTTCTGGTAATTTCTTAAAGTACATAAAATTTTTTCTTAGCCTTGTTGTTTGTCTTATTCATGCGATCAAATGTTCTTCATGCTATATTTTGGAATTTTTTTATAAACGCAGACGTGAAAAGTGGTTTTCAAAAATACCAAAAATTAAATATTATAAATAATTTATATTTCTTTTAAATAAAAATATGTTTCTAATAACAACATGTAAATTTAACTAAAAAATATATTGAAGAATATTAAAAATTTCAAAACATTTAAATATACTTAATATTTGATTTGAGTAGCATTTTTTGCAGTTTTCAAATCTAAAATTTGTTTTGTTCCAGCAAAAACTGTATAATCAAATGAACTCAGTATACCTCTGGAGATATTGTGAATATACATGGCCCGTAAGGTTTATTAAATGAAAGCATAATAACCTTAACAGAGCTAAAACTAATAATAATAATAATAATAATAATAATAATAATAATAATAATAATAAATCTATTGTGGGAGGAAATTGATTCCGATCTTCTGATGGAATATAATATTCCATATTATTTTAACATTTAACGGCAAATTCATTATTTAAAACTGTTCAAAAATGTTAATTTTTGGCGAACTAAATCACCTGGTAGATGCGACTTTATTTTCCAAAAACCCCTTTTTTGTGCGACTCACAAAGGGAAACTCTTTGGAATTCTAATCAGCTCTTTTTTAAACAATATTTATAGGTCTTATATACTTACGTGAACTACAGGTGGACCTAAAATTTCAATAATTTACATCCTTAATAAGACATTTGTTTGATTATCGAATGTAATTTTTTAGTTTTATGGAATAAAGATTTATCATTCTTTTCAGTGTAATAAATTCAATTTTGATTCTATTTGCAAAAGATTTTATCATCTTTTCTTTTTCATATGATTTGTAATTGTTTTTTAGTATCATTGTTTTCGATCTCTCATTCTCTTTCTCACATGTTTGTTTTTGTTTGCCACTTTTTAGTATTCATTTCATGTTACCAACTCAATTGAACTGAAAATATAAGTTAATAAGTTTCTCTTCTAATGAATGTCTCAACAAACGGGAATGACATGTCTCGTTATATTTTTCTTTTGTCAACGATTTTTGTTTCTTTTCTTCTTTCCCTCTCTTCCATAGGTATCTGTATCACAATTTCGACGTAATTTTTCTATGATGTGTATTTCGTTTATCATCACATACTGATTATCATTGATTAGTATGACTTTTAATTAGTTTAACATCTTAATTACAGGTTTGGTATAATGTTGTTGTTTTTATTTTCTTTTTTGGTTCACCAGAAAAAATGTCTAAAAATAACTTTTTTCATAGAAAATATTTGGCATTAGAGAAAGAAATATATTCTAAGCAATTTTCATGTATATTTTGTTAGTTACGTGCTATATAAAATATTTGGGTAACGATGTAATATTACAAAAGTTTCGAAACTCAACAAATTATATCTCTAGAAGTTTATTTTTGTATTTGTCCTTAAGGATTTTTTGTTTGTTTTCATAGTACATAAGTGAATAAGTTACGTTCTCCTTGGGGACATATTTGTGGGCCAATTAGCGTAATTTGATTTCAAATTAAAATATGGATGCGTTTTGTACAAGAAATTTCCTACTAAAAAGTAAATTTCCTTAATTTTGAACTTATTCTATATAAAAAGACTCCTCGTATATGCCAATAACCAATATTATTCGGTTAACAGTTTTTTATTACAATTATCTGCACAAATTTCGCAGAGACCATTTGCTAGTTTTTCGTTAAATTAAAAAAAAAAAAAAGTCAAATCTTCCTACACAAAATAGCGAATATTTGACATAGAAACAAAGCAAAATGCGTATTTTAATTTAATTAATAACACACATTTTGTAGATTAAAAATCAAAAGAAAACAGCTGCCAGTTTTTTGTCTAGTTTGAAAAACGGATTTTTATAAACGTAATATTTTCCTACAAAAATTCAATCATATAAACAAATTTCACAAAATTTCCAATTTCTCATATGGAAAAAAGTAAAACCATTACGATTACTTTCAAACAAAGATAATTTTGTAGCGCAATTTTTTATTTAAAACATAAACAAAGAATATTTAGACGTATAAGTAATAAATGTATTTATACATACATATATTTTATTAAGTATACTCCCTGCACTACTAATTGTTAGTAAATTAAAAGTAATTTTAAAATAACTTTTAATATACTTAACCAAATTTAACGAATTTGGCAGGATGATGAAGCTTTAAAAAGAAATTTAAAAATTTACATTATTTTACAAAAGAGTTTATTTTGGATGATTTAATGCACTTTTTTATTAATAGGATATATGGCAAGTGCAATTATCCTTCTTCCGTACACAATTCTAACCATATAAAAGTCATAATGACAAAATGTCAGATTTTTTCCTTCACAATTTTTGTATGGAAACTATGCTCCAACGCAAAACCAGGTTGGCTTTGGACTAAGTATCATAAACATTATCCAGACAAATGTATAATGAAAATGGTTGCGGATCGATCTTGGTAAGAACAAAGTGGTAGCCTCACAAGCAACATAAATGCACATGAACCCAAAATTATAGAGCCCATGCAGAGGTTGGACAAATTAATTCATCAGTATTTAAAAAATCACAAACTGCAGTTAAGACAACCTGGATGACAAATTAATGGTTTAAAATTAATAGCCGCTAACAGTTCCACTATGGTGCCAACAATATGATCCAACTATTCTCTGAAATTATTAAAATTTTCAATCGGACCTTCCCACAACAACTGAATCTAGGTTCTTACACGACTCGAGTCATACTTTGCCGAAGATTGTCAATCCAGCGACAGCTATATTTATCAGAAGTTTTTTTCACGAGAAGGAACAACGTAAATTGAGTCAGAAGGACATTCCACTTTAAATTTAAAATTTCTATTTTAAAACAATATCACATTTTATCAAATCTAACAATTACTCTTAATTTTTGAACTAAAAGAGATATTCTATACATATCTATAAGATATATTTAAATAATATTTTCTATTTTTATTTATTTATTTATTTATTTTTTTGAAATTTTGTATATGATCCTCAATTTTCGAGATCGATTCTTGTCCTTTACACCTATTAAAAATTGCGTTTAAAAAATTCCCTCAAAAATAATCGTGTGAATTTTGTTACATATATATTCAGAATTTCCAATATATTTGAAAAAAGCACTGTACGACGTATGGTATGAAAACTTTAAAATCTATAATATTTGAAAAAAATCCATTTTACTTTTCATATGAAACACTGTATAAATTTACGAATTTTTTTCAGCGCAATAATTTTTCCCGATCGCCAATTACTATCGACATTTGGTGCAAGTTTTTCTTCCAATTGACATTCATGTCAAATATTGAGGCAACTTTGCTTTGCCTATGTGTCATATGAATTATATGAATACTGGTAATAATTTTACAACCTCCACAAAAATTAACTATTCGAGATTCGGACTAGCTAAATATAATACTCTTATTTAATCGGCTTCAGCAATCGTTACCAAGTTCTAAAATACTTTGATAAAATAATATTTTTTATACAGATATCGTAGATTATATTAGACTTAAATAACAAAATTCATGTTATATTTTTCCTCAGTTTTCAAAACTTCTTCTATATTTCCTACACTGTATATCCGTTAATCTTTTAAATTTCTTCACAAATAATAATTCATTCGAAACTGTTTGAAAAATTGTTTCTGGTTGTAAAAATACGTTTACGAAATAAAGAATTTACGACAACTTCATTCATAGAATATGTTGCGTGTAGAAATCATTGATAATTCAACCATGAAATATTATATTCTGTCATCTAAACTTAGCTACTTTTGTAAACTTTATACATATTTTATCAATCTTAAATATGACATCTTAAATATGACTCTTTGAAAAGTAAAATTTTTTAAGTTTTTCTTTTTTTTACACGAGAAGAGCAATAAAAAGGAAAATGTAACTAAAACGTTTAAAATTTTCGCAGTTGTGATAGAAAAATTATAAAAGTACTTTTCACTAAATTTATGTTGCACATTAAAATACTGAAGCATAAAACCCAAACATTCAACGAATGTATGATGCAATATTTTATGGCCAAAAAATGGATAAAAAGACAAAAAACAAAAATAGTTGTATTAATGTTCAATCTACAAGTACCAACAATGACAAACATACATTCACAATCATACAAAAATGCATACAAATAGACAACTAACAAAACAAAAAATTAAAAAAAAACAAGCAAAAATTTCATATTCGGCTGTGCCGAACCTGGAATACCCTCCACCACTTATATTATGCAAAAATTATTATGAACTGGATATTACACCAAAAAAGAAATTAACTACAAATAAAACAGTTTTCCGGAAAGGTCGTTTTTATGTTTAAATCAAGTTACCTTTTATTGAAAATGAAGTTCTTTCGTTATTTTGAATTTATCTCACATGTTGGTCTATATATTTTACGTATATATTTATCTATATATTTTTTTATGTGGCTAAATTTTATTAAGCTTGTATAATTATTCTAGGCAAGAGAATGTTTCCAACAGACAAATAGACGAACAGACATACCGACAGACGGACATAGCTAAATCGACATAGATTTTGATAAGATGCAAGAATATATTCACATTATGGAGTCTGATTCCTTCTTGGCATTACATATGGAATGACAAAGATTATATACCCTCATCATTATCTGTGTGGTGGAGGGTATAATAAAAAAGGAACTGAAATGAAATGAATCGACAAATATTGAAGAAAAAGATTTTGAAAATAAAATTGCATAAACCCAAGTACGAACATAGACAACATCTACAATGTGGAGCAAAAAAAAACAAAACGTCCACGTGAATCATCCCTCAGTGAAGTAACATTCCTACAGAAAATTCGGAGCTTTTAAACTAAAGTAACGCCTAAATCGTAGGTTCTATGAAATATGTGAGTTCATATATTTAATGCACGCGTTTTTCAAACCTGATTGAACGCATATTTTTGGTGACCAAATTATTCAAAGTGTGAAAAAAAAAGAAATCGCAGTCAAGCTCAATTTTAGTAATAACAAATTTAAAAGATTGCGAAAAATGAATTTAGTTTAATAAGATTCTGTTTGACTAATAATTCGAAGTTTTTTGTAATTTTTTAACAGACCAACAATGAACTGACACTTTGGGATGGGTTGGAAGTGAAGTGAGGACTTTATAAATTGAATAGACTTCAAAGTCTCAAAACTAGAATCGATTCCTTTCACTTATTCCCAATATTTCGTGGTGTAGCACTAATTAATCATTCAAAGTTCTTTTCCGTATTAATTCTTATAAAGTTAGTGGTTAGTGGTTCGTTAAATCTTTTTTTTTAAATTCAATAAATAAATTCAAGAAAAATTTAAAAAAATCTGATGCGATTTGGACAATTTTTGAAAGAGTTGTACATTATATAAAGTTGAATATAATGATCAAATTTGTTAAAATCTGTTTGCTTTTAAGTATAAAATAAAAATTTCTTGTTAGAAATTTTGAGGTTTTCTCAAATATTGGTATATAACTTCTTTCTAATGAACCGATTTTAAATAGATAAATTGACTCAGATTTTGATGTGATGCAACAATATATATTTTAAAGGGTTTGGATGATTCCTTTTCACTACTTGTGTTGGAAGGGAGTACAAAAGTTCTTTAAAGTGTCACACAATGCCCCGAAATAGCTTTTTTGTTTTTAAGTTAATTTAAAAATAAAAAATACCATTGCAAATTCTAAAAGTACTACAAAATCCTCTCCTGGTTATTCCATACATTTAGTACCCATCATGCCTCCCATTAACCTATTTAAGTCGAAATCTGGTAGTACAATTGATAATATAGTAATAACGATTATATTTGTGATATTTTGTCTTCTCAACTGCATTTTGAAACTCTAACTGGAACAGTCATTCAGATTTTCAATAATGCTAATGCCGGTGTCTTTGAATCTTCTGAAAAATATATTCGGTTATGACGAATTCTTCATACCCTCCAGTTCATGCTTATGGTAACAATCACATTTCTACAGTAATACATTCCAAAGTATACTCACACACGATAAATACAAACTGTTTTTATATCGAACATATTCATGTCAGGGGTCATAAAATGTGTGACTTTAACTTTGTTCTTACTTATTTGATTTTGATAGTATTTGACAAAGTGACGACAAAATATATATTTGTATGTAATTTTGTATAAATCTGTTTTATCTTTATTAAAAAATTAAGAAGTTCTTTATTGAAATTTTGGTTTGGCAAATTTAATTGAACTACGACCATTAATGAGAAAATGAGCACGCCAACAATAGACAGACGGACAAAAATCGACACAGAGTTTCATGTAGGTAAAAATTGTTACCGCTATTCTTCTTATATAAAAATATAGCTTCTATTTTCCCCCTCCTTTTCTTATCATACAGATTGGTTTTAGTACCGTATTATAAAGTATGATTTTATTGTCAGTCTCTTAATTTGAAATTTTGAACGGATTGAAAAATCTTAAAAGTTAAAAATTCAAATGCATTAATTTTATTAAGTTTCACATTCAGCTGATACATATTTGAGTGTTTGAGATACCCCACTTTCCATTCCCATAAGTCCGCCCATGGTGTCCAATCTGCCATAGTTTTATTGACACGCTCCTCTGCTATCATTATTTTAAATTTTATACAAAACCATTACAAATTTTCGAAAAAATAGATTCTTCTCCACCGTGCAGTATGAGAGTACAGTGAACTTTATCATAATTGTTTCTTTATTAACGCTTTTTGTATGGAGGCTAGGCAACTTAAGTAATACCAGCTCTGTCTAATCATCTTAGCAGTTTTTTAGAAATTTGGAAAGATTTTTAGGTTATTTACACTTGAAATGTGCCGCAAATTTCAAGACGAATTTTGGATACAAACTAACTAAATAACATTGGAGAAGCTTGTACTCCTCAAAAATGTGTCAACTCTAACCATGTTTATTTATCTGCCTCTTACATTTCAAAAGATACAGATTTTTTCGAAAAATGTTGTTTCTTGGAACCAGTTCAGGCAAGATTATTTATTTAAGCTTTATCAAGTATTTTACTTGACACTGTGCTTACAATTATCTACGAGTGTATTTGTATTCGAAAAAAGGAAAATATTTTATATAAAATTTTAACAACATTCCATAAGTCTTTGTGTGTATGTGCATGTTAATGTATATATGTGGTTATTCGTTATTGTATGTGTGCATAACAAAAACTCTAACATATTTTAAAATAATAATAATAAAAAAGAGGAAAAAAATGCTCAACCCAAAAAAAGAGCAAAAACGTATATTGTGTACAATTTCCTTTTTATGGCTCTCAAGAGTGGTAATAAATTTCGTGCGATACTATTTCCGTTGTATGTGAATGCAGTTTTTATTCAGTTTCCTTCCACATGCTCACACTCATTTTATACATTTTTATATATGTATAGAACTATCTGAGTATCTGTCTGTCTAACTGTGTGTGCGTGTGAGTGTGAGTGAATGTACATTATTTTGTTTGTATGAGTGAGCATATGGATTTTTTTATTTTGTATTTTGTGGTTATAGAATCAAATTCTATTTCTATAATATGAAAAATATGCATTTTTACATAGTAATTGTATGAGGTTTTTATGGTATTCGATGGTAAATTGGAACGAATACTCAAACTGTGGCAACAGCAGTGTCATATAATAGCGAACGCATAAATGCACACATTCACATACATATAGAATCAATTGTATATTTTGTATGTTTTATATAGATAAAGTTCAAAAAGAAAATAAATAAATAAAAAATGTAGATATTACAAGAGATGTGGTAATTTAAATGTTTTCTAAAATCAAATTACGAAAAAAAAGGTTTGAGCTAGAGGAAAAAGGTTGTTGAGGTGGCAATTTAAATGACAATACTAATATTTACATTTATTAACATGTGTAAATAAAAAGGAGGTATAGAAAATTTAACTAAAATTAATCTAGATATAACTTTTCCTCCAAAAATATATAATACTTTTTGTATAATGTAAAATTAATTTTATAGATACTAGAAGGAATAAAAATGCATATTTTATTAAGGAGTGAGGTCGAACATACATATCTTTATACATATCTAAATAAAAATAAAATTCAAACGGATATGGTAGTCCATATCCCTTTAAAATTTATCACACTTTCTATTACTTCAATTTTTTACGAGCATTAGTTACAAAAAATCTGCAAGAACATACGTTTCATTATCCTTTATGCAGCAAGAATATTTTTTTAGAAACTCTGATTTCTATTGTTTAATAACATTATAAACAGTTTCATGACAGATCTTTAAATGCTTTGCAAACTTTTTGAAAGACCAAAATGGATTTTGTTAAATTATTTAATAATTTAAGTATGCAAATCTTTCTGGTCACTTAGTTTAATTGGGTTCATTTGTTGGACATTTAACATAATGACTGACATATTTTGCAAAGGGTTCTTGATCAAAAACAAAAAATAAAAAAATCAAATAATACTTAAACGTGTGTTGAGAATGTCTCAATCTCACTCCTTGTATGATATTAAACCTTAAACTTTTGACTAATTTCCCATGAAAAAACATCCTTCTCTGTTATTCATTATATTTAAATTATTTTTATTCGTTTTGCATTAAATATTTTCAAATTTGTTTGTATCCTTTAAAACTTAATCACGTTATTAGCTAAAATGTCACGATTTATCGAAATTACTCTGCAGTTTAAATAATTTAGATTTTATATATTAAATATTTTTTATTTTATAAATAACGTCATGATAAAAACGTTCGTAATTCATAATGATCTCACGGAAAGGATACTAAAATATTTCATATTCGATTTGTTTAAATTTTCTTTTATGAAAAAATATTAAAAATATACATGAGAAGCACGTGAAATTATTATTCACTATAAAAAATATATTTCACTAATATATCTCATTGAGGGAATTGGTCAAGGGTAAGATATTTTTAACTTGACTTCTATTTTATTCGTGAATTCTTTGTATAAAATGTGAAATGTGTCTTTGAATTAACGAAATTTTAAATTTTTATTAATTTGAATTAAAAAGGTACTAATAAGAATTCTATTTTTGTCTATTTCGAGTCATTATCAATTTTATCAACTTAGATATACAGTGACGGAAATAAGTGAAGGCGCAAAATGAATCGACGAAAACGGAAATATTTAGGTATTGCGAAATTCAGATTTAAAAAATTTAATTCTTCGATCAGTGAGATACGTAACGCTTTTTCCGGCAATGCAAATAAGCCTTTTTATAGTAAATTAAAGTAAAAACATGTTCGAGTTCGGCTCTGCCGAATCTTAAATATCCTTCAGTGCAATATGTTTCGATATTCCTTAAATTTCGAGTCGAAAATTTTATTTTTTTTTAAATTTATTGGAATTCCACAAAAGTTCCTGAATATCAGTCTATAACTATTTTAAAATTGAAGCAATATAGCAGGTTTTTAATAGGAAACTGTTTACAACAATAACAATCTGGACGAATTTCATTTAATTCATAAATGATTCCTTCTGAAGTTTCACACGGTCTTAATATGTCTTCTTCACATAAATTTCTGGGAAATTAACGGGTAGGATTTTTTACTTTTAATACCCTCCACCATTTTGACATCCCATGGATTTAAACAGAAGGTGACTGGATTTATACTAAATTTTAACTGTAATATACAGTTACATATTTTCAATTATCGTACAAAAAATCATTAAAATTTGATTATTGGAAATAATTTATAGGCTGAAATATGAAAAATTTTGATGCACTACAAAAGTTGTGTGCTGCATGGGTCGCAATTTTAAGATAATTTTCTGAAATTAGCCATATATATTTGATATGATACAATAATAAATTTAAACTGGATTGATTGTATTTAAATTGAGGTCATTATTGAACGTAGCTTCCATATAAGTCCCTTATTTGGAATGTGGTTTATAGCTTATGAAACACTTAAATATGATTGGATTCTATTGGCACAATTAATTTTCTAGTCGTCTGAAATATATGTTGTTTATTGTATTAATATCGGTTCATATTTTGTTACAGCTCCCATATAAATCCCCTTCCTGAAAAACGGGTTTGAGCTTAAAAAACTATTAAATAAGTATAAATTATGTTGTAATTCGATACAATTAATTGTTTAACTCTCCTTAATATTCAAAATTAATTTGAACAATCTAAGTCCATATTTTGTTATAGCTTCCATATAAATCGCCTTCCCTGAAAATAGTTTTGAGCCTATAAAACTAGTTAATCCAAATCAATTCTATTAAAATTCGCTACAGTTATTTGTCTAACTATCTTTAATATATGTTATGAATCTGACCAATATCGGTCCATATTTTGCAGTAGCTATCATATACGAATTTAATTCCTTTCCTTAACATCATGTTTTTTAATAAAATTTTCCATTAAAATGTATAACTCGGTACAAATATTTGTAGAGGTCTTCTTCCGCAAGCGGCATTTGACCTGATGAACGAATAAGTGTTTCGGTACAAATATCTCCAACTCATGCTAATTTTAGCATAAAGTTAATGGTGGAGAATATTCAATATTCTGCACAGCAGAATATAGCATTCTTACTTGTTTTATATTTATTTTGTGCATTTGTGCAATTAACACAAAATTTAAAACATTTTCAATATTCAGTCTAAGAGAATATAAACAAAATTAAATTAAAAACCCGAACACACAAATTACAATTAAAATAACGTTCATTTCTATTTTTCAAAGAAGTGAATTCACAAAATATTAACCACGAAATAAAAGTCATTAACTGCAATCAACCGGCCAACAAAGTTGACACAGTAGCAGTCTGGTGGCCAACGACCAGTTGTAAAGTTTTAAAGGCAATTAACTTTTAATAATAAAAACGAATACAATCAAAACATAAATTTCAACTTTTAAAAGAAACTAAAATAAAACAAAAAAAAAACAAAAAAGAGAGAAAAATTATAATAAAAACCTCAATTCGAAATGAAAGCGGTATGTTTGTCTGTAAATATATTTAAGCAAATAAAAATAGAAAAAAAAGAAACCAAACAAGTAAGAATATTAAATTCGGTTATGCCGAAACTTCAATATCCTCCAACACAAATGTGTGTGAGGTAAATACGTTACATTACATACATCACACTCAACACTCAGGGTATTCTATGTGTTTCTTAAATATAATACCGGAACACTTAATGATTAATAGTAGTGAAGTACATATAGCTTAATATTACGACATAATTTCATTCTAATTTATCCTCGTATGAACTTAGAGGCAGCCTCAGATATCGGTCTATATATTTTAATATACTGAACCGATTTTACTGGTTTCAAATAGGAAACTTCTCCGGACTACAAAAAATTCTTAGGCCAAATTTCATTGAGCTCTATCATTTTTTTGGATGTGAGCGTGCAACAACAGACAATCGGATATATCTAAATCGACTCAGCTTTTGATTTGATACAATAATATATGTACATTATGGGGTCTTAGATGACTCCTTCTTAGCATTACATACGGAGTAAAAAAATTAATATAACGTCTTCACCACTCGTGTGGTGAAGAGTATAAAAAGATACTCGTATAATATGCAACATCATAATTTAGCATCCGCTGAATCGTTCTGGTGTTTCTTTAACATTTCCTTCTGCTCTCTTGCTGTTTGTCATTGGTTGCAATAAAAAAATAATAATAAAAAAACAACGACGTAAAATCTTACTTGCAACATTCAAACCAAAATGCAAAAATAACAGCAACAACAGATATATAAAAAAACGTCATTGTGGTAAATGTTGTAAATTCATTTTTGATGTGGTTAAAAATTCTAAAATAGAGTTGAAGAGGAAAAGAAAACAAAATAAATGAGAAAAATATATAACACCGTACCGAATTTCATAAACTCTACACCAAAAAATTTTGAAGGAACATGTTATTACATATTTTTAAAAAATTTAGTTTCAGTTAAAGTTCAACGACTTGTAATGGCTGTTAATGTTTCACAACTTTCTAACTGAATAACTTTTTGAAACATCACATGGTAATATGGAAATGTCTAGATGTCGCTGTTTGAAATAAGTAACTACGCTTAATTATTCCAAACAAAAATATACGAAAGAATGACAGAATGACGACTAAACGATTTTGGCATTGTGATCTTCAATAATTCCTTATTGCTATAACACAAGCAGTGACAAACTTAATATACTCCTCAGTCACCATTTGTGGTAGATGACGCAACAGAAGACAAATAATGAAGCCAAAGAATTGCAAGTTACTAAAACAAACTGTAAATATACTTACTTCATAGATCTTAATACACACTCACATCTACACATATTTTTATATGTACTGGGACAGAGAGCCATAAGAGTTGCAGCAGCCGCTGGCCTCATTTAACTTGTAATTACAATAAAAATTGTGAAGCAAAAAATATACAACGACAAAATATAACTAAAAGCGAAAAAATAAAGAAAAAATTAATGTTGACTATTTAACAGTGGTTTAGATTTTTTTACCATTTAATTGGTCTAATAAAATATAAATTAAGTTTTCATTTTAAAAAAAGTGAGGCGAATACAAAGCGTTTATTGTGCAAATCATACCTTGATATTTGCCAATGAATCTGACTGAAATGAATGACCAGAAAAAAGTGTGTGAAAAATTAGTTAAAATTTTCAATAAAATACAAATTGGTCCTACAAAAGTTTGGGAAATTATTAAAAAGTCTGCTGCCAGACAGATTCCAATGTTATTAATCTTTACCGAAAAAAACCTGGGTCAGTTATAAGGAATGGCCTACACGATATTTCTAAAGCCAAAAAATAGTAAACATTTTTAAAAGAGCCCTCAACACATCCGGTTGAAAAGCAGTACGAAAGGTATGTTCTTGCAGATTTTTTATGTAACTGATGCTTGAGAGAAATATTAAGAAGAATTTAGGATCAGAAAGCAGTCAAAAATGACTAAAATTTATGGCAAGCAATATGCAGTTACTAGAAGCCAATCATTTGTTACAACGGGCTCTTTAAATATCGAAATTTACATCATGAAATGTCTACAAAAAGGCTAATTCCATGCATAAGACTTTATTATACGTTCACCTTACATTGGCCTTACTTGGCATCTTCTCGCTATGATAAACAAGCCGTTGAGTGATACAAGAACAATAATGTGGTATTTGACCAAAACTGCATGTAACTAAGGCCATGGGAATGATTATTATCACATTACCACATTTGTTAAGATTTTTGCGATCTCGCTCCTTATGCCTGCCTGCTGGCACGCTGACGTCCAAACCCATTAACTAAGGTCAATAAAATTTGGTCTGAATACGTTTTATTGTCCTGAAGTATATTAAATCGAATCGGTTATGCCACCACAAATGCGTTTAAAGTTTCATTTAGACGCAGTGTAAACTCATATATACATTCACAAACACATACAATATATAAAAGTCTTGCATATACAAAAATTAATTATATTTTTGATCATAACTTTTTTGATCGAACCGATATTGACCTAAATTTATAATCTCAAAATTTTCAATAGTTCTTCATTTGAACTTAAATAAATTTAGTCGAAGTTACGGGTTTTAAATGAACTATTTTCACGACAATAACAAATAATCAGACTAGATATCATTGAGCTTCCACAATAAGTGTGGATGATCACAGTCTGTATATGAACAGCTAGATAGAAGAGCATGATTAAGTCAACTCAGGAAATCATTGATTTTTTGGGGTCTTAGATGACTTAATAACACCTTTTTCACTTCTTGCGGTGATGGAGGGTCGAGGAAATATCTAGATTTCCGCGTAATATTATAAACATTTTATTGGAAATAAGCTTTCCATTTCCTACTGAACTCTATGATAAGAAATTTAACAGAAATATTCATATAATATTCCATTTGGAATCACTGTTCATTCGCTAAATAGTCTTTTATTTAGCATTCAAGTCACTGCTCAAGTAAAGAGAAAAAATTCTCGAGTAATATATACGTATAGACGCAGTAATTGGTTTGTTTACTTTAGGTTTTTTATTTTATTTTTATAAAAAAAAATATCTTTCCCTCTTTTTAATTTATTATATGTCCGCAGTTTTATTCTTCATTATATTTTTTCAGTTCCATAAGTTCTTCCTGTTTCTCTAACAGCTTGCAAAGTTTTCTTAAAAAAAAATAAAAGAAATTCAGGAAAATATATATATGTATATTTATAGAAATGACCACAACCATGATTTTCTTAACGCAGATAATAATGATATTGATGAAGTGGTAAAATGAAATTTAAATAATAAATTGTTAAACATTTTAAATTACCATAATGTATTGTTAATAGTTATGTTCATATCCTCATCGGTTCAGATACAGATTTATCTCTTATATAATTTTTTCACCAAAATCTTCTTTTACAGATCCAGTAAGATGCGAAGGAATCAAATTTGTTTAAACTTTTGTTTCAAGTACTACTTGGACTCTCACTCTTTTAGGGAGGGTCCAGGTAGCTTAATAAAACTTAACATAGTAATAGTTGATATGTTAATTAAGTTTAAAACTAGTTAGAAGTTATAGTCGCTCAAGCCTGACCATTTTATATACTACACCACATTGTTGGTTATATGAAAATTTAATGAATGACCCCCGTATAATTTGTTTTCTAATTTATGCTAAAGAGTACAGTATTTAATCATGTTCGATTAGTGAATTTTAAAAGGATTTATCTGGAGCGTTATATGGTGCAGTGGGGTATAAAAACTCAGCTAAATTGGATGCATGAATGAACTGGGAGAAAAAACCTGACCACAATCACTACTAAGTATATTCGAACAGTAAACTTAAACGTGGGATAATCAGCGTTACCGTTAACGTTTTTCGAAAAATCGCACAAAAGGGGATTTTGGAAAATAAAGTCGTACCTAAAATGTGACTTGTGGAACTAAAGTCGTCACAGATTAAATTTTTCAAAAACTAAAACTTTGTTCAATGTATTAAATTATGGATATGCTCTGAATAGCCAACACTTTGTCTTTTCTATATTTTAAAACTATTTTGATTTCCATTATAAATTTCTTAGAAGTGCAGTTGATGAATTTTTATGATCCTGTCATTTTAAATTTTAACCTATTCATCCAAAATTTATATAAAATTTATGGATATGTACTTAGTTAAGCCGAATTACTGAATTTTCATGAAGTTCTATGTCGAAAATGCTAATTATAAAAAAGGTACGAAAAGGGGAAATTTGAAAAAGTTCACAAAAGGTCACACGCAGTTAAAAAAATCGCACCAACGGTAACATTGGGCGTAATACATTTTTCCTCTATGTTACAAACATCAGCGTAAACGTAAAATACCCCAACTTACTACCTCAAAATACCTCAGTTGTAATCATCCAAATTATACAGAATTATTGTCAAAAAACCGTTTTCTACATCACCAAAGGAGTATTAACCATTTGTGCTGATGTTTGTAACACACAAAAAAAGCGTTACACCGAATTATTTTTGAATCTTGAATCGAATGCTTTTTGAATCTTTTTCCAAAACCCTTCGATTAACGTTTTTATAGTGATTTCTGTCACTTTGTTCGAAAATTTCCGTAAAGATTATTACAACAGATTTTTAGTTTCTTTCGCCACAAATGCAAATTGCTAGCCATACCAAAAACTCTATGGGGAATTTTGACTGCTTTTAAATCCTAAACATTTCTCCAACATTTCCTTAAGCATCAGCTCAAATTTTTCAGGAAGTTGCAAAAAATCTGTTATAATATACGTCTGATCATACAGTATGCAGCAAGAATACTTTTTTACAAAACTAGACTTTAATTTCCGTGCTGGGTTTTAGTCTCTAAATCTTTAGAAACGTTCCTGTCAAGAACTTTTGCATTAGCTTTAACTTTTCGTTCCAAATAGTCCGAGCTCGGAGCTAATGGAGTGTTTTTTTTCGGATGTGTTGGGGCTCTTTTGAAAATTCACTCTATTTTTTGGCTTAGAAACATCATGTGGACCATTACATATACCTGAACCAGGTTTCCTGTCAACGGACAGTTGGAACAGTTTTTACAGCAGACTTGTGAAAGCTTGGCCATCTTTAGTACGCTCTTTTCCTGGTCACTCATTTTAATTAGATTAACAATATATTCATTTGTTTGATATTTAACATTATAACTGACATGTTTTACAAAGGTAACTTGATAAAAAAAAATAGTTAAAAGTTGAAATAATAAACATGCGTTTTTTCGATCTCACTCCTTAATATAAATTTAAACCTATAGTTTATATTGCTATTAGCTTAATAACTCACTAAAACATTCTTCTTATTTTCTTTCTCAAAAGGTTATGAAAATATACATTTCCTTATCTTCTTCATAACCGCCATGACATTTCTGCTGCAGAGCAAAAAGAAAAAATAATTTCCAAAATTATAACAGAAAATAATTTATTTTTTAATTCGCGTTTTAGTGAAATGATTTAAAACTTGTGGTGCTTTAAAAAATAACTAAAAGTTCGCAAAGACAAGTCCATTTGTTAAATTGGCTTTTTAGACAAATTAAAAATTCCTTTACGTAAAACATAAAAGTTAAGCAAAAGTACTTCATTGAAGTAAATTAACATTATTTTTTTCTCTCTCTGTACTTTTATTTATCGTTAACTATTTCAACTATCAAGAATTTTAGCAAGTTATTTTTTCTGGCCACTTTTTGGATTTTAGATTCTTTTTATTGTAGATGTTTTCTTAATATATAAAAAATTAACTTAAACGTATCTAACACACATACATATAAATAAATTCCTCATATCATTTAGTGATTAAGCACGTTATTCATTTCGAAATATCTGTAAACTAAAACACCAGACGGAAGTTCATTTTCAATTTATTATTGGCGCCAAACAGACATTACTAAATTCAAACAATACATACGCACACAATCTTATAATCTAAAAGGGAAATTGAATATCTAAATTAGCAGTCCAAAATGCCTATTTAACGTATATCCCGAAATTGCTTTTATATATTGCTCTTGGTCAGCACACAAAGTTTTGAAGTGGAAATAAGCCTGTAACTTTTGAAACTTCTAGTCCGGTTTCAATGAAATATCACGTAATAACAGTAGAAGTGCAAGTGAGTTGAACTTTGCGGATTTAACGAAGTTCCCAAAATTGATCACTACAGGTTATAAAAATATTCAAACGATTCAGATTCCTTATACCTGAACGGATTTAAAAGATTCAGCTAATTAAACTGCATAATATTCCGCTAGAATATTCAACAGGAGCATTTGAATTCTGACATATAGTAAATCAGCGTTTATATCTCTTTCGAATTTCTACATCCGAAATTGGTTGTTGATTACCGGACCATCTTAATGAGAAGAAGTTAATTATGAAATTGATCCCTTTGGTAGCCCAAAGGCGGCGATCCTTTCATAACCAGAAGATCTATTATCCTATATTGTGATAAAATGCATCTTTCTGCTAAGCATCGAGGAAAATCTAGCCGCTATACTGTCATAAGTGATCATACATTATTCTTACTCTCTTGTGGGTGTTTCTTCGAATTGAACTGTACGATAGATTGAAATCTAGAACGCGGATGGACCAGGATTACAACTATTTTTAATCCCGCACACAACAGGATCATTCTTTTTGAACTCAAATGCTGTACTTTTGATGTTTCTTTACGTTTAGCTACCTATTAGTGATAAATACTTTCTTCAAGAGATAGATAACACTTCTTATCTATCTCTTCATAAGGATATTATGATTGGCTATAAGAACTTTTTTCGGAATCAGTTTTAAGCTGACTAAATAATTTTAAATTTTTGAATCGCTTCCAAATATAGCTTTTGGAAGATCTTAAACATTCGACGCAACCGAATATATTATTACATGTTTTATTTATTTAACGGAACGTTCAAAAATAAATATTGAACGTGAATCAATTTGACAAGGCCCTAATTGAGATGCATGAATGTTATTTACCTTACATATGTACATATATTAGGTTGCCGCAGATGATATACAATCTTAAAAAATACTGAAGTTTTAGAAATCCTTATACATTTTGAAAAATTAATTATTCTACAATTTCCTGTAATTTAACTGACTTAATAAGGCAACAATTAACTAGCAAAATTTAAACTTTTAGAGGACCTACCTAATTAACATATATAGATCATCATCGCTAACTCACTGTATATGTTTTAAAAATATATATTCACTCAACAATTTCCGCACAAATCAGCAGGACTTTAATTCCTTTTTGATTATTTTCTATTTTAATTTTTTGTTTTTATTTTTATTATTTGTAGAAAATAGAAATTAAAATAGAATAAAAAAGGGGAGCAAGTAGAAAACAAAGAAATAAGAAAATTCTACATACAAAGTAAAAACAATTAATGTTTCTAGCAGTCTTCAAAAGCCCTAAGATGTTTCAAGTTGTGCCAGTTAAAAATTATATTACGGTATCGACACCCACTAGGAATATGTAATCATTTTAATTCTGTTGAATTGAACATAAAATATGTCTTCTGATAAGCGTTCAGAGAAAAAACTTAACAAAATATTTAAACTGGAAGTTTGGGTATGCAACATTTAAAGCCAGAATTAAACTGAACGCAAATTAAGATGATGGAACGGTCTTCACCATTTAATTAAGGTTAATCCGGAAATGTTCCGATTCTATTACAGCCGGTTGTTTGCTAATTATATTTGAACGACTAATTACCTCTCACTATCTGAGATCGTAAGTAGATGTTGAAATATGATCGTGTATGTCATGGAAAACCACCACCAGTATTTAGTGGCTTGGATGAGTGGGCGGACAATATGCTATCAGATATTATCTAGATTCTTGTTCACTCGTTGGTCTGTCAATTCTGAGTTGTTTATGTAATACTGGGAAATGCGGTTCTTGTGGGGCAACTTAATTGAATCGATCAAAGCCCCAAGAGCTGCAGACATGTGTTTTCATAATGTTATTTTGAGTTTTCACTTTTTAGTTTATAAAATGAAGGAGACTGCTACTTTTACCTTCGGCAGAGGTACTAAGTCCCATCTTTGCTTCTTTCTTTTGGTAATAGAGGAGTGAGATAACTTTGACTTGTATTCCTGATTACAGTCAACAATGATATCAAAGAACTAGGGAATTTTAGCACTGTTATTGTCAACAAACTTGACTCTGTCGAGTTATATTGGAGTTGGTAAAAAGCGAGACAAGGTGAATGTTAGAGAGCATAGGATCATGTGGATGATTATGGGATTAAGTAGTGCTTATGGCTTCATTATTGTAATATTGTGATAATTGCACTTCATATTTCTGAACTAAATAATCAGTTGCCTGCCTAAGTGTTAATTTGAGTTCTATCGCTTGACATCATTAGGTGGTGTCGTAATCGAGATGACATTTATCAGCATAGACTGTTCGACCGTAATATATGATTCCTAAACCATGTTGAAGTATGGTAAGTTAAAAATGCTTTTCAAGTATGGTAATATTAGTGATTCTAAGATCTTTTCAATTGGTGATAATGTAGATATCGGGTTGCTATGTTTTACAATTATAGAATAGAATTTATAAAACGAGAATTTGGGAAGAATGGTGGAATATTCGATTGCTATTTCAACATTTAGATACCTTCATAAATAAGGAGTTTTGATTGTGCTTATACTCTCGTAGTTTTTGTCAAGTTTTGCTAGGTCCGATGTTCTAAAATTTGTCGGCGGAACTGAATTCCACATTTTCTGTCATCTGTTAATTGCTTTTAATTAAGATGATTGCAACAGTTGCAACTAAAACGAATCAAAAATATTTACTTCTCATTAAGATTAAGAGGTAATCAGTAATGCCAATATAATTGGTGCAAAGAATATTGGCGACCTTGGAGTAAAATAAACTTTAGAAACACCAAGCGCCACCAATCGTAACTAACTTGATATCCCAAGCAGGTGACTGTAAAATTACAAGGAACGACCATTATATAAATGATTATCTCAAGGACACCCACAATTTCTTCACTGAATCTGTCACCAACAGTGTCAATAACACCTTTCATAATATAGATTAAGAAATTAAATACAAACTCAGTCAAAAGAGAGAGAGTTCCATTGTAGAGCTTGTTATTAAACTTCCATTACTACAATCCTCAAAGCCTTAGACATATTCAAAACTTTTAAAATGCAGCTTGAAAATCGCTATAACTTACCATCAATAGGAAGATTTAGGTGTTCGGGGACAATAGTGAAATACTTAACCTATTGTTCATCCTGGGATATCACGAGATGAGCAATCGAAATACCATCACTGACTCACCCGGGACATATCAGTAATGATCTTATGAATTCCGCCTGTATCATACTTTTTTGTTTGATTTCATTAATCATTTCATTTACAGCTTTGAACGCCTTTAAAAACATATGGAAGACTTATGTCATGCAAACTACCATATGCTAATAGAGTAAATCTGGAAAAAGTGGGGAAGGGATAGAGATTGGCTTTAGGTCTAAAGGTTATTAATTGGTTGTGAACTCCCGAATTAATACGCACTTTATACACTGCAACAATTAGACTGCCAAGACTAACATACCTCACTGAATTGCTTAGATCAATATTCTCATCCAGAATAAGTACCACGATTTCAGTTAGTTAAAACAGATATAATATAATTCTGACAAACATATCTTTGATCTACTTATATTGTGAACATTACTACTAGAGTCTTTTGCACAAAAATATTGAGGATTTTAAAATATCCAGGATTTTCTTAAATCTTTTTTCCAAATTTTCAGAAACGCAAACATCATTCTGCAATTTATGAAAAATTTCCCATCGGCTATTTTGCCAATAAATGAAGTAAATGGTAAAAACGAAAAAAAAACTAAAAAACGGAATCGTTTGTAAACGTTTTTGAAGAAAACTTTTTTCATTAGCACAACTTTAAGAGTTCTTAGACAGCTTTCGAGTAGTTTGCAAAAACACATACAAACTAATACATACGTACGTATATACATATAACATATAATTTAAAAAGAAAATACTAAGAAATAAGTAAGGAATTCTTTTATTCTTTTACATATACACAAACATACACACACTTCAAAATAAAAGATACGAGTGTGATGAACTGACTTTGCTACAGTCGAATATCAACGAGTATAGAAAGAGTCCGTAGTGAAATGGTATTTGAACAATGATTGAATCTTTGCATAAACTAAACCATAATGATGATTGTCATCATTATCATTATTATTTTAGTTTTATGAAATTTGTCTTTAAGTTTCTTTGTATTTGTTTGGTTATCTGTCAGTAATTTCGTTGACTTTTGGACATTGTCATTCCAAATTCTTCATTTATCCATTTATTGTCAGTTGAAATATTTTGCAAGTATTTTGTTTGGAAATTATTACTTTTCAATATTACAAGTTTTTTTGAAGTATTTGCAACATTTTGAGAGGTAGAGTATGTTTTTGGAATACTATAATGTTACGCACCACAGAAAACAATACGAAATAGAGGGGAAGTGAGCCGTATATAAGTTAGAGCGAATAATTCAAGAAAAGCTAACAAACCATTTGTATTAAGGAGGTATGCAAGTTTGGAAGAAACGTCAATTATGATCCCATCACACTATTAAGGCTTGTTATGCTCTTTCCATTGTAACATATATGAGACCATAATATATAAGTGTATTTCTTATTATGTATATATTTTCCAGGGATTTTCAAATGGAAAACGTTCCTGGAATTTTCCCGGGAAATTCATTTTTGTAAATGTTGAGAAATTTCTATAAGGAACTTTTGGGAAGTAATTTGAGTAAAAAAGGTATATTGTCTCCGTGTGTAACGTGAAACATCTAAAAATTCAATGAAATTTGACCAAATTGTTTGTTATTTAAAATTTGACTGAATTCAATCGTACTATGTCATCATACAAAAAAATCATCAAAATTGGATTAATAAGATATAGAATATTAGTGTGTAATATAGGTCGATTTTCTGAATTCTTATATATAATTATTTTAGTATATAATCAATTTAGTTTGTAGAATATAATACTCTTATTTATGGAATTGTTGTATTTAAAGTCGGCTTTGCTAACCGTCTGAAATATATGGAAGAAAAGGTGGTTCAGATTTAAAATATTCTTTAGTGTGGAATAATTCCATCCAAAATTTATCCAAAAATAATTCAAAGGCTACTATAGTTTACCCATATGGAATATTCCTCAATTCCGTGACTTTGGATTTGTGTTCTTGGTTTTAAGAATGTCGAATAGTGGTGTAGAAAAGGTTTCATCGTTTGGATGTATTTCTAACGTGCCTACATTCATTGTCATCTGTGAGACTAATTTTATTAATAGAGTAAAGTGTTCAATGAGGACGTTGCGAAGGTAATTTTTACCAAGTTTGGAATAACCATAGTTTTCTTCTCATCTGAAGTAAATCTTTCATTTAAAAATTTTTAAACAAAAAAAATAAATTTACTTTGTTTTAACTTTTTTAATTCCCAAAGTATTTCAAACATTCGTTGCAAACTCACAACGCGTCCAAACATATTCTTTCCTGCCATTTATTATTTTCAAACTAACAAAAACAATTTCAAGTTTCATAAGAACAAAAACAAAAGTAGAAACTTTTACATTCGGATGCGGTGAACTTTAAATGCCTTACAGAAGTCAAATTTTAAATTTCATTTTAAGAAGACAAAGTAAAAATGGAGAAATTTATAAAAAGATATTTTTACAAGGAAGTGATTGAGTTTTGGTTATAAATCTCTCATGGTATACAGTGATTTCCCGGTTAAACGAACGATCATGCTTCTCTTATTGAATATCTTATATAACGAACAAATCAAATATTTTTATCAATAAATAGGTATGTACAGTACTGTTCGAAAACTAAGCAACTCTTTCGCACAAAGTATTTATTATCTTATTTCGCTGTTCATAATTTAAGGAATTTTTTGTATGTTATTTTTTCGAATCGGCGCACTTTTCGTCATAAACTGTATGAGAATCGTGTAATTCAGGTTCTGATTCAAGGCAGTTTATTTGTTACATATTAGCTTTGTACCCAATTCTTCCGGGAAACAGCGTTATCAAACCCATGACTAACAACTAATGAATTCCATTAGCTGATTTCTAATCTTAGACCAACTTTTAAGTGCTAAAAATCTTATCGAAGTGGTATTTCTTACTTAGCATTGCGTAAGATATTTGGGGGCCAAAATGATACTGAAAATGGAACGATCCACTTTTGTTTTAATTTCTAGAATAGAGCCAACCACATCATCCGAAAAACAGGTTAAAACCAAAACATTGCCACCCCCTTGTCTTTGTTGGGTCTCCCATGTAGTTGCTTTTTCTTGCATAACACACACGATCTGAATACAATTGGTTAATTTTAGATCCACAACAGAGTAAAATAGTCCTCCATTTTAGATTTTGCTAAATCATACGTCGGTTGGTCTTGATTAAAATAAATGACCGTTTTATTTAACGATAATGATACAGATGTAATGGAACTTTGGAGGAATTCATTAAATAGGAAGAACAGAATTATATTGAAGTTAAAAAATAGTATTTGGACAGATCTAAGGGATTAGTAAAGTAGTGCAATAAGAAATTTACTGTGCCACCGCATAGTACTATCTTTTCTTAGAAAAAATTCTATGCAGAAATTTTAAATCTCTGGTATTTCCCTTTCTATTAACAATCGATAATTAATATTTATTTTGCATGAGGGTACCTTTTTTTGTAGCCCTACCGAAAAAAATTATCATTATGGCCCTGTGCAAAGGTTTGTAATGACATGAATTAGTTTAAACTATACAATTTAATTAAAAACCACTTCCTGTGTCGATTAATGTTGTCCGTCCGGCAAAATTTCTGTACAAGAACCGATGTTAACAATCTAAACGACAGAATTTCAAATATATCCCGATGACATTTGGTATATATGATGTTTAAGTCCAATAACGAAGCCTATTTATTTATGTAAGTTAACTCAAAGAATCAAACTCCTTTTTCCATGTCTGAGCTTGGTTGAAGAAAATATTGGTTTTCAATTGACTATTATGCCCCTGTAATTTTAGATCTACAACTATTATAGATAAAGCCTTCATAATAAAATAATTTATAGAAAAAATTTTGATAGGGTATGGGGAAGTGGTATCCCCTGTTACAGCAAATTTTATGAAATTTTGCATAGATGAAGTGATAACGCATACTTTTATCGAGTACGTAATTTTGGGATAGAGCAAGTGGTATCACTTACAAGCGGAATTTTCATCCAGCAGTTCTCCAATATTCTGACACAGGAATAAATTCCAAATATATTTATATATATATATATATATATATATATATATATATATATATATATATATATATATATATATATATATATATATATATATATATATATATATGTATATATATGGAAGTAAGGATCAAAGCACCTGTTATAAGTAGACCATGAGAGAGTAAATACATGCAAACGGAAAGTAATTTTGTTAATCCCATCCCATGGGATTAACAAAATGTTTAATAGCATGAAATGTATCCCATGCTATTAAACATGGAGAAATGATTTCTTCTATATTCCAAATGATAATTTCCTCTAACTTTAGCGTAAATATCATTCCAAAGTTCGATAATCGATAACTTCCAAATGTGATACCTTTTGGAACAATTTCTTTAAAACCCCGATATATATCATGAAGAGGTCTACCGTTTTCACTAATACAAAATTTGATAGTTTTATATGTTGAAAAATCACTTATCTCTCTATAACGTTTCTTCTACCGAACATATTGGGTCGACCATTTTAGTCGGATGAGAAGTGCATTTAGAAATTTTGTAGTGCCCCAGAAAATACAGTAATACAAATAAAATAGCAAACTTAGTATACTCCCAGTCACCACTTGGTAAAGTGAAGGGTAATTTAACGAAAGAAAGAGTTTGTGAAAGGAAAATGTAAAGCAAAAAATCTTAACGTTTAAAAACCATCTAAAGAAGTTTGCTTTGGTCGTAAAGTGTTGAAAAAAATTCATTCGTTATTGTTAGATATTATGTGTGTGTATGTGTGTTTGTGAAAATATTAACAGAACATTTTGTGGAGTTATCTATTTCATAGATCAGCACGAAATTATTTGTATATTTTGTTTTTGCTTCAGTGTTTTTGACTGCGATTTAATGGTAAAATGTTGCAATAAATCTGAATGTCTCATAAAATGCGAGGGGTTGATTTTGGAACAAAAGTTATTGTAATTTCAATGTGAAATTATAAAGTTTGTTTGTTTTTTATTATATTTTGTCATGATTAAATTTATGGTGTATTTATATTCGTAATTGATAGGAAGCAAATATCGACTCCAAAATAATAAAAAGCAGTGATATTATGATTTTGACTTTTTAGATATTTAAAATTATTAATTGGAAATCAAATAAATATAAAATTTTTAAATTTTAAAATACGGAAATGAACAGACAGATGGCTTTTTACTTTTGTATAAATCAAAATTCAGCGACTTCAAGAAAACTACGTAGCCGATGACCTTGCTTATATATCGTAGAGAGTTAACAGTTTTTTAAGATAACTCAGTTATCTAAGATATTTGATCGAAATTGATAGTTTCACGCACACCTATACTAGTATTGTAACCAAACGTTTCCTAAAATAGAGGAGATTTGATTTTATACGCAAAAATTTTGTAATTCATACATTCAAATATGGCTTCCACATTACTGAAGACTTATATGCATAGAATAGAGCCGGCAAGTTACTTATCTCTTAGAATGGGAAACTGTCAACTTTTAACATTTTCTTTATCAAACGCAGACTATGTGATGTAACTTGGAATTCATTTGAACAGTAATCTTTAAACCAAGGAATTTCTTATGAAGCTGAAAGTCATCCTGTGTAATACAGTGTAAAAACCAGTGTGGATGTATGACAAAAAAAGTTTGGTAATTCAAAGTAAAACTAACATTGACCACACACATTGAGAATTCTGGAACTATATAGAGGCAACATCAGGAACGAGAACTTTCAATGTAGTGAAACCAGAACTTGTCTAAGCCAGAAGTACATTTAAATCTCCATGATCGTTGTAACCCCTTTGCAAACTTCCTCTAGGATTTGAAGATCAGACTTCCAACCCCACTTATATCAGAACAAATATAATATGCCCCTTTTTGTAGAATTATGCATTAGTTATTGGTTTCAAGGCAGGCCGACCTAATATTTAATAAACACAAGCAAGAAGGCCATATCCGGCAATGTCGTGGTAACAAAAGATAGAACAGACAGACGTAGCTAAATCATGTGAGATTTTTTAATCATCAACTGTAGCTTTTTAACTTTGGGAACTGAACTTTTATGGGAGCAATAAGAAATTATAAACTGAATCTTGTCAACTCTTGTCATATTGTTTCACATGTTTTACATAGTTGTGCAATTTAGTTAAAATCGCCTCATATTTAAGACTTTATAAGCTAAAAAGCCTCCTGGATTAGGCTTTTTAGCTTACAAAAGTATGTTGTTAATATTAAATAATAGAGCAAATTTAACCAGAGGAAGTGATTTTGATTCGAACGGTATATCTGAAAGTCGTAGCACTTGTTTTTCTGTCCATTACAAAAATCTACACAAACGCATTAAATTCTAACTACATATGTTGGTGAAGAGTATAAAGATTTAGGGCAATATTTTTACCAAGTTTAAGAGTAAAAAAATTAAATTGAACATTGCAAAAACACTGTTCTGAAATAGATTTTGATCATTGAACTAAGAAATGCTTTCCGATTTACATAAAAAGTTATAGTTCATCTATGTTTAAAATCTACCACGCTTTTGGAAACCTTTAATGTGCTTTTAAATTCTCTCTATCATTGGTCCATTTCTACACTGGTCTAAGCTGCGGGAAGTTTTGAGTATTTGCCTCTTTTCGGAAAACTCCATATATTGTTTTTGTACCACTCAAGACATATAAATATAAATGATAGTAAAAAAAATCAAGCTAAATATAAGGACCCATTATAAAGTCATGCGAATGGAAGTAGCCTTTTTTGTAAACGTGCGAATGGAAGTAGCTTTTTTTTAAACTTGCATTGATGACAATTTTAGAATTTTTTTTTTAAATTGTAGAGTAATTTATAGTTGGACTTGACCAACTATAACATTATCAATAAAGTTTATGTTTAAATATTTTAATTAACAACGTATGTAATGAATTTTTCTATCTCATTCCTTAGTTTTAATTGAATGAAAATTATTCCCATCATGTATATAAAAGATTCCATATAACATGAATTTTCAGAATAATCAGACATGGTAGCCTTAGCTTAACTCTTTTAACAAAAAAAGTTATTTTCATTTTGAAAACATTTGCTAGTTCACAACTAATTATAACTTAAATAATCTCATTAAAATTTACGTTTACTAAAAGCTTAAAATTTTAATATTTTACCTCTCGCAACGAAAATACAACCACATACAACCATATACATATTATATAAGTTTAGTGTGTTGGTAATAAATGTTCTATCTTATCATTGTTATTGTAGTTAATTACAGTTTTTTTAACACAAATTTATAATGATCACTAAAAGTGTTGATGCATAAAATGAGAATTTCTTAACAACCAAAATGTTATATTCTCATACATACATACACAGTTTATACAAGAAAATTATTACACATACAAAAGCTAAAATGTCATGGTGATGATAAGTCATCAAATTGAATGATTTTCTGAAATAATATTGAGAAATAAAGAAGACCAAGACACTTTAACGTATTAAGGTGTTTTACAGAAGAGCATAAGGGAAAAACGACATTATTAGCGAACAGTATTAGAGTTTTAAGGTTATACATTTATTGTTTATACTCTCAATACCATAAATGATGAATTAGAGCTTAAAAGGTTAATTATTATTTTAT
The DNA here is from genome assembly GCA_004302925.2 of Cochliomyia hominivorax. Classification (NCBI taxonomy): domain Eukaryota; kingdom Metazoa; phylum Arthropoda; class Insecta; order Diptera; family Calliphoridae; genus Cochliomyia; species Cochliomyia hominivorax. The sequence goes on from PYHX02000467.1 coordinate 57,285,868, forward strand.
TTTCTGCAAAAACAAATAAGATTAAACTACAAATTCGATCGGTCCTTGTTCTAACAAAATCACCAGTATCAAATTTCATTGCGATGTCTAAAAAAAATCAAAAATATATATTTATAAATATAACTTCCAGAAATTTCAAGGTAGTGGGTATCTTTTGATTCTTAATTAAGTTTCCTTTTAATAAAAAATTTCCCTGAATTACATAAAACAGAAGAAAGAATGTATATTCGGTCAAGCCCGACTATTTTATATTAAAAATGGTTATTACGAAAAATTAATAACAACCCTCCTATAAATTGATTTTCTGAACTATTTTTAAGTGAGAAGTACATTATTGTGACACTAAGATTTATGTTACAATTAAGCGTTTACAAATGATTTTTTCTGGTGGGGATATATGGGGGCTACAGGAAATAAAGACCGACCCTCGTATAATTTTGCACTTTAATTTTTGCTTATATTTAACTTAATTTGACCAATTATATTTAAAGTACCAATGTATATGTGAGATTTTTGCTTTTAAAGTGATATTTGGAAAGCGGTTTGCATGGGACCTATGAGAATTAATGAGCTGACTCTTGCATGTTTTGGTGCATCATTTTAGAATATGATAAAATTTACTGGTGCCAAATTTTATCACTATAATTTAAAAAAATTGCTACCTGTAAACTGTTCACAACGTTGACATAGACAGACGGACGGACATCGTAAAATCGACTCAGAAAGTGATTTTGGTAAACTTAAAGGTGGGTGTTATACCATTTTTTCCACACAGTTCAAACATCATCACAATCGCATAATAACCAAACCCCTTTCGGTGGTGTAAGTTATAACAAACACCTTCGGTAGTGTAGGGTAGAAAAATTTTAAATTAAGTTCGGACTCGCCGAGTCTATTAAAGTATATCGTTCCGGCTGGTTGTCCATGTAAAGCTTATTCACCAAGTACAGGTCGCACTTTTAAAGATATCTTAATGAAATGTGGCACGTACTATTATTATGGCCCAAGGGCGATGACCGTTATGATCGAATCATAATTACATATAGGTCACAACAAATGTCCCCCGGAATGGACTTTTTAGTGCATAAAATTCCTAAATATACATTTTTATATTTAAAAACGAACGTTGTGTAAAATTAAACGAGGGTTGGTTCATAATTTTTTTATTTCACTATAACCCTCCAGTAAAATACCCTTAAATGTATAAATTTTACATAAATATTAGTAACGTAAGGTTTTACTGCACCCATAAGCATAAAAAATTACGCAATTATACGAGGATTGTTCATAAATTTTTCTAAGCACGCATATACAGCGAATAATGTGGTGTAGGGTGTTATATGATCGGGTTTTAACGACTATGAAATTTTTACTTTTTGATAAATAATTCAGTTTTTTCAGTAAAAAGGTGCCTTGAATTTTGTGAAATAAAAAAGAGAGTTCGTGGTACCTAACTTTACGCCCCAATAATATTCGTTAATAAAACAACACTTGTGTGAATATTTCCTTTAAAAACACTAATAAATCCAATAATTGTCCTTCGTAAAGTGCTTATGGAAATCAAATCTTGATTTAAATATAAAATTTTTGTTTTTCATACAATTCCAAAAATATCACCCCGGCTACATTTTCAAAAACATATTTATATGTCCTATTTTTTTCTTATATTCTGTAGTTATTTCAACTTTTTGGAATTTCACAATATTGATGGCTCGATTTAAGAGTAGAGTAACTCAAGATTAGAGCAACTCTAGAATAACGAAGAAAGAACTCGTTAGCATCGGCAACCCGTGAACAGTTACCAATTGATAAACATCATTAATGGAAAGAAATCACAGCAACAAATAAGTGATTTGTGGATTAAACAATGCGAATAGTGCAACTACAAAGGGAATCTTTGATAACAGATGGTAATTAGAATCCGATTTCTCAAATAAGGGAACTCAAACTGCAGCTTTACAACAACAGTACTATGAGACAACAGTTGGTATTGCTGTTTCAAAGCAATTTATGGCAAAACAAATAAAGAAATTTGCAAAAAGAGACGAAGGAATGTTTCTAAAATGGCTTGCAACGACGGCAACACGTCAAAACGATATTAGGAAATAATACGATTCATCAGAGAATTCCGAACTTTCAGTTTTTCGCGACGTCCGACAAGTGGTACAATGAAACAAGGCTGTCTCTATGACTACATTAAGTTATCGTGTTGAATAATATAATGAGCGAAGTCTGTTCAGAAAGAAGAGCAAGTCTCTCACGTCAATGTCAACTCTCACTCAAGATATCCAACATGCAAGCAAAGTTAGAACACTTGAAAAAACTGGTGCGCAATGTTTGGATTAATATAAATATCATGAAGACCGAAGCAAGGAGGATCAACAATATGCATGGCCAACCATTACAATACGTAGTTAGATTCTGATATCTGGGTAGCATAATCACTAAAAATGGAGGTGCAGATGTAGACATGATTAACAGGCCCAATAAAGCGAGAGCTTTATTCGATTCTGCCCCACTGTGGTCTGGTGGCAAAAACTATCAACGTGTTGCTTATATAATTTTTATTTAAACAAATATTACAAAAATTATAATTCTAGTAAAAATAATAATTTTATAAGAAAGAAACATAAGAGCATTGTCTGTATACTTCAGTAGCCTTGTGTGTGTGGAATATATTTTTTGTTTATTTTCAAACATTTTTTTAAATTATAATAATTCAAATATTTTTTCTTTATCTTTTAATTCTCGAACAAACTTAATACACTTTTTAGAACTTATAATGATTTTATATAGAAGACTAAATGCAACATAATTTTAATTAGTCAAACATAGACTATAAGTTCTGAGATGGAAATATTCTAAACACAGGAGAAAAGTTTCCCACACATCCGGTAGGAAAGTAGTCCAGTTAGAAAATTGCTCAGACTGTTTGGTACGAAAAGGTTTAAAAACATACAATGCTCAAAAAATTCCTCTCAGAAACGCTGCAAAAATTTTACAGCCTAAAACCACAGCATGGAAATTAGTTAAGTCAAAGTTTTTAAATAAAAAATTATTATTGCTGCATAATGGAAGACGAAAAGTATGAGGTGGTAATTTTTTCGCAAGTTTCTGGTCAAAAAAATATTTTGCTGTTGCTTGAGAAAAAGTTGAAGAAAATTTGGAGATCCAAAAGCTATACAAATTTCCCAAAAAGTTCTTAGAATGGCAAGTAATATATTGTAGCGACAAATGAAGCCAATTGTTTGTTACAACGAGCTCTTAAGTATCGAAATTTACATCAAGGACTGTTTATTACAAAGGCTGCTTCCTTTCATAAGATTTCATGATGTGTCTACTCTGCCACTATGGAGAATAAGCTTTTGAGTGGCATAAGAACAGTAATATGATATTAGTACCAAGAGAAGAAAATCCTCAAAACTGTCCGAAGCAAAACACAGTGGAGAGAAAATTTCGTCGCTAGTGATGAAAACTTTAACGATATTTTTTTATAATTTGTAATAACAATTTCAAACAAATAGAAAAATAAAAATTGTAATTTTAGTGAATTTATTTGTATTAAGATATATCGCTATTTTATGTTCAAAAAATCAATTTTTTAATTTTTTGGCGGAATCACATTTCTTGGAATTATGAATGAAAACTTTTTATTTGCAAAATGTTTCAAATGCTTACAAAAACTGCAATGATAACTTAGAAACTACCACTGCATAACCGAGATAATATTTTATATCTATTAGCTATATAATTGACATAATATACTTTTGTCTGACATATGAACTGTTTATTTACTAAAACTAACCAGATAATAAATTCCATTATATACCCTGCACTACTGAACCTATATCGAAATGTACATATTTTGAGTTATAACGACCTTGCTGCAAATGAGCAATATGTATGTTAACAAATTTTCGATCTCACTCCTTATAAACTTTAATACACTCATGTATGTTTTCAACTTTTTGCTTGTTCTTCTTTTTCACACCTTGTTTTTTTTGTTTTATTTTTTTCATATTTCCAAGACAAACTATTTTAATGAATTCCAAAAATTAAAAGTTGACATGGATTTTTAATAAATTCCCGAATTAGTCTACGTTTTATGGTTTAAAAACAAAATTAAACAAACAAACAAATAAAAAAAGATAAAACTAAATATGCAACAATATTTCTCATGAATTTTAAATTAAAATATTCAGAAATATTTTTTGTTTTTGTTTGTTAGAGAATAGTTTAAAGTTAATTCACCCTTCAGCAATAATAGTAAAAAATAAAGTGTATTAAGTTCGCTGTTTTGCAGGTAAAACCAAAACTTTAGTCATACCGTCCATTTAGGAAATATTGAAATGTTTTTTTTTGTTTTAGAAATATATTTATCTTCTCATATCCACTTCATGAATTTAGGAATTCACGTTATTATAAAACTTTTATAGGGTATTTGTGATACAGAATCCATCATTACTGTTTGAAATAAAATTTATGTTTTTATCAACGAACATCTCTAATGATAATTTTAAAATTTTCCTCTTTTTTATTTGCATAAAAATTGCGTACAATTAAAAAAGTGTTGTTATTTATTATAAAGTTAATATTTTAATAAAGAAAACTTTAAAATTTGTTTAATTTATTTGTTCCCAATTAGCAAAAAGTTATTGCTTTTTGGATTTACAATTTTACAAAATTGTTAACAAATATTTTATTTAATTAAAACATACTTTTATTTACTCAATAGCTACACATGTATGTGTGAATGTGGGATTTGATTATAATTATAATCAGTATAAATTATAAAACTTTTACTATTTAGACCGAAACGTATGCACTTCTTTATTTGTAGATGGAGTAACGAAGGTTACTATCAACTACTTAGTTTTGATTAAAAGTTACTAATTTCAGAGAAAAAATATCGCATGTTTTAAAACAATATCAAATGTTACCTCAAAAATTATTAATCACAGTTTGTAAAAAATAACAATGATAATAAACATGTAAACATGTTAAAGTCGATCAAGCCCGACTATGTAATACCCTACACTACACTATTAGTCTTATAAGACTGCTACAAAAATTTCAAAGTTTTAAAGGATTCTTTTTCTAGAGAATTGTATTGGAGTTAGAAAAAAATATGAACCGACCCTCATATATTTCTGAAGAGAGATTTTGGCGCATATTTTTATACATTTAACTTAATATTATTACAATACCAACGTTTATAAGTTTCAAAGTAAAATTTAGAAGGGTGCTTGTATGGAACCTATGAGAAATAATGAACCGACCCTTGCATCAACTGGCACATCATTTTATAATATAACACTTATTTTCCCAAAATTTGGATAAAATCATTTTATATTTAGAAATTTTATGGACTAAAACCGCATTCCGGGGGGACATTTGTATGTGGCCTATATGAAATAATGGACCGATAATAATTGGTATCGGTCTCGGAGCGTAGACATTAAACAAGCGTTACATGGACAGCCAGCCGCACGTACGGACAGACATGCTTAAATCGACTCAGGAAGTAATTCTGAGTCGAACGGTAGAATTAAAAGTGGTAGGTGGCCAATTTTTTTTCGCGCGTTATAAACATTAGCACAAACGCATAACACCCTCACTACCTATATTGGTGAAGGATATAAATAGTTATAGACTGATATATGAGATGAGTACAATCGTACGATATCACCATAAAAAAACATATCTTAACCGGATTAAGAGAATATCATAATAAAGATCGCAATTTGAAAAGCGATTTTTCTGAATTTTCCGACATACATTTATTCTAATTGTTTTAAATTTTATAATTTTATTTATTACACTATAGCGCTGATACGACGCTTAAATATTAGTATTTCAATGGAATACGGCGAAAATAATTTTAAACATCAATTCGCATTCTAGTGGAGTTTTCTGTAATTCTAACTGCGTTATATATATATTCATAAAATTTCTACAAATGAAAGCTTTTTAGCGCCGAATACAGGATTCATAGTTGTTTTACTACAATTATGGATTATAAAAGATATAAAACGTTCCATTTATAGAACATGTAAAATTCCCTTTTTAATCCGTGAATTCCCAAGAACAACAATTTATTTCTTAAATTTCTGGAAACAAAAAACACCAGGGAAAGAAGAAGCCCTAATTAAAGCATTTGAATTTTAAATAAATGCATATTTTTAGTGCAACTAAAAAATCTCTCTTAGAGAGAGCCGTTCTATAATAGCAAACTATTGTATAGAAGATGTGAAAATATAGTGAATGATATCAGTACTATTTCCCAAATTATTAAGAATATTTAATGTTATTTCTTGCTTTCTACACATTTGTTTGATAAAAATATTTTTTAAGTACCTGCGGTAATTTGTCAGATGATGTTAAATATTTCAACGAAAAAATAAATTCCATCATCGAAGTTATTTTGTAATAATAATTTATGACATATTTTTTATCAAAGTTAAGAAAAGATTTACTTTAAACTGACAGTGACACGTGCATTTTACGCAAGAGCTTACTTTCACATTTTCGAAATGTTCATCGTATAAAATATTAAAAAACTTAGAAAGAACATAATAAGAAATAAGTAGAAATTTATATGAACATGTGTACACATACATAATAATATATGCAAGTAGTATACATGTGTAGGTGTAGCATTATACAGGTGTATTTATGAATATAAATAAATACTGAAAAATAATTTTTATAAACACGTCACTTAGTCCTACCACCAATTTTAAATATACTGTTGGACTCAGAATCACTTTCTAAGTCGGTTTAAGCATGTCCGTCCGTAGGTGCGGCTGGCTGACCATGTCAAGATTATTCGCAAAGTACAGGTCGCAGTTTTGAAGATGTCCTAACGCAATTTGGCATATACTTTTATTTTGGCCCAAGAACAGCGCCTATTGAAATTGGTTTTGATCGGTTCATTATTTCATAGAGGCCTAATACAAATGTCCCACCGGAATAAAGTTCCAAAATATAAAATGATGTTAACCATATTTGCCAAAAGAAAGTATTATTATATTCTGCAATAATGTGTTAAATTATACCAAGATTTGTCCATTATTTCTCATGTGGCATATACAACCACCCTTCCAAATATCATTTTGAGACTCATATTTCGCATATTTACTTTGGTATTGTAAAAATAAAATATAAGCATAAATAAGAAAAGAAAATTATACGAGGGCCGTTCACAAAATTTTCGTAGTATTAACATTACATTAACAAACAACAATGTGGTGTAGGGTATTACATAGTCGGGTTTGACGGACTATAACATTTTTACTTCTTTTTAATTAATTCTTTACTCAGCGCCATACTTCGCTTATTTTTATCATGTCTCGAAATTGAAAGAAGGGTCTTAATTTTGATTTTTCCTAAAAACTTTAATTAACGACCTTGAAATGAAATTGGATTTTTTAACATGTTAACAACATATATTTAGAGTTTTAGTGAGTAACTTAAATAAAGTACAAAGATGTATGTGAGTAATATCAAATTATTCTTAATAAACTGTTGGAAAATAATTCCTCTTTATTTATATTTTATATTTTATATTTTAAACTTATAAATAAATACATTTCCAAAAAATTCAAGGTCATCTTTTAAAAAGTTGTAGTTAACATGATATTATATCAATGAAATTTGATATAATTAGGATTCGTATGAATGGAATGCAAATATTTAAAATGTTACTTCAGTTTTATAATGTAATTTAATTTTACATATTTATAGATTTAAAATCAAAAGAGAACAGCTGCCAGTTTTTTTGTTAAATTTGGTAAAAAGAATTTTATACAGTCTTTGATTTAATTATGCACATTTATAGATTAATAATCAAAAGAGAGCACCTGCTAGTTTTTGCTAAATTTGAGAAATTAAATTTTTATAAACATGAAATTTTGCTATATGTTCTACACGAATTTCACAAAATACCGAATAGTTACATGGGAAAAAACGAAATACGTGGACTTTTTTTATTATTTTTTTAGTATAAAATAATTACACAAATTTATAGATTAAAACCAATTTTTTATAAACGCAATATTTTCCTACAAATATAAAACCTTTAATTATAATAATTATTTTAATATCTGCCGATGATGAAATAATTTCATCTGATTTCAAAAGTGTCATATCATTTCAATAATTTCATAGAAGGTAATATTCAAATTAAACAAATTTAACGAATTTATATATATGAGCGGTCTCTGAATAATTGAATCGATTTTCTTCAAAAATGATTTTTCTCTAGGTATAATATTCTTGCCGATTTCTGTAATAAAACGAATCACTGTGAACCGGTTACCTTTTTTAGACTGAAGTTATAGATCGATATCTGAGATAATTTCTGGATATAAACGAAATTATTTGACATTTTGTTTTAATAAACAACGAGTATTTAAAAACTACAACAGCGGGCAACTGTTTTACTTGACAGAATGAAGGGCGGATAGGATCATGGGGAGTGGTGTCAAGCTACAAAGAAAATATTGATTATCGAATATCTTAAGAACTATAACAGCAATAGTTCTCAAATTCGACCCAATCACTTTCTCAATTATTTGAATTACTGATCAAAATATAGAAAAGATAGGATCAAGGAGGAAGATAATCCCATATAAAGTAAATGTAAATTATCGAATATCTAAAGAACTGTAAAAGCGGGAGTAATTTAATCGGTTCTAATTACTTTCCCAAAGTCCCTTTTTAACGACCAAAATTTAAGGGTGGCAAAGCGCACCGGGTCTTAGCTAGTGTTTAATAACAATGCTGCTTCCATTCATAACACTTTATAATGAGATCAAATTTTTTTTGGCCTGACTTTGTATTTTGACATTAATGGAAAATAAGGCCTTTGGGTGGTACAAGAACAACAATGTATTTATACTGACAGAAACAAAACCTCAGAATTATCCTGAGCTAAGTCCAGTGGAGAGATATTGGACTCTCGTAAAAAATATTTAAGAGCACAAAGAAGGTATCCAAAAGTGTGATAGATTTCAAAGCGAGAAAAGTAACGGAAGTACAATAAAAAAGTTAATGGAAAATACTTCCTTTATTACTATAATGGTTTCCAAAAATGTTTTTTTTTTTTATAACTAGTTCCAAACATTAAGAATATCTTATTAGAATTTAACATGGCTAGGGCTAACCATTATCTATCAGGGGCGTAGTCATTGTTCCTCCAAAGTCAGCCATCACTTACTTAAGTGAATGGTGGTGTCATCTCTTGGATCAGTAATTCGAAATATTTAAGCAAAATATTTATATTAATATTTATTGCGATATAAAGCAAAAAGTATTTAATTATAAAAGTATTTAAATATAAATTTGTATTTCTTATATTTTAATAATTTTTCAATATTACATTTTTTGCTAAAACAGATTATAAAGGATAATAATTATTATAATTTGTGATAAAATTACAAACATTATTACAGACCATTAATTTTTACATAAGTTTTAATTTAATTTTAAACTCTTTAATTAAATTTTCAATGGTCTCGAATTAATAGCACTGACATATTTTTTATCGGGTTTTATTTCCTGATCATTTTTTTTCTAAATTACCACCTTATTATATTTAAAATTTTGATAATACAGAATATATATTTAATTTATTTTAATATTGCAAAAACATTAAAAATATTTATATAATTCACCACACCACCACACACATACATACACACTTAGTTTGAAAATTTTCTAACATATAAATTGGAAACCTAAACATTTGCTTAAATTATTTTATTTATTTATTTATTTTATTAGGCAAATTTAGAAATAATAATAAATTGGGCCAACTCTAATACAAATATTGTTTTAGACCAAATAATAAATGATCAAAAAATAATAAAATACAACAAGTTAATGAAATTAAAATAATCTCCAGGGTATTTGACCAAATACAGCCGACTGTTAATGCAGAAAATTAAAAAACAAAAATAAAAATTATATATAAAATAAAAACCTCGGGCCTATTTTTATAATAGACATAAAATAAAATGTTAGGGTTTCTTTCTCCCCGTTTCTTTTTTGTAACCAGGAATTAAAGAAACAAAATCTGTAATTCCTGGTAATAAATTTGTTTATCATATATTTTATATAACGAATGTTTTAATAGTTTTCTAAATAAAAAATGTTAAAAACAAGTAGGAACACCATATTCGGCTCTTAAATAGTGTACAGTCAAATAGGACTCGATATTTTCGAAATTCCGTGTTAAATACATTATTTCCGAATACATTAAAAAGCTTTAATTATATGTAATTTTTTTTACGTTGTAAACCAAATGTAAAGTGAATTGATTTTCATTAATCTGTTTTAGCCGAATTTCATTGAATTAGTCATATTTAAGAGTTCTATCAACTAAAATTCTCTTTAAAAAAATAAAAAAATTATATGAGCTACAGTCTTAAAGATCCGATATTAATGAAATCATTGAATTAAAGACATTAAACAAAAGATGTTGAAAATTCAACATGGATTTTTTTACACTAAAGAACTTTAAAACCCCCTTTTCCCGAATAGGGCCTAATGTGGAAAATATGAGACAAATATTCGTTAAATCAATAATATATATTAAAGAGAGTAGTAAAATAATTTTTCCTAATTTAAGTAGAACTATTTCAATAATAAGAGTTTTATATGCTTAAAACCTAATTCCGAATAAGGTCCTTGTATTTGAGCTAGTCCAAATAACTACAAATTGTTGAGGTTATATTCTTTTACTATAATAATTATATGTGGGAAGATTCAGAACATCGTCTTTCAAATTGCGAACTTTATTACACATTTATATTCTATATTCTATATTACTCCGATTTAAATAAATTTTTATATGATGATATAACAAATTGAATTCAATCTCAGATATAAGTCTATAACTATAGGAGCGATATTAAATTGTAAAGTGCTCAGAGCAATAACAAACAATCTGTGGAAATTTCATAAATTTTAAGTTAAGTTCTTCTGGAGTTACACACGAAGGCAATAATACATACTTTTCTTAAATTAGTTCCCGAAAATTTCCAATAAAAATTTCTCGGAATTTTCAACAATAAATTTTTCCGTAGAGAAACCCTAATTTATGTAGATATGCATACATATGTTTGAAGTTGTGATTACCTGGGAGGGTTATTTCCATTTGGGTTATACAGCAAACGAAAATTTGATAATTACATACATGAAAATAAATTTAAATACATATAAAATTTACACAAATATCATTACGTACTACAAACACAACATAATAAAGAACAAACAGTAACGCAGGTTTTAAAGTGATATTCTGCAAAGTCGAATCTTAAATAACCCTCACCGAGATAGCAAATATTTTCGGTGTAAAATATGTAAAAGATATCGGAAAACTTCGACCTTGATTTAGAGTTTTGAAGGTTGCACTGAATTATAAGGTTTAAACACGCATTAGAGTTACAGTCGGCGGTATGGACTTGCATGAATCTTAACATAATGATGAGAGAGGAATCTTACATTATAATAGCAGGAGGGGCTCATCATGTCAACTATTTGCTACTCATTCAATCTTGAATCTCATATAAGTAGTTCAAAATTATGCAGGATTTTGAGTCTGTTTTTTAATTAAAAGTTAATCTGATTTTGTTAAATTTGATTTATTTAGTTAAATCGAGGCACAGTCATGTAAGAAGAAGACAGTAAATACGAATACACCCGAGGCATGCGAAAGTCAAGGGGATGAAACTGCTTAGGTTTTAATCTTTTTTTAAAAAAATCGAAAACATATTCTTAGTCGATCGGTCAACTTAAAAGCGGTGGAAACACTACTTCATTATTAACATGTGCACAAACATGAAGTAATTTAGAATTAAGAACTAAAAAAGGACGAAAACAATTTATATATTTAATAAGTAAAAAAAATAAATGAGCCGATCCATATTTGTAAGTCAATAAAGCTACATATAAATCAGTTGGGTGGATATTTTTCTGAGTATTACAAGCAAATGTAAGGTTACATAGGCTTAAAAAGATATATCGTACCTAAAATGGTCTTTGAAGATTGCTATCCAGAGTGATTTCAGCAATAGTAAAAAAATAACTACTTTAACATTAGCATTCCTTTCGGTGAAGCTACCATTAAAGTTCTTAAAATTTTGAGATAATAGCTTATTTAAGCACTATTCCCTGGTAATGCCTTCCAAATATTGACAAAAATGCACCCAGGATTCTCTTTGTTAGTTGCTAAAATAAGTGATGTGATTTCAATTGTGAAAATAACTTTATTGTGATCCACACAGTGTTTCCCACCAAAAACTTTAATAAAGTCAGTGTTACCTATCGCTGTGTCAATAAGTTTCATATAAAAGAATATATGTTTGAGTTCCCATTATATTACACTGGTGCCTTAATGACACCATTTTCAAATCATAACTTTGATGGTAAATATTCATTTAGAAAGACAAGTCATTCACTGATTGATATTTTTTGTCATCAAGCATTAAAAACATTATTATTCACTTTTAATTCTCTCACCACATATAAGATATACAAATCGTAACCGGTCCTGCTTAAACTCTTTACGAAGTTGTTACGTAGTCGTTCTTGAAGAATCTGGTAAAAATATTAATAATTAATAAAAACTTATATCTGGAATGTTATTAAGTGCACATTGGATATATAACTGTTATTAAATATTCAAGTCATTAAACGATTATATTCATGTACCCACAAATGCAATGAAAACTTAATATACCCTCTTTCATCACTTGTGGTGTTGGAGGGTATAAAAACAACAGAATGAAATACACAAAAATAGCAAATGCCAACAGGGTCCGTATTGTCATGTTCCATTAACAAACATTAGCTGCCAATTAGTGGTGCATTAAAAATTATTTTAAAATAAATTACCAACATAAACATAATGTTCAATTGAACGTAACAGTGTTTTATACATACAGATTCATTATATTCTATACATTTAACTGTAAAATACATATGCAGATTAATATACAAACATCAATTCAACCTACACATTTGTATATAAAAGAGAACTTTTGCAGATTATTGTATACGAAATAATGTTGTTTTTTTAAATAATTTATAATTCCATAAAATTTATGGTTCTATCGACTGTACCTGTTTGTTTGTATTTCCAGCAAAAAAATATGTGGAATTAGCAGACATATTTTAACTGAAATTTTTTCTAAATTCTATGAGATTTTTACTTTTCCAAAAAAAAAATATCCAAAAGAACCCTTTTATATAGAAACTAGGATAAGTTAGGATCGATCACGTTAAACTTTTACAGCATATTTGATTAATGATATTGAGGTGTAAAAATATAGAACTTAGTAAAAAAAGGAAAACAGTTCCCAAAACTAGCCTGTTACTGAACAATAATAAAAATGAAAAACCCCAATTAGGTATGGACCGATATTGGTCAGATTAATAACATATATTGAAGAGAGTTAGAAAAATAATTGAGCAGACTTTCAATAGAATTGGTCATTACTTACTAGTTTTACAAGTCCAAAACTGTTTTCCGGGAAGATATGGACTAAGCTCGGACACATTAATTCTAATAGCTAAATCGACTAAAATTTTGATTTGATGCAAGAATGGTGTCTGAGATAGATTCTTCTTGGCGTTACATGGAATAACAAAGTTATAAAAATGATATGTATCTTCGTATTTATATTAGAAACCACAACCAATTTTAAAGATTGAATTGAAGCTGTTATAAAACTGAGAAAAGAGAATCCACCAAATGTAAAACATTTATGGCACAGAAAACTCACAATAGAAATCCCGCGCAAGGGATCAGGTCGCCAACGACATGCAACTTGTCAAGATTATGGAACCTCTTGGCTTATTGTTTGCCTGCATCTAAAAACGTCACCAGTATTTTCAATAGTGAAAGCTGAATTCGGAAGAAGTGAAAACTATGAATTTTAAATAAAAATTTTACATATTGTTCATTTACAGCAAGGTTGTCATAACTAAAAAAATTTTAAAGAGACGAATTTTAATTTTTTGACAGAATCATATATTTTTTTAAATTAATGAAAGAAAACTTAATATTTGGGGAATTTCTTAAACGCTTATGCCCTTATCTGGACATAGTCAATAACCCAGAGGTTGTTGGTGACCCTTACATGTTTGATTATCTCTAGCACATTTTTACTCCCGGTTTTTTATAGTGGTCAGTGGTCTGATATTTTTAAATGTATCAGATATATTTTTTTAAATTATTAATTTCTTTGGTTTCAATTAATCAATGAATTTAAGGAGAATTTAAAAAGAAAACCCTATAACCGAGGTGGCCACATCTCTAATAGACTTGAAAACACCTCAAATCTGACCATGTGAAATTTTATTAAAAAAGCTCTAACGATTTAAAGACACAGAATGATTATCAAAAGAAAAATGATTTGAAAACGCTGTGCATAGTTCTGTTGATAGATCCATTTCATTTTTCAAATCATGGTAGATGCTGGTTTATAACTTGTTCTGATACGATCCCGTGATATACTTTTTGGGTACTAAAATAGTATCATATTATTGCTACAAATGAGCAGACATAACCTCATTCATCACTCAAGTAAGTGTAGGTTATAAAAATTTGTGATTGGGAATACATAATTTTAACATTAAAACAAATAACTACAAATTATTTAATACAAATAACTGTAGAAATGTTGTAGGTTTTTTGTTTTTAAATATGTTGTTTTTATGTTAAAATTAAATTAATTTGTAAAAGTCAATAACAATAACAGAGTCCTGGAAAACTGCGCATTCATGTGTCAAATGTTGAAATAAAACATTATATTTTCTCCCTCTCAATACGTGTTTATATGTTTGTATAAGTATATGTGTGAATGTGATTGTATGTGAATAAATATTTTAATTGTGTAACGTATAAATTTAACGTTCATTGTTTTTTTTTCGCGTTATAAAAATTTTTTTTGTAAAAAAATGTGACAAAATAATATTAATTACATATAATTACGTTCATGTTTAATTATCATATTTTTCGTTTTGCAAATTTGTATTTTCACTCATTTCTATTGTTGTTTCGTTATGTCCACATGACCATGTTTGTCGGTTGCATTGGTAGATGTGGTTGGTGGTAAAGTTTTTATTTGTTGAATCTATTTCCCAACAACAGTGGTACAGAATTTATTTCTTTTTGTGAGGACAGCAATTTTATGTGGAAATGTTTTATATTTTTACTTTTTTCTCATAAATGACCTACTGCACCGACACTTTCATATGATAATTGTTGTTGTTATTACAAATCAGTGTTTCGCTTTGAATGTATGTTTGTGTTGTTAGTATTTCTTATCACATAATTTTGTTCATCTACTTTTCACATAACGAACACTAAATTTAATAATTTGTTTAATATTTGATTTAATTTCAAAAAAAGGTGGATTTCACAATACAATGAGAGTTAAAAATAGAGAAATAAAGTATTTTTAATGATCCAGTTTTGATCGCTTCTTAACTTCATATTCAAAAATACAAGTTAGAATGTTATTAACGTCGGTGCCGAATCTCAAATATCCTTGTTCAAGAGTTTAAGCCCAATTCCGAAAAATTGCCTCATTAGAAAACTAAAAGCAAAATAACTCCTCATATACCTGAATTTTTAATACACATTAAAAACGAACCAATCTGAATTAAATAAGGGACCACAAAAAGTGGGTACTAAAACTATTGAATATTTTCAACAGAACCAAACTTGTCCTGTATAAATTTCTTCCGTCAGACTGTTTTCAATGTTATTAGACAGCACTGGGAGAGCTTGTCCTTTGATTCAAAGCCTGGTAAATGTAGAAGGAATTTTTCACATTATGTTTCTGAAGTCAAAAATTAAAAAGCATTTTAAAAATAGCTCCGGAAGAAAGTCAGCCCGGTTAGCTCAGTGTTAGGACTATTTGGTATGAAAAATTAAGGTATCTTTACAAATAAGAACTCTGCAAAAAAATTATAGGCCAAAAGCAAAACACGGATATTGAAGTTCTGTATGAAAATCTTGTTGCATAATGGTTGACAAATATGTTCTGGCAGATTTTTCGCATCTTCCGGGTCAAACATTTTATGTTACTGATGCTCAAGGGAATGGCGAAGAAAAGTTTAAGACCCAAAGCTATCAAAATATAAAAAAATGTTCTTGGCATGCCAGTTGTGTCAAAAAATGCCAATCATTTGTTACTAAGAGCTCTATAAATACCAAAATTTACATTTAGGAATATTTATTAAAAAGGCTGATATCCATTCAGAAGACTTTATAATGTGTCCACTTACATTTGCCCTGACTTTAAATCCTGTTGTTATCTTCAACAAGCCTTTTAGTGGTACTAGAACATTTATGTGGTATTTATGCCAAGAAAGGCGAATTCTTCAAAGCCGGAGTGGAAATATATTGGGCTCTTGTTAAATAAGAATTGAAAAGCGCAAATTGGAATGTGTATAAAAAAGTTTCATAAGTTTAAACTTGTATTCCAGAAGAGGGTCTTACATTTAAACTTTTATTATGGACATTATAAAAATATCTAAGGCCTTATATGAAAACTACAGTGAATATGGTCTGATGTTCTTGAATTTTTTCAAAAATATTGGTAATTGTATAGAATACCCCATTCCCTGAAAAAGTGCAACTGCGGACGTCTCAATCGCAAAATGTTCGGCCGGTAGGAGATCCCAAAATTTTTCGGAAAGTACTGCATACCCTATTTTGTGTTTTATATAATTTCTTCTCGGTGGAATAGCAAAATTATTATACCCACTTGGAGTGGTTCAGTTTTATAAATATTTACTTAAAAAGTTATGTGTTGTTGTACTTAATGTACTTGTACTTGATATTGCGCATACGCATCTATGTTTTCATCTCAACTACATCTTTGAAGAAATTATCCGATGAGATAAATTCTTTCGCTCTCGATCTAATGTGACGGAACTTTTATCATTAAGAACAAATTCCATATTTCGGTTTATTTTAAATTTTCCTGTTTATTCACTAATTTTTAAAACAAAAAGTGAAAAACCTATTTGGTTCTTGTAGTGAAGGATTAATAGAATTTGACATAACCGAACATTATATTTTTAAGTTATTTGTAAATTCAAGTCTAATTGCAATTAAAGTAAAAGTGTCATATTCTTTGAAGCCTAATGAATATAAAATTGAAGTCTTTTTTCTGTAAACAATATGAAAACATAAAATGTAGTAAAATGGACAAAATTAAACAAAAATAAAATTAACCCTTCAACATGAAAATATTGGAATTGTCATTTTATTTAAATAAGGTTAATTTATATTCACTGAAGAGAGCTGTATAAATGTTACTTTTTTTAGCAGTTAAAATAGTAATTCAGAAAATATTAAAGTTGTTGTGCTATAAAAATTTCGATGAAAGTAAGCTTTTATATAAGTCCTACTAAAGATTTCAATCATCATAGGTACTCATAGATTGACTGTCCTGTGATTGAAAAAGATAATAATAAAGCTGATCAAGAAAATTTTAAAAATAATCAAAGTAAATAAGCAGCTTTAATATATATTCTAGAAAGCATGAAATATTGAGTTCTGCCTTAAATTTGGAATTCCGGCATAACTGCCCAAAGAATAACTCAGACCTTTATAAGAAGTCATGACAAAATTCATTTGAAACTCCATAAAAAGTACGCAAAGATAATTTGAAAAAAACTCAGGAAATATGGTAAGAAATGTTTGAGGTTCTGGGAGTTCAGTATTGGAAATCGATCGTTCGATCGTAGTCGGAATGCTTTCAAGTAGCAAAATAAACTGACATCTTCTATTTCCCTGGCATTAAATACATACTTCCATATAATGCGTTGTTTATAATGAAAGAAGAAAGAAAACTGAACACAATCATCTTTCATTAAGATATGCTCAATCTTTAGAGCAACAATATCTGGTAGTATACTTTCGGTGCCCTTGCTTATTGATGCACTCGCGGAGAACATACAAATAGTTTGTTCGGTGTTTAGACTACTAGCAATACACTTATGATGAACAAGAGCGAACTGTGAGCGATCTGGGTCGCTGAGTGTAAATAAAGAAAAAAATTAAAAAACGAACTTTTAATTCTTCTGTGTATACTCGAACCTCTGGAACCGGCGTGTATACCCTAACCGAGAATGAAAACGTGTAAGTACAGAAGTTTGCCACTTATAAAAATTTTCTAGCAATAAATTTTAGAGAGAAAAATTCCGTTACACACTATGTTCAAAAATAGCTAAGAATCGATCTGCCCATATCCCACGATGGCTTAAAAATATTGATGAAAAATAACAGATTACAGCGAACTTCTTTTTGTTTGCCATTTAAGGGTTAATATAAAAATTCTTAACTTGGTTGATAGATGTGTGCAACTGTAGTAAACATTTTTGTATGACAATATTTATAATATATATAAATGTATGTATACATGTATGAATGTGTTTGAGTTTATCTTATAAAAATACATAGAAATAATAATATTTCGTCATAGAGATTTTCTATGACTTTTCTTGTAAAATTATATTTATACAAGTGTTTGAATATTTTAAAAATACCGAGAAATTTAAAAAAACAGTTTGTATACTTTTCATTTTGCATTGTTTTATAAACAAATTTTTGTGTTTTATTTGTATTTATCTTGTAAATGCAAATTAGAAAATTTTTGTTCTTTTTTTCTCTTCTTTTTTTTTTCTTTTGTTTTTGTTTTGTTCATGCAACAATAAGTTTTGTCTTGATTGCCCAATGTGTTTGTTGAAGCAACAATTTAGGATTTTAACATAATATTTGTTCCAACATAAAGGATTATATTGTAAATACTATATAAGAACATCTACATAGATATTTTTTGGTAGTTATATTAACATATGTATGTATATTAATATATATGTATAAAGAATGAGATCGAAAAATTCAGAATACATATAAAATATTTTCAACAGAATCTAACTTGGTCCGACAAAATGTTCAGAAGCTCAATAGTCAAACTGTTTCCGAAGTTATTAAACAGTATTGGGAGAACTAGTCCATTTTTAAAAAAATCTTGGTTGTCTGCATGCTGTTTTTAAAACCAAGAAAACTGAAAGTGTTTCCAAAAGAGCTCGCAACATATCCGATAGGAAAGCAACCTGGTTAACTCAGTACTTAGACTATATTGTACGAAAAGTTAAAGCTAATGCAGGTTTAAAAACATAAATGGCGTAAAAAGTTCATGACAGGAACGCTGATAAAAATCTAGTGGCCAAAAACTGGCCACGAAAATTGAAGTCAAGTTTTCCAAAAATATATTCTTGCGTCATAATGGATGTCGGTACGTTTTAATTGGTTTGATTTTTAATGGCAGTGCAAACATTACACATAACGCTAGGTTATCACACGATGATTCCAGTTTCTGCAAATCGCGATATATATCTTCATATAAGAAGAAAGGGTCCTGAATCCTTTATTAAAATCTGAAGTTTTTTATGGTCTTTGCCAGTAAGAATACAGTTAAAAGCAATTGCATGTGGTAAATGCATATAACCATGGATAACGATAAACGAATACCGCTATCTGACGCCTCAATATTAACCATTGTGTAAGAGCGAGACGCAAAACTCTCGAAGGCGAGCAAACAATATACTTTTTAGAATCCAAAAGCTGTTGAGATTTCCCAAAAAGTTGCTTTTGTATTGACTTGGAATCTTGTCATTTTGGTAAACAAGGCCATGAGTAGTTCAAGAACCATAATATGGTATTTGTACCAAGAAAGGCAAATCCCCCAAACTGCTCGGAGCTGAGCCCATTGGACAGATATTGAGATCTTGTTGAAAGAGAACAAATAATTTGTTCAAAAGGTTTGTAGATTTTAAACAGAGATGGACTGTTTGTGCAAAAGTGATTGAAAGTACTGTAAAAACGTTAATGGAAGGGTTTCCGAGAAAATGTTTAAAGTATAAGCACTAGTGACTCTAACTACAAATATATATTTGTGGTAAATTGTAATAATAATTTTAATCAAATAAAAAAATTTATCTGTGTGTTTAGTTGTTTCGTTTTTATTAATATGTATGTATGTTGAATTTTTCGACCTCACTCCGTAGTTTTTCTGATGAATCTCATTTTTGTTAATTACATATTTTTTAAAAAATTATAAAATCTCTACGAAAAGTTGTATGATTTTAGGGAATTTTTTTTTAACTTGGTGATCACAATTTAGTTTAATTTTAGATGAAAGAAGAATAAAATAATTTAATTTAATTTTTATGTTTTACATTTTTATTGTCATATTATAACAGTTTCTAATTTCAAAAAGTTCCTCGTTTTTTCTATGAAATTGAAATTTTCTCCAAAATACATTTTTCAATTTTGTTGAATTTCAACCTAAACAAATAATGAAAAATATTGTTTATGCTTTTTTATTTACACATGTATCTTTTAAATGTATCTTTTAAATGTATCTTTTAAATTCAGTCCATAAATTAATTAAATGTATATATGGAAGAATTTTTTACAAAATAATAATAAACTTTACTAATTAAGGAAAAAAATAAAATATTCTAGAATTTGAGAAAAAACAAAAAAACAAACTTTTTCAACTAACAAAAAAAAACTGATAATTTTATTTTTTTACAAAATGAAAAATATTCATTCTATTTTTATTCACTAAAATATTAAGTTAAACTATGGAATGCGACTGAGTGACGAAAAATGAAATGAAAGAAAATATAGCAAAAAACAAGTCCAAACTACAGCGAATTTAAATTACCCTGTAACTGTATCGTTTCAAATTATCTGTTAAACTCTGTTTCACATGAAAAATCAAGTAAACGTGCAACAGTCGGTTAAATCCGACCATGCCACCGCTCAGATATTAAAAATTTCAAACGAACTCTCGTAGAGTTTTATTTTATGATTTTGGTATGTGAAACAATGCCAAAATCATTTATGGGTTTAAAGTCATATTGAGTGGATGGTTGTATAGGACCTATGAGGAATAAAGGACCGTTCCTCGTATTAATTGGCATATCGTTTTAGAATATAATAAGACTTATTTCCGCAAAATTTGGTTTAAATTGTTTAATATTTATGGACTAAAAATCCTGAGTCGAATGATATATTTAAAACTTGTGGGAATATTTTTTCTGCCCGTTAGAAACATCTGCGCAAACACATAATACCCCTACAATTTATGCTGGTATGTGGTATGATTATTTAAAGGTGTATCCTCTCCATGTATAAATTCAATATCTAATATGGCATTACAACACATTCTTGTCTTATTGTTACAAAAACTATAACAAAGTTAATATACTACCATTTACCATTCGCTTTGGTGTAGAGTGTTTTAAAAAATTAAGCAAGAGAAAATATTATTTTGTATAATTTTGTATTTGTTTTTAAGTTTGGCATAAATATAGTCAATTAAAAGTTTTTGTACTCGCAGTTCTAGTTGTAGTTGTTAGCTGATGTTAACTGCGACTGTTGAGTGCATTATTAATGAGAGTTCAGCTGTAAGAAAAACTTAACAGCAACAATTTTCAATTTTACACTTTTTTTGGTTGCTCTTCCGTTTTACTCGAGTAAAACTTTTGACTTGTAATAAGTTTTAAAATTAACAATTATTTTGGAAAAAAGTTCAATGGAAGATCAGTTTAAAGATTAAAAATCAATAAGATAATGTTAATAATTTCATTGTTCAAAATTATATATTGGAAAAATGAAACAAAAAAATGTTAAATTGAGTTGTAGTAGTTTATAGGTATTTTGAATTGGTTATTACAACAATTTTAATGTTGTTGTTTCTTGAAGTTTTAATAAATGAAAATGTGAAACACTTCAATATATGAAGATGAAAAAATGAATAAATTGCTATTACTTATTCTGAGTCCATAAAGAGGGATTTTGAATGTTGTCATGACTAAAAACAAGATTTATTGTTATAAGATTTTAGTTGCTCTTCTTGTTTTGGAACGCTCGATGATGCTTCTTTAATGTTTTGCTCATTACCAACTTTAATTGGTTTTTAAGTTTTAAACTCAAATTACTTACATCGTTAAAAATAAACCTTTTTTCAGAGCATGGAGAATCAAATTTTAATAATATTTGATATAAACCTTGAATATTGAATATTTTGGCTTTTGGAATTATTATTTTGTGGTCAAAATATCATGCTGAAGGCAAATCAAAATTAATAACAATATATTCAGCGCATTTAGTTCACTTCTCATCACCATGCTCTATTGTAGAACACTATCTCAAAAGGCACAAGTTTTTATATCTTCCACCACTATAGTATACCACTATAGTATACCACTATAGTATACTAGAGACTACTCAGTATTTGTCATTGCATGTGGTACAACACGAAAGAGCCGTCTAATAAAATCCGTCTGACTGTTGTTGGCACTCCCATATCTCATTAAAAATTTTGCCTTATATTTTGTTATTGTTCTTATTTAAAACTTGTGGAACAAAAAAATTTAGACCGATATTTTAGACAACCTTGAACGTGGTTCATAACTAATGGTATTAAATTTTCATGGAATTTGTCACACTTGTCTTTATTTAGTAATGTAACGCAAGTTTTGGATAGGTCACGGGGAGGGGATCACTCCCCTTATAAACGAAATTTTTAATACCACATATTTCTTAAAAAATTTAATTTAGACTTTAACAATAATACAAGTATTATAGATTTAAAAAATTTGAAGTAGGACATGTGGGGCTGGAAAGTTTTTTATGCAGATAAAACCTTAATAACAAAATATTTCAGACAAGGGGCATAGGAAGAAGGTATCCCAATAGTAACGGAATTTTTAATATTAATATTATGAAAATATTCAAATTTCTCGGAAAGAACAGGTGTTTAAAAAGGGTTACCACCTTTTAAATGAAGTTTTTAGTACCGCATAATAATAAAATGTCAGTTCAGATCTCTTACAACATATTTATTTTAATGTTTACTACTTCTAAGTTCACATAGTAGAGTGTACATAGAATGAAACAATTTTATGTTTCAATGTTTTTTCTCGGAAGCACCATAGCTTTCTCAACAGATGTTTATTATCATGGCCCGACCACCGTATAATTTCACACAGAGTTTTTGGATTATATTTATCTTAATTAGACTTTATATTTTTAAAATGCCCACCACTGTGCTCGATTTATGAGTTTGAAAGTACTTTTTAGAAGGGTGGTTGTATGGGACCTGTGAATAATAATACTCATATAATTTAGCACATCCTTTTATATTGAATTTTTTTTCCGCAAAATTAGTTCAAATCGTTTAATATTTTGGAATTTTTTGGCCTCTATGAAATAATGGATCGATCATAACCAATTTCGTTCTTGGGCCAAAATAATATTACGTGCCAAATTTATCTACAAAACTGCAACCTGTACTTTGCGAACAAGAACAGTCGAAAGGACATGCTTAAATGTCGAGGTAGGACTTTTTTTGGACGTTACAAACTTTTGCGCAAACACATAATACCTCCATTTTGTTGAAGTTTACAGAGACAAATGACCAAAATTTAATCTTTTGTGCATTTTTAAACGTAAAAACAATATTTTTAACAATTTGTTTTGTCAATGATTTAACATTAAAAAAAACCCAATACTTTTCAATGATTTTCATTCCTTTCTTTAATTAATATTTCCAAATTAAAAAAAATCGTCATATCTAAAGGAGCAAATTTACACATCTAATTCGCGACTATTAAACTCACTGTAAACATTTCCTTCTCCAAATGAATTGGAAATTATCTTAAGATTGTTTGTGTGAAAAATATTTAATAGTTCCAAAGTTACAGAATTGTTTTCAAAACAAAACCTTTTTGGCACCACTGTGCAGTGGAAATGAGAAAAACTTATATTTATGTCTGACTGTATATCGTAAACAATATTCTAAATATTTGATTCATTTTGCTGAAAGTTAATGATTCGATATGCTAATAATGATATGTTTATGTCCGATATTTGAAGAACAACTTTTTAAAAATTTGCAAGAAGAAACAATTGCTATGTGACCCTTATAACTGTGGAACCCTGATAGCTCCAAAAGTTTTAGTACTACATTCCTTTGCTATCACTATATTGAATTTCAAGGAAATCCATCCAACTGATCCAAAGTCACATTTTTATTAAAAAATCGTTTCTGTCCAGATGTGTTTGTATAAACAGCACAAACAAACATTACACAGTGGTCCCAAAATGCATTTTTTGGAAGGAATTCTGTTATATTTTTTTACATGAGCATTTTTGAGGTGCTTTTAAATTGATTTGAAGAAGGACGTGTTTTTAATGTGTCTTGGGGTTGGGAAGTTGTTCTCCAAAATTGGTCACCTTGGATATGACGATTTTTTACAAAATTCTCAAACTTTAATTAATGATTTAATCAAAAAAATATTTTACCTTCATAATTATAATATATAATTCTTATAATAATTATATATCTTTGTGCAAAATTGTAAATAATTTTTGTGCAAGAATCATATACCTAAGTGAATCCAATAAAAGGTTTTCAAGCCCTTTGGTTCCTTTATTATATAATTACATTTACTAGCTATCCTCTCAAGAATGGGTAAAACCTCTTATAACGCAAATAAGCAATTTACTGAAAAGTGATTTTCTAAACATGTTTTCCACGGATTGCAATCTTGGGAAATTGAACCAAATTCCTTCTTTTTTATTAGATAAACATAAACATTAACGTTTTTTTAATAATATTTTATGATCTTTTTTATTGAACAGATATTTACCGTTTATTTCTTTATTGTTTTAATTAATTAAAAATTAAAGAAACTTTTGTGTTTTATCATTAATTAGTATTTTGATTAGTTACTAGCAAAAAATTTTGATTAATAAAAATTTTAAGCAGTGTCTGTAGAATTTGTATCTTTAAGTTATTGAATATTTTCTAAACTATTTCTGATTCCATTAAGAAATTATAAAGCAAAAGCACGACGCATCATCAAATCGAAATATAAGTTGTTATCAATTGAGGCACTTATTGATGCATAATAATTTGTAAATTCTTCCTTTGTGATCTGTTTGAAAAAAAGACAGAAAATTAGATAAAAGCCTCATTAGAATTTAATTTAAAATAAATATTTATGAAGTTATTTAAAAATTGCATCAAATGCATTGAAAAACTTACAGTTCCATCATTATTGCCACGTACTCCTTCAAAATTATTCAAATAATCTCTCAACAATTCATCTTCTGTCATTTCACCAGTTTCATATTTTGGATGCTCCTTAACGGAATAAACATTTTTCAAATCTTCTACCGTTATTACACCATCACCGTTTTTATCCATTTTATTAAAAGCCAGTTCGATAATGTCTAGACGGCTCTGTGGCATGGGTGGCTATTTAAGGACAGAAACAAAAAATATATATAAAATAACAAGTATAAATGTTAAAGTTAGTCAAAACATACTAAGTAATACGCTACACCACATTGTTGGTTAAATTTGTCTGCTACGAAAAAAAATATGAAAGACCCTCGCATAATTTTTTTTAAAATTTTTGCTTATGCGTGCAATATATTATTAAGATACTAACATTATTTGAAAAGCGTTTTAAAGGGGATTTTCCACAGGGTTATATGAACCGGTATTATGGACCGACCATTGTTTAGTTTCGCACAGTGCTTTTGGCTTATAGTAATGTTAATTTCACTAAATATGTTTACTAGGTATTTTTTGGAAAGGTGATTTTATAGGAACTACGAGAAATAATGGAACGATCCTTCTATAACTTCCCACATCTTTCTAGAATATAATAAGAATTATTTTCGCTAAACTTGTTTAAAATCATTTTATATTTAGGAAATTTATGGACTAGAAACATTTTCCATGTCAATTTTCATTAAGATATCTTCAAAACTGCGACCTGTACTCTAGGAACAAGCTTCATATGGACAACCAGCCGGACCGATGGACGGACATGCTTATATCGACTCAGAAAGTGACTCTGAATCGAACGGATTTCTTTAGAATTGTGGTAGGACTATTTTTTCTTTACAAACTTCAGCGCAAACTTATAATATGAGGGGATATTGATATGATGGTGTAGGTTATAAAAACAGAAGAATGAATTCCATTATCTTTATACTCCACACAAAGAATGCAAAACAGTTACTTACACGTAATTTTAATAAAAATTCTGTCATATTAATAGAGCCACTGCCATCTTCATCGAAACTTTATATAAAAGTAATAAAATAGAACAAAAGAAGATTAAAATGAAATATTAAGTGTAATAATTTATTATTAGACAATTTTATGTTTTTAACAAAATTTTCTTTACAAACATACACCCACACATACACACAACGAAAAATACTGTAAAACTTACGTTTCAAACAATTGTTTAAGCTCTTCATCACTTAAGTCCAGACCAAACTCACGTATACCTTTGATAAATTCTTCTTCATTTAATGCTTTACTACCATCATCGTCCATATTGCGAAATGCTCTATTGTTGTTGTTATTGTTATTATTATCATTTTGTATAATTTTATTCACCAAAAAAATAATGAGAAACGTTTCATGAATGAGATAATATTTATGCAAAAGAAATAAATCTTTTAAAATTTGTCTCAATTAAATAATGAATCTATTATTTTTAATTTATGAGAGACTAAAATAAATAGAATTTGGAAAAATATATAATAAACTTAAATAAAGTGTATTTGTTCTTTCGTATATATTACCTGCCTAGACCAGAGATACCAGTCGCACCACGACTCAAACACAATAAACGCAATTTAGTCAATACATCTTTTTCGGTGCCATCTGCCAATTCACGTTGCGATCTTTGAGCCAATTTTGCTTCACTTGAATATAAATTTCTTATTCTCTGCTGAAAATAAACGGAAAATTCTTTGATTAAGTGTTAAATTGTGTGTTAATGCATAAATTTAGTTTAAGTGATTAAATTCAAATGAAATAAAATTGTTATTGGTATTTGGAGTTTTAATTTTGAATTGTTAATTAAGGACTTAAATTGCGCACTACCGTAGAACTTGAATAAAGTAAATAATAAGTTGTTGGAATTCTTTAATATATTAAAATATTAAAGTTAGAAATACTTTATTCGGGGAAGCAGTCCTATGTTGGACGTACAGCCATATTGTTTGTTATTATCCTTATCAATCTCCAGTTTAAAACCAGCTACATCGATCTATTAGACTTCATTAAAAAAAAAAAAAACGATGAAGAAGTTATAGTCGGTCAAGAATCATTTGTATAAAATTTAAAATAAAATCGCTTTATATTTAAGACTTATGTGAGCTTAAATCGTGTGGGTTATAAGTGAAAAAATGAATGCATTATCACCAATTTCAATAGGCATTGTCCTTAAGCCAAGATAATGAAAAATCCCAAATTTTATTCAGATATCTTTAAAAGTGCGACCTGCATTTTAAAATAGACGACCAAAAGGACGGATAAACATCGTTTAATCGTCTCATTATTTCATTATTATGCAAAAACTCATCAAAATCAACTTTTTATACCCTCCACCACCGCAAGTGCATTTGTCATTACGTGTCTAAGGCTAAGAAGGAATCATCTCAGACCCCATATATATATATATATATATATATATATATATATATATATATATATATATATATATATATATATATATATATATATATATATATATATATATATAATCAGCTAAAAATATACAAAGGGACGTAGCTAAATCGACTCTGATTATATATATATATATATATATATATATATATATATATATATATATATATATATATATATATATATATATATATATATATATATATATATATATATATATATATATATATATATATATATATATATATATATATATATATATATATATATATATATATATATATATATATATATATATATATATATATATATATATATATATATATATATATATATATATATATATATATATATATATATATATATATATATATATATATATATATATATATATATATATATATATATATTATATATATAATCAGAGTCGATTTAGCTACGCCCCTCTGTATATTTTTAGCACGCTCATATCTACAAACATTTACAGAACTCAATGAAGTTTCCTATTTGAAACCAGCCAAATCGGTTCAGTATATTAAAAGTTATAGACCGATATCTGATGCAACATTAAAGTCCACGCGATGAACTTCCTTAAAATTGTCTATTAAAGGTCGTTAAATTAAAATAAAATTTTGCAATGATATTAAGTTTAGTGAACTTCATTACTGTTCCAAAAATTATCAAAATCGCTTAAGTAGAAAGTGTATGACTCATTAACTGTTCCGGGTTGTATTTAAGAAAAACGTTTATAATGTATACTACCACCGCCAAATCGGTGGTAGAAGTAGACTTAAAATCACTTTCTGAGTCAATTTAACGATATCCTGATAAAACTTACCTATGGAAATTGGTAATTATGGGTTTATTATTTCACCTTGCTCCCATACAAATGTTCCGAAATGAGGTTTTAGTTAAAGCCATAAAAGTTCTGAATATTAATCGATTTTAACGAAATTTGGCACAAATAAGTCAATAATATTCTAAAATTATGTGCCTAGTTATGGTAGACAGCCCCCCTCAAAAATAAGACTATGAAGGGACAAAATATAAAATTAAGGTAAATTTAAGCGAAAATGTGTATAAGAAATTTTATGAGATCGGGTACATAATTTCCTCTCGCTTCCGTTCTCCCCCCAAAAAAGTCCTTTTAAAATGCACAAATCCCACACAACAGAAATAAGAAAATATATTTCATGTGTGGTGTAGGCTTGTTTTGTATTGTTAATTTTTTAATATTGGAATCTGTTATCGGCCCGAAGCAAAAGAAAAATAACTTTTATTATTACCTTGTGGTTTATCAAGTTTTATCCGATCTATAAAGCCAATATTCTAAATATCGATTATCTAGATGTATAAAACTGGGTCTGAATTATTTTGTGGTATAGAAAAAGTAGATATTTTTAACCGTAATTTAAAATCGGAAATAAAATTTAAAACAAATGACTAAATTGCATTAGTTCAAATCATTTATGTAATTCCCTAAGTAATTACTAAAGTGCTGGATCAATTATTTTAATTTGTTCACAAATTGCTTTATATCATGCAATGATAACTAATGACCTTAAAAATAATAACATTAACTTAATTATGCTAAAAATGCATGTAAAAGACTAAATTGTGTGATTTTGTATAATTTAGTTTAATATTTTAATGTGGTAAAATAAACTGATATTCTAACTACACACTTAAGTGTAATAAAGAACAAACTTTTATATTTAAACTTGAATATAAAAAATTTTGGAAATCTTACAATATTTATAAGAATCCCAGATGATGTGAAATGTTTGTATAAATTTGAAATTTTATCCGTCAGGCTGGCTGTCCATGTAAAGCTTGTTCGCAAAATATAAGTCGCAGTTTTGAAAATATATTATGCATGTAATAATATTTTGACGTAGAACGATACAATCAATATATTATTTCATATAGGCCCCATTTAAATGTCACCCGGAATGGGGTTTTTAGTTCATAAAATTTTCAAATATTAAACGACTTTAACGAAATTTCATGAAATTATTTTACATACAACCCCTCTTCCAAATATCACTTTGAAACTCATAAATCACGTTATACGTGAGTATTGTATTTTGTCAAATTAAGATTTTTATAAGCTGTCAAAATTAAACGAGGTTCGGACCAGATTTTCTGGTTTTATACAGGAAACTTCTCAGAACTATAACAAATTTTTAGGTCAATTTTATTAAACTCTGTCAATTTTCAAAGGTGTGAGCGTGCAGACGGTCATAGTTTTATTTTATGCAATAATGGAGTCTGAAATGATTCCTTTATAATATACCGCTTCAGCACTTGTAGAGTTGGAGATTAAAAAAATATGTTTTATTAGTCAAATGTTACCTAATTTAGTATGTAAATGTAGATCTTTTAGATGGAATTTTAGATAATTTCCTATTGGGAAAATAAAATCCCAAAAACTAGAACCCACATTTATTGAACATTTATTTATAAAACTGAATTCTGTTGTAAGTTTTTTTTATTTTCATAAAAAAATGATTCGATAGAGTGTGGATGTAGCGCTAGAAGGTATTTGATCACAAAGTATAGATAGGAACATTCTATGTAAAGAAGCTTTTGAAGAAAATATTAATTTCATATACATAATAATGTTTTAAAAAAATCTATTTTAGATGTAAACGAGTGTAGACACTTTTT
Source organism: Cochliomyia hominivorax (assembly GCA_004302925.2). Classification (NCBI taxonomy): domain Eukaryota; kingdom Metazoa; phylum Arthropoda; class Insecta; order Diptera; family Calliphoridae; genus Cochliomyia; species Cochliomyia hominivorax. The sequence goes on from PYHX02000467.1 coordinate 57,316,143, forward strand.
CGCAAAAAATACTAAAATTCGTATTTTTTCAAATTACAAACTAAAAATTATTAATTTTTAAACCGAGTAGAGATATTGACCTCACCCTTTCTTTATTTAACAAATAAATTTATTTTAAGGAAATATTTATTTTCATGAGATATGTGAAAAAAATGCATAACCTCCATCACCACAAATGGTGAAGAGAATATATTTCCTTTGTCAGACCGTTTGTAATTCTAAGCTTCTCAAACTTCAAACTTGCATTAAATCAAAAAAAAATCTTGAAATTATATTAATTATATATACGTTTAAGACAAAAAGAACAACAAATTGGATTGAGATTGTTGTAATATTAAGCTATGTGTACTTCATTATTATCCCAAAAGATATCAAAATCGATTCAGTAGAAAAAAAGTTATAGCCAAAAATATGGCTTATATCGTCTCCTAAAGTATTGTAGTGTTATATGTAAGTAGAACTTTTATGTATAATGTGTTTTTGTGAGTGTATATGTGAAATGCATTTGTATTAATGTATCTATTTCAGACGCATTTATGGCAGACTGTATTGAAGATTCGGCATAACCGAATATAGCATTCTTCGATGTCATCTAGTATTTGAAACAAACCACTCTGCAGTGCTGTGATAGTTTCTAAATCCGAAATAAACGAATTATAAAACACATATTTAGTTATTATACATATACAGAATACATACATAATATAAGATTTGTAAAATATTACTATTAAGGTGTATTTAAGTTTAAACAAAATCGCATACAGAATTACTTGTTTAATATAATTTTGTTCACATGTTGTTCTTAAAATTTAATAGATACGTGTTATATTTCGCCATTCCATGTTTAGCTGCGGGTAATTATGTTTTATTATTTTTTCTACTTTGTATTATTATATTTTTTACATTTTCTTCATTACCACGAAATGGGTTTATGCCACGATATAAACCTGCGTGTAACGGCAGGTGTTATTATTCCCGCTGCTAATTTAACAAAAATGTATATTTTGTTTTTTTTTATACCCTTCACCACCACAAGTGGTTAAAGGGGTATATTAACTTTGTCATTTCGTGTGTAACGCTAAGAATCATCTCTGACCCTAATCAAATCGATTAAGTCGATTTAGCTATGTCAGATGGTTTCACGTCCAGAGTAATTATCCGAATTCAATAAAATTTCGCCATGTTGTTTTCTATTGCCTTGAGTAGTATCCTATTTAAAACCAGCTATATCAGTTCATTTCTAAAAATAAGTTGTATCTGGCACAAAATCTTAATCATAAAAAGGAACCTTTTTAATTTTTTCTTTTAAAAGGTAACTGAATTTAAACAAAAATGTAACTAAAACATACAGTTATATATCCTTCATCATCGTATATAAAACCATCAAAATTGGAGCAAAAGAAGAAATTGGCAAATATATTTATTTTGATACAATTATAAACCAAGATTGGGTTAGGGCTATTATTTGACCTAACCCCCATTTAGGTTCCCTTACCAGAATTAGGTTTAAGCTAATAAAAATCTTAAATATGAACCGATGCTTTTTAAATTTGTCACAGTTAATTTTTTAATCGTCTTAAATATATGCTATGAATTATGAATTAATATCGGTACGTAGTTTGCTATAGCTCTCATATAATGCCCATTCCCGAAAAACAGGATTGAGCTTATTAAACTATTAAATAATGACAAATTCTATCGAAATTCGGCACAATTATTATCTAGCTCTCTTTAGTATTCGTACAATATCGGTTCATATTTTACTTTAGCTCCCATATAACTTTCCTTCCCGGAAAACGGTTTGAGGTTATAAAACACTTAAATAAAAATCCGATTCCATTAAAATTCTGTACAATGATCTTTTCAGTTTTTAATATATAATACTAATTTAAGCAATCGCAGTCCATATTTTGTTGTAGCTTCCATTAAAGGCCCCTTCCAGGAAAACCGTTTTGAGTCAATAATACTAAAAATTATTTTCAAAACAAACTTTTATATATATTATTAATTTGGCCTAATTCGGTCCATATTTAAAAGTATAAATAATGTCCAATTCTATTTTATATTAGCTCTATTATTTTTCAAAAAGTCTCGAGTATGTTATAAATTTAATCAATATCGATTCACATTTTACTTTAGCCCTCATAGAACATCCCTTCCCGGAAAACGGATTTGAGTCCATATTTTACTCTCATATCTCTCATATCTTTAATGAATGTAAGCAATTTAACAAGCCACATTTTTTTTTATTACTCCTTGGTCCTTAAATATGAACCAATTCCACGTAAATCGTCCTCAATATACGTATCAATATTCTTGAATGTTATCTCTCGCATGGGAAATTTCTTCCTTTAACATTAGTTTTTTAATCAAATGGGCCATTAAAATCTATAGTTCTGTACCAATGTTTATGCATAATTTTACCAAATATTTTGCCGCATTTTACCTTTTTCCGTAATTGGCATTTTAGCTGATGAACGAATAAGTTTTATGTTGGTATATCGTCAACTTATGCTAATTTTTGCATAATGTTAGTGGTGGAGGGTATTGAAGATTCAGCATAGCCGAATATAACATTCTTACTTTTTTATTATTATTATTTTTGTTTGAATCTGTTTATGAATATAATTTTTTAACCAAATACATATACATTTACATAAACTTGTATTGAAAATAATTAAGAGAACTGTTTCACAAAATTTTTTTTGGTGTCTATTAAATTATTTTTTTTAATTCTGGTTTAAAAATCTAAAACATCGCACTTCATTATTTAATTAATTCCTATTGTTTTTTAGTTTACATATATCACTCATACTTACATTATCATCGTCAGACATTTTTGTTTCGATTTTATTAAATTTCTAAAATTTATAAAAAAATTAAAATTATTTATCACTTTTGTGCGAACGTTGAAGTGATTTCGTTTGCTTTAAACTGTTAACTGTGAAGTTTTTTAATTTCGAATCGTGTTCTAACCTTAAAAGAAAATTCATGTTTATTAAATAAATAGAAAAAAACAGGACAATCATTTTGTGATAAATCAGCCTTGACCGTAACACTAATGACACTTATGTTTTATAGAAAGTAAAAAAAAAAAAATAGAAGTAATAAAATTATTATTTAAAAAAAAACTCTTCTAGTGTGGGCGAACCTTATGTGGTCTATATTTAATTGTAGGACACAAAAAAACATTTGGTGGTAATGGAAATCCATATTACACCATTGACAGGAATTTATCATTGTAAGTAAAATTAATTTTTTTAATTGTGTTTGATCGAATATTTGATAAGAAAAAACTGTATGTGGCGGCGATTTAAATGACAAACTTTCAAAATTTTTGATATCTGACCTTCACTCACTATGTGTGGTGATTCGTAATCATTGAGGAAATTGAAATCTAAGAATTCCAGATATACACATAGCTTATTTACTGCTTTCTTCGTATACCAAATACTTTTTGCAGTTGAACGAAATATTTTTATATTATAAGAGATTTAACATAAAATCCTAAATAATTTTTGTAAAATTTTGTCTGAAAATTATTATATTTAAATCTTGTTTTCCTCCACCACGGTAAGTGGTGAAGAACCAATTTTATTTAAAATTGTCACTAGTATTTTTTAACTGTCTTAATATGACACTTTCTTGACGAATATAGGTCCATATTTGTAGCAGGTCTCGTTCTCGAAAAAAAATAAAATTTATCAGATTTGTAAACTTGAAAAAATTCTTTTGAAATTAGGCACAATTATTGGTGAATGGTACTATAAGATTCTCACAGCCGAATATAACATTCTTACTTGTTTTTATACGAAGATGTTCGTCCTTCCGTCCATCTGTCTGGCCAGCTGGCTGTCTCTGTAAACGTTGTGAACAGTCTACAGGACTCAATTTTTAAATATTTCGATGAAATTTGGTACATATTATGATCTTGTCCTAAGGACGAAGCCTGTTGAAAATGGCCATGTTCGGTTTATTATTTCTCACAGGTCTCATATCACTTTTAAGGTCAAAAATCTCACATATACGTTGGTATTGTGATAATAATTAGTAAAATTAAGATAAATATAAGCAAAATTCGATGTGTAAAATTATACGAGGTTTGGTTCATAATTTTTTGTAGCCCCCACATAACCCCGCTCAAAAAAAAATCATTTTCAAACGCATACTTTTAACATAAATTTTGGTATCACAATAATATATTATACACCTTAGAAAAAGTCAGAAAATAATTTTAAACCGATGATATGGTGTAGGGTATATGATAGTCGGGCTTAACCGACTATACATTCTTATTTTTTCTAATTCTCCTTTAAAACACTAAAGTAAAATCTTTGAAATTATTCAAAGATCTTATTTCCATCGGATTGTTTTTTATGTCATATTTGTTAGGAATTCTTATAGAATAAAAAGTTCCAGAGTTAAAAACGTAGATCTTAGAATTAAAAGGACATAGTTTTTTGTTTGAAAAATATTTCAGAAAATAATTTTAAAATTATATCCGTAATTATGAGTTAAAAAATATCATTTTTAAAATTAAGTACCTCCTTTTAAGAACTTAATATAGCAGATTCAAGCTTTTCATAAGAGATAAAATTTTAAGACTAAGACTAATGTCGGACAATAGTTTCGAGGTTGTCTCAGATATCGTCCCATGACTTATTTCTTACTCAACCAATTTCTGGTATAAAACTTTATAAAATTATTAATCAAGAACATTAAGACGTATGAGTTATATCTGTCCATTACATTACCTATACGAACGGAGCACTAACTTATTATTAAACAACAAATAATGCTTCAATACCCTCTACCACAAATATGTGTGATATAAATATATTATGTTTCGTACATACACACTCGCTCACACATACACCTACAAACGTTTGCAATATACAACAGTTTTTCTTTAATGTAACAGGGGAACACTTAATGAGTCATAAAATTAATTATATTTTTGGCTATTAATATTTATCTACTGAACCGATTTTGATAACTTTTAGTGTGTTAGTAAAGCTTAATAACAAAATTGCAGAATTTCTTTCTAATTTGCCGATTTATTCCTTTTAAAAAGGAAACTTTGCAGAACTATACACAAATACCCAAGCTAAATTTCATAGAGCTCTGTCAAAAATTATCGACAGTGAATAGACAGACAAAGGGACGGACATAGCAACTCAGTTTGTTTTTTCAATCGTTTATAATACATATACAAAACAAAATAAAGTAAACGGTTCGGAAAAAATCTGAGTCGCTATGACCATCCGTATGTCTGTCTGCCTATCCCCTATCGATAATTTTAGCTATATATTTACTAGCTAATACGCGGTGCGCTTTGCCGCCCTTCCCACGGTCGTTTCCGTCTTCAATTTTGGCTATTTAAGAATATCCTTGGAACCAATTTGAATACTCCTGCCTTTACAGTTTTTTAGATATTCGATAATAATATTTGCTTTTTATGGGAGTACTTTTACGCTTGATAATACCCGTCCAATAGTTCGATTAGTAAAACTAATTCTTCAGAAAGTGATTGGGATTGAAGTTGATAACTATTGCTATAATATTTTTTTAGACATTTGATAATCAACATGTTCTTTATATTCAATCCGCGCTCCACTCTGCCCAGTGAAACAATTACCTGGAAAATTTTTAGGGAAAAAATTTGAAAATTCTCGGGGACGTGGTTATTTATATATTCGATTATCAACATTTCCTTTTTATTGACGCAACCACTCCCGCTGATCCTCCCCTTCTTCATAAAGTGGTTGGGAGGGAATTTCAAAATTCTCTCTGTTACAGTTTTTTTAAATATTCGATGATCAATATTTGCCTTGTATGAGGGCTACCTTTCCACTGATCATATCTGTCTCACACTTTGATTCGTAAAAAAGTTCCTTGAAAAAAACCTGCACGTTTTATCTCATTAAATAGTTCTTTTAAAAAGTTATTGGGACCAAATTTGAAAATTCTCGATGAAGTGATTCTTTTGATATTCGATGATCAAATTTTTTTTTTTTGTATCGACCACTTCCCCTGATCCTATCCGTCCTTCATACATACATATTTACATACATACATACATACATTCATACATACATACGTACATACATACATATACACATACATACATATATACATACATGCATACCCTTTTTTCCGTGTGCATATACTTTATAAAATTTATTTGATTGAACTTTTTCTATTACAGTCATTATAAATTTTATTCAATAATTATTGCAGACAACTTTACAAGATAACTTTCCAGCAAATGGTGTAATATATATTATACATTATTCAAATAGAATATTATTACCGGGTTCACATGTCCTTCGTACAATGTTCCATATGGTGTGTGGAAAAAAATGAATTTAAATTTTTACTTTTTTATATATTTTTACTTTAATTTTTCCCTTTTATTTAGTTGGTCATGCAAATTGTGTTATTAAGAAGGAGGAGTATATGGCGATACAAACAGACTGATAAAATAATATTCATTATATTTAAATGTGAACTGTTTTTAAACTGATTGCCGTAATTACGAAATTGTTTAATATAAAACATGTGTGAACGCAATATTCGGCTATGACGAATCTTCACTACCCTCCGCCACAAATACATGTGAAGTAAGTATGTTATATTTTGAATATACACACTCACGCATACACTCATATATGTAAAAAAAAATATGTAAAATCTTTTCTTTAATGTAACACAAGAACACTTTAATAGTCGTACAATTAAATATATTTTTGGCTACAATTTTTTCCTTAACCGATTTAGCAAAAATATTTGAAATGACAACTTAATAATATAGCAAAATTTCATTCTTGAACTTAGAGTTAGCTTTAGATATCGGTCTATATATTTTAATATATTAAACCAATTTCGCTGGTTTTAAATGGAAAACTTCTCAAGGCAAAAATTCTTTGAGCTCTGTCAATTATTGTGGATGTGATCGTGCCAACAACAGACGGACAGATGGAAGGACTTAACTAAATCGACTCAGATTTTGATTTGATATAAGAATATGTATGAATTATGGGGTCTGAGATGATTCCTCTTAAGCGTTGCATACGGAATGACAAGTTGATCATAAATTTGTGGCGTCAGAGGGTATAAAAAGTCATGCCAACACAACACATTAAGGATTAAATGCAAAAAAAAGCACTTTAATTTAAAATTTTATCAATAAAATTAAAGAAAAGTTCAGAGCATAAAAACACTTGGTGCAATTTTTTGTTTCAAAAAATTAAATGAAATTTTTTTAAACTCATTTCATGATTTTTTTTCTCAAATTATTGAATTTTAAATATTTCACTTTATTGATTTCTTTTCACTTCTTTAAAAAATGACCGTTATTAAAATAGAAAACAATTGAAATTATTGTGTATTTTTGTATTTTTATTTTTTAGTAATAAAATCAATGATTTTTCTATTTGATTCTACCTGTCTCCGTTTTGTTAGTTTGCGATAATTTGATATATTTGTATTACTTGGACGACGGTTAAACATAACGGTGTCTGAAATGTATTCCATTTAAAATAAGACTGAGGAAATTAAAAAGAAAATATGTCAAAATGGTTTACTACCCTTAAAGGGGGAGTTTAGTGACTTAAGTAAAATCACCGAAAATGTTTTAATAATGTTGCTCCATTTAACAAAATATATTTTTTGGACATATTTAAAGGTGATATTTTGGGTATCGTGTCATAGAATAATGTTTTTTGTTTAACATTACGCATTACATAAAAAGCATATCAGAAGTTTTAAGGAATAAGTTCATTCATAAATATAACATGAATTCGTAATTAATTATTACAAAAGCGTGGCAGAAAAGTATCGATAATGCTGGTTGCTGTGATAAGAAGTGATTCTTTGTTTATGATTATAGAAGTTAGAATTCTAAATTCATATGTGTCGAATCTCAATTACCCTTATATTTTGGAAAAATTGGTGCTCATTTTGCATTAGAAAGATCATTTTACAGATGAAATTTTGGCAGATCTTTGCCAAAAGTTCATCCAAATTAAGTCTATTTAGTCATTCCCATTAAGATTTGTTTATAAAACAATAAAAAAATTAAAAACACAGAAAAAATTATTCTATATGAATATATCTCTAAAACTATGAGAGATAACCACCATTAAAAAGCTAACAAGGACCATCTAATTACAAAATTTCTTTTTTCTCAATTCGTAAATGAATTCGCAAACTTGGGTTACCGACTACGCATCTGAACAGATACGAGTCTGCACTGCTTTAAAAGTTTAAGCTCATTAACCCCACATAATTCCCAAAATTACAATAAAACGTATAAATCTCAAACAGATATTAGTATTGTTATTTTCGGCAAGTATCGGTCCATAATTTCCTATAGCCTCCATATAAACGTTTCTTCCATATATTAGAGAAAATTATATTCAAAAGACCAACATCTATTACCAGTGTTACCGTTGGTGCAACTTTAGTCGCAAATTGCGACTTTTTCAACTGCGTGTGACTTTTTGTATGGGCAAATATCCGAAATTTAGTGTTTTTACACTCCACGTAATTTTTGGAGTTATCTTTCATTTTACACATTTTGAAAATTTTTCTTGGAGTCTCAATTCGCAGCGCTTGAGAAACATTACTTTCCTTTCTATAATTGTGTACAAAAATTTAAGGAAATTTTATAAGATTTCGTAAAACAAGGCCAACAAGAAAAAAATTAAATCTTTAGAATAAATTAAGATACAATGAAACTGTATTGCTTTGAATAATTTAATTACACATAGTGTCCAACTTTTAGATCGAATAGAACGGCCTGATTTAAGTCCTACATCAAAACTTAAACATATCAACGTTTGAAATTGGTCTTGCTTTTCGTTATAGACTCAATATCATTTCATTTCTCATATAAAATACTGTATTATGGATTAAAAGTGAAAAATGTGGTTTAAAAATACTTTAACATAAAAAAAGAGTTAAATTAAAAATAAATTTCTTATAATTTATAATTTTGACTATGGATTCATTCCTTGAAAGTTCATTTATTTAAGTATAAAAGACCACTTTTAATTTAATGAATTGTTTGGCCACAACAAAACTGAAACCTTGACACACAGACAGAAAATTCAACCTTTGTCGTTTCTTATATTTGAAAATAAGTTAAGTAAAAATAAATAAAATATTTTGTTCACACAACCACACTAACAACAATAGTCCATTTAATAACAACAAGTAGGAAATTTAATTCAAATATTAAGGAGAAACGACTCTAAAGTACCTTAACCTGCTAATGGAAAACCTGGGAAAATTAAGGTACCAGACTAGTGACAGTCAAAGCCATTAGAAGGTTGATATAGTAATTGAATACATAATTTGTATTGTATTTAAATAAAAATACTAAACACTAAAAGACATATAAAAGTTGTAGCAAATACAATTTGCAATACTCAGATTTTTAGGAGAAATGAGTGAAATACTGAAATACATTAAGAAGGAAGCATCTAAGACTTCATAATATATTTCTGTACGAAATCAAAACCAGAACATTTTTTATACTAAACTTCATACTCAATATAAAACATTTTCATTTTCATGGAGCAGATTTCAACTCAAAAAAGATCTTACTCAACTGAATCTATTGCTATGATTAAAAATAATTGAAAAAATAGTAAGAGGTTATAGTTGGTCAAGCCCAAATAATTAATATATAGTAGCTACCAAAAATTATTGGACCATTGTTATACCCTACACCATCAAAAGTGGTTGCGGTATGTGCTGATGTTTGTAACATGCTGAAGAAATGGTGTTGCACCTACCTTACGATCTTCGTCTGTCCATCTGTCTGTATATACGGCTGGCTGTTCATGTGAACGTTGTGAACAGTCTGCAGGTCGCAATTTTTGAAATATCGCGATGAAATTATTTTGGTCTAAGGACGAATCCTACTGAAATTGGATATGTTCGGTCCAATATTTCAGGTACCTCCTATACAAATATTCCTCCCTGAATGGCGTTTAAGATCATAAAAGCCCTAAATATAAAGAGAAATTTGGCGTAAGTAAATTTTATAATATTCTGAAGCGATGTCCCAAAATATGGGAGGGTCGGTTTATTGTCCGCATAGGTCCCATACAAATTTCTTTCCAAATATCATATTTAATGGCAAAAATCTCTCATATAAGTAGGTTTTATGATAATTATTGATCGATGTGCAAAATTATACGATGGTTGGTTTATAATTTCCTGTAGTCCCCATATAAGCCCACCCAGAAATTCATTTTAAAACGGATAAATTTAATGTACATTTTAGCGTCTCAATAATGTACTACACACTTAAAAATAAATCAGAAAATCAAATTAACCGAGGGTCGTTCAATAATTTTTCGAAACTATAATTTTTAACCGATTATGTGGTGAAGGGTATTAGATAGTCGGAATTAACTGACTATACATTCTTACTCCTTTAGTTTTTGCTTAAAAGTACAGCATAAAAAGATTTTTTCTGTGGGCGTTTTATGGGAGCTACCAAAATAGGTCCGTTATTTTCTCATAAAATTTCGCACATTGATGTTTGTTTACATTATGTCTTGATTTGACCAATGTATAATATCCTTCACCATCACAAAAAGTAAAAAGGCTGTTATAACTTTGTCATTCCATTTGAACACAAAAAAAAATCATCTACAACATAAAGTAAACGCCCCAAATGAAAAATATAATCGATTTCTATCTATGTCTGTTTGTCCGTCTTTAAGAAACATTCTCACGTTCATAATAAATTATAACTTGGTTTTTTAAAAAGTTGGTCAAGTATTCTACGTCCTGGTGTCAAATTGATTCAAATGATTTTAAACAATGTTGGGAGAATTTGTCCGTTGATACAAATTCTGGTTCAGGTAGAAGAAATAGTTCACATAATATTTTTAAAGTCAAAATATTGAAAGCATTTTAAAACGATCTCGAAACACATCCGGTTTGAAAGCAGCGCAGTTACTTCAGTGCTTGGACTATTTAGTTCAAAGAGTTAAAGCTAATGCGGTTTAAAAAAAAATAAGGTTCAAAAAGAACTGACAGTTTTAGATATGAACGTTGCTGAATAAATTAGATGCCAAAACCAAGATCTGAATTGAAGGTAACTTTTCTAAGAAAAATATTTTTTGCTGATGATATAAAAAGATATTTTCATACTTAAGCGGAATATATTTTTTGTTTCTCCCGTTATTTCCAAGAAAACTTTCGAAAATTTTTTCCGCATTTTTCTGCTATATCTTTTTAACCGATATCGAGGAGAAAAAAATTGATATGTTAAAACATATCAGGCTTTAAATATTTTAATCAACCGGGGTGGCCAAATTTGAAATCCTGTGGACCTCTGTTAGGTCTACAAATTCCAAATTCAAAACTTAATTAAATTACTTTAAATAAGCTTTTTTAGGTGTTACCTGCCAAATAATAAACTTAGTATACCTTCCTTGGATATATATAGTAGTGAAATAAAAATTATGTAATATATACTGTCAAAAGGAATAAAAAGCTTATTAAAAAACAAGAATGAAAGCTTTATTAGGCTGTGCCGAATGTTAAATACCCTTCACCATAAATATTATGTAAATATAGCATTAGTTAAAGAACTTATTCGTTCACCAGTTTTAACGCCGATTACCGAAAAAGGTCCCTTACATATTCTCGGAATAACCTACCAATTGGTACCAAGCTATGGATTTCTGTAGCCCATTTTATCAAAAAGTAATATTAAGGAAAATAAATTAGATGCGTACGTAGGAGCTATAAACCGATATTGGTCAGATTAATAAAATATATTAAAAACAAATGTTTGAGCCGTTATCCGGGATGGGCCTTTCTATGGGAGATATAGCAAAATATGTACCGATAATAATCAAAGTAATAAAATATATGATGGGTGGGCAGTTAGCTGTGTGTGTCATCAGAATTGGTTCATATTTAAAATTTTTATAAGCTATAAACCTTAAGTGGGAACTATGACAAATAATGATCCCAGCACAATCTAGTTTCTTTGGGTTTATTATTGTGTCAAAATAAATATATATGACATATTTCAGCCAATAACTTTATTTTTATTGATCTGATTTTGATGAATTTTTTACGATGATGAAAAATATATTGATGTATATTAAAGTAATGTTTGTGTCTTTTATCCTTTTGTTCAACCTTTTGTTGAAAAATTAAAAAAATATTTTTATAATTATTTCAGATATCGGTATATATCTTTCTTACCAAAGTGCCAATATAGCTGGTTTTAAACAGAAAACTATAGAGGAAAATAAGAAACAGGTTTTGATTTGTTGCAAGAATATATACTTTATGAGGTCTGAGGTGAGTTCTTCTTGTTATTACACATGAAATGACATATACTCTCATTACCACTTGTGGTGGTGGAGGGTATGAAAATACTAGAAATATATTTTCACTATTTGTTAAATGAAAAATATCAGAATTTTCATTTCGTTTATTTATTTTCCTTTTTCATTTAATTTTTTATTTTGGTCACCGAAAACCAACGAAACCTAAAAAAACTGAAAACGATAAGAAGAAATAAAATATATTTTTATGATGAAACATTATATTTCGAAAATAAACAAGAAAACACTATAATAAATTTAATATCATTTGTGGTTCATTTATAAATTATTTTGCTATTATTCTCTGGTCTATTCTGGCCTTGTTTGGGGTAGAAAAACAAATGGTATAGAAAATATTTGTTTAAATCGTATAATTAGATGGAAATTATTTATCAATATCAACGTGCGGCAACATAGTGACAAACATACGTATAAATTTATGATTATATGTCGATATGTTGAAATTTGTCTGATTTATTTAACACTCACTTCCTTATATTATTAATAACTAGCAGAGCCGGCAAACTTAGTTTTGCCAAAGCAATTTTTTGGGTGTTGCTGGTTATATTATCATACGATAAAATAACAAAGAAGTAATGTAAAATTGCTTTGTATAGAGGGTGCCTCTCCATTGTTCTTATAAGACCTATATTTTTTCCAGTGATGGTGTTTCACAGTAGCATAATTGCTGCAAAATTTTAAGACTATCGCTGTTATAGTTCTTTTGGTATTCAATAATCAATATTTGCTTTTTATGGGGGATACCCCTCCTTGGTCCCTTTATGGTTCTACCTGTCCAACGTTTTTTCTTGTAATACAGTTTCTAGAGATTGTTGTTAATATCAAATTTGAATGCTCTCGCTGTTGTAGTTCTTTATATATTGGATAACAAATATATTTCCTTTGTATGCGGGGTACCTCTCCCCCTGTTCCAATCGACATTTTTGAATGTGAACGTATATAAAGATATATATACACCCTACCTATTTTATATATATAGATTATTGCAAGTAAATGTACTAAATGTGAGAGTTTAAAACTGCAAATAATATTTTGTTCTAATAACAATAGTTTTTTTTACAAAGGGCTGTCACTGCCACATTATTTTTTTATTTTATAAAATAATGTTATTACAACAACAAAAACATATTGGCGACAACAATGTTTGCCGCAAATATGTTAGAGTTGCGATGAAAATGTTTGAATGTGTAAAACACAGGGCAGTTACAAATGAAACTTTAAATACCCTCTATATTTGATAATTTTTAAAAGTTGCAGATGGATTAAGTTTAAATAATAAAATATTAAAGATTAAACAAGTACACTGTCACGCGCAGTGTCTATATGAGTAACTTTAATGAGTCATAAAATTTGTTAAATCTTTTTTCTACTGAACAGATTTTTATAGTTTGGAATGGTAATGAGGAACACACAATTTAATATTTTGGAAATTTTGTTCTAATCTGACCATTTGTAATTGAAAGTTCTACAAAATTATTCGCTTACATTTAGTGTTGACTTCAGATATTGTTCTTTATTGTTAAACATATTACGTCGATTTTACTGATATTAAATTGGAAACTTCTCAGAAGTATATTTAATACTCAGGTCAAATATTCATTGCACCCTGCGTGCCAAAAACAGGCGATATAGCTAAATTGAATTTTGACTTTGATTTGTTGCAGAAATACATATACATTGTTAGGTCTACTTGTTTGTATTACACACGGGATGATTAATTTAATATACCTTCTTCACCACTTATGGCATTGGAGGGTATAAAAATTTAGATGGGACACTTCGTTCCACAGTTTGCTAAAGTTCCCCTTCCCGGAAAGGCTTTATTCATATTTAAGCAAAATAAGAATCTAAAATAAAAAAGAATAAAATAAGAATTAAAAACTTTCGCTCCGTTCAAACTCTTATACGGGATTTCAAGAATAAGAGAACAAAAAGTTATCACTGTATTTTACATATGGAGTCTATTTAAAGAATCAGGGTTGATTAATTGTAAAATTATTATTATAGTTTGTACAATATCATTAATTTATGTAAATGTTTCCATAATGGAGCGAATTTGAGTTTCACCATAGCCGAATATAACATTCTTACTTGTTGTAGAAAAGATATCATCATTATAATTTTTAAAAAATATTGAAAATCGAATGTTCTCGGACTTTAAAAAATTTTATATACGAAAAAAATTTATGTGAGAAATACAATATTCAATTGAAATGTAATCCTTTTAAAAAGTACATGTACTTTTGTAATTTTGCTTATATTTTTAAAATACTTTTACCAAAATATATTAAATATAAATTATATATAGTTTATTATCTTAAAGACGAAAAATGTAATAAAATAATATTTTATATAATATTAACTGATATCTACAAAATAATCATATAACTTAACTATTTTCATACCCTCCACCACCTTAGATGGTGAAGGGGGTGTATTAACTTTGTCATTCTGTATGTAATGCGAAGAAGGACTAATCTAAGTTCCAATAATTTACACATATTCTTAAAAAAAATTAAAATAAATTAGCTATGTCTGTGTGATTGTTGAAGGCATACTCACATCCACAGTAGTTAATAGAACTCAATGAAATTTGGGCTGAGTATTTTTTATTGTCGTGAAAAGTTTCCTATTTAATACCAAAAAAACTGTTTAGGATGTTAACAGGATTTAGACTAAAATCTGAGACAAAACCTAAATTAAAGCAAAGAATTTTCGTAAAATTTTCAATAATAAATCCTTAGTTGAGAATAAAATATATTAAGTTATATATTTACCTCACAAAATGATCAAAATCGGTTCAGTAGAAAAAATTTATAGCTTAAAATATATACAATTTTATGACTTATTTCGTGATCTTATGTTTTATTAATACATATACTTAACAGAATACATTTCTGTCACAATCACTAGCGGTGGAGGGTATTGAAAATTCTGCATAGCCGTATATAGCACTCTAAGTTTTTTCTTTTTCGTTTTAGAATTTTTTTTATTTTTATTTAACTTAATCTTATTATGACTTTATTAACTGTTTATTCGCACATGTTCAGTATGTCGAAACTTTCATAAACTTAAGCGTAACTCATACTTGAAGTCGCAAATTCACAATATTCTTACAATTATTGCAAAAGTTTGTTAAAATTTCTTATTAATGAGAAAACTCAACTGGAATCCAATAAACACAACGAATTATCGCAGAAATAGAAAAATTGAGAAAATTACAAAAGTTGTGGTAAATGATATGAGAGGTTATATGTATGTGTGAGTATATGGATTTCACCAATTACATGCGCATATATATTTGTTACCCAGCAAACATTTACAATAAGTCATAATTTTTTCATTAATATGAATTTTTTTTAATATCAGATTGTGTTATGAAATATTTGCATTTTATGGTTTCCAAATGTTCATTTTTGAGGAATTTTAATTTTGCTCTTTTTTTATTTGTTGGGTAAACGGTGGACGAATGATATTTATTATGGCATTTAAAAATGATCGGTTTTGTGATTTATTTTTAAAAAATGACTCCAATTTTGAAAGTTAGATAACGCAAAAATTATTTTTTATTAAATTGTTACATGTTTAATTATTTTTTTCCTCTCAAACAAGGGACCGACCTAATAAGCATGTTAAATTGTATGTATGTTAGAATAAAGTGTGGAGATTCAATATATAATGATCACGTAATTCATTAAGGCTTAAAAGCTAATCAACATTAAAACAAAGTAAACAAAAATATAAGAATCAGTTGAAATAATGAGAATAAAAAGGAAGAAGAAAAAACATTATCAATATTAAAAGTGTTGAAAACGAGATGAGGTTCAGTCTGTAAGGCTTACTCTTTCAAACTTATTAATATACGAGGGCTGTTGAAAAAGTTTGGTATAGAAATATGCATAAGAAATAAATATAAAATTTATAGTTTTCACATAACAAAACGTTTTTAATCCAAATAGATAAAGAGTTATTAAAAGTGTTAAATATTATATACATTATTAGATCCTATTTGAAATATTTTCGCGTCAATCACAAAAAATGACAACATCATAAATAAACATCATAAAATAAAAAGTCTTTTAACAATGTTCATCCGTTCTTGCAAAAATATCTGCTTTATATTATTTTGTCCTAAGTACGATGCTTAATATTGATTCACTGAAATATTCTCCGGGAACGGGTTTTAAGTTCATTAACCCTCTATTGTCATATTATATATACTATAATAAATTTCATTCCCTAATCACAATGGGATCAGGTAATCACAAATGGGTTAAAGAATGAAATATAAAAATATTTTAGATCATTCAAGATATAAAGTCAAACCTTTCGAATTTTTAAGGTTACACTTCACTGCCATCGCCATGTTGAATGTTATATGAAATAAACAAGATTATCCATTTCTGAACAAGTAGGTTATTTCATAGTCGGTCAAGCCCGTCTATGAAATAACCTACACCACAATATTGGTTATAAATATTACTTGCAAAAAAATTAATCACAACCCTCTTATAATTTAATTTTTAATGCGAAATTTATGAGTTTTAAACTTAATATTTCTTGGAGGTTATATGAGAGCTAGAAAAAAATTATGGATCAACATTCGGATAAATTTACACATCGATTTTTTCTTACATTTATTTTAGTTTGACCAGTTATTATTACAACAATGAGGTATATGTGAGATTTATGCCGTTCAAAGTGATATTTTGAAGGAGGAACCCATGAGAAGCAATGTTTCGATCCTCGCATAATATCGCACATCGTTTTTAAGTGTCATAAGACTTAATTTTTCCAAGTTTCACTAAAACCGCTTTATATAAGGGACTTTTAAACCTTATATAAAACCTTACTCCGGGAGGTTTTATCCGAAATATTCGACCGAACATGTCCAATTTCAATAGCCCAACGTGATGTAGAATCAACCAGACAGGCAGACGGACATAGTTAAATCGACTCAGAAAATGATTCTGAGTCGAACGATATACTTAAAGGTGATGTAACACAATTTTTCTGTATGTTACAAACACCAGCACAAATCAACCACTTACTGTGGTGTAGGGTATAAAAATCGTTTCTGCCCACAACGTCTTTATATAGAAGATATTTATATACTTTATGCACATACTTATCTTACACATATAGAAGTAAATTAAAGTTTTTCGTATCCTATGAACTTATGAAATAGAGTTTTTGTTTACTTAACCGTACGAGTGGAGTTTACAAATGAACGACAACAACATCAGCAAAATTTTCACCAATAAAGAAAGTGATAAAGTACATACTGCTATTATGAGTAAAACTATAATTTTCTACATTGTGTCGCTTAAAGCGTTTCCCCAGTGAGAGTATGGGCTACCGATTACAGTACTATTCTAGTTGTACTAATTTATATATTTTTTAACTCATATAAAAACAAAAATTTGTGGTAAATGTCCAGTACAGGAAAATAAAAAAACTTTTCTGCTATTTACGTGTCAAAATTGTTCCTAATGAGCTTTTGAACTTCATCAAAAACTTGTTGATAAAGAGTTTGCTAAAGTAGTCGCAAGTGAACGGAAGTTTACATGTTATTACTTTATCATTATATGGTTAAATATATCTAAGATTTTTTTCTATTCTATTGCTAAATTTCCAGCCATTAGAAGTATTAAAGTATGAAACTTTTTGAATATTTGCGAGACAGGAAACTAGTTCGTGAGCAAAATGTGGTAAAACTCTTATTCATGAATAGTTTAGTTGTAAACAAGATTATTAAGGAAATTATTTGATAAACTATCGTTATTATAAAATAACTTTAATTCCAAAACCGTAATGATTGTCGGAAATTGCCTTTATAGGATACTTGTTAAGTTTTAAGCAGTTCTAGATATAATTTTAAATGAAAAATATTATTTGTTGTGACAGTGATCATATCAAATCATCAGACTCACAAGTCTTAGCTTTTACTCCGATACATCATGGACTATACACTTTTTTCCTTTTTATAAAAAAGATCTAAAGTTTATTATTTCGATAAATCTGAACTTCACGCTGGTTTCCAAAAGTTATAAATTCTTACTGGATGAGTTGATATGATTTATGTCACAACAAATAACATTTCTTATTCAAAATGATATTAAAACATAATTTAATCAAATGAAAATCAGTGGAGACCCCTTTACATGAACTTTACACTGACATTTACTCATTGATAACATCGAGTCCTTCAATAAGGTTCCATGCAATACGAAGAGTCCAGATTTCCATATTCTAAGTAGTTTGTGGATATATTACAAAGAGAAGTGGTGTTCGAAGAGATTTTGATCGCTAATTTAGATAAAAGCTATTAACTAACACCATAGGGGTCTGTGTCTGTGTCTGTGTGCCACAATAAGACCGACATTCTAGATACCTTCAAAGATTTTGCTTTCAAGTTAAATACAAAATGTGGGTCATCTATTGTAAATTATAAAAAAAATAAATTTACTATAAATCCTGAAATGGAACACTGATTCTAAAAAGTATAATTAAAAATAATCTAGGTAACCTGTTAAACAAATTCCAAAGGTTCTATGAATGTGTAGCCGAGAAATAAATAGCGTGATAAGGACCGCATCAACAGACAATAAAAAACAATAATTTTGCCAAGCCCCAGATACTGAAATGCTGTTAATACTGCATATACTTAAAATAATAGTAAAAAACAGTCTAAACTTCCCAAAACTACCAGAAATAGAAAGCACTTTACCACTACCAGAGCAACTTCCTGAATAGGAAATTGGTAAAAAAGAATTGTATTAAACTGGGAATGAAGGAGCGGAAAATTAGATGATAAAAGATAACTTAGACTTTTAATTAAGCTAATAACCAAGCTCTGAACAGATTTACAAGATACAGTACTACAAAAACGATGCTTAAAAAAACAATAAAAAGCTACAGAAAAACGACACACATACTAGTGATAAAATTTTTAAATATTTTCGGAAATCCTTTTTGTCACTTTTTTCGAACAGGACACTTTCTTATGCTCTTCTATTCTCTTTTAATAAGAACCCAATATCTTTGCCTCTCTTGGTACAATTCAAATTGTTGCCGTTGTACCATTCAAGGGCTTGGTTACCATAGTGACAGGATGACTAGCCAGGCCAAAAATAAGTGGGCACATTATAAACTCTCATGAATGGAAACATCCTTTAGTGTAAATATTTTTGATGTAAATTTCGGTATTTATAAATACCGTTGTAATAAGTGATTGGCTCCATTCCCTCGAACTTCAGCAACATAAATATTTTAATCATGTGAACCATTTCCTCTACATAAACCAGGTTTTTATCAAGAGACAATAATTAAAAACATAGGATCGGATGGTAAAATTTTTGTTCATCGTTCCAAAAGGTAAGGTGATTTAATCCTCGGTTTACTGAGAAGACAGTTTAACCACGGTGGTGGGGGTGACAATACTATGATTTAGGGCACATTTAAGTGTTTAAGTGACGGAAAAGATGCGTTCTCTCTTCGTGAACAAGTTTTTATTCATCCCGTTGGAACTTTAAAGAAATATATATTCATAATTTTTGGTTCGAAATTCAAGTTTAATTCTGTAACAGATACAAGTGTAAAGGAAGTTAACGCCTTGGTAACCTAAACTAGGCTTTAACCAGTTAAATTAAGCAATTTTCCATTGATTAAACCTGGAAAAGTTTTTAAGAAGAATTGTTGTAGAACTACTGTGCTCAGTGGTAAAATAATGGACCTAGTTCTATGTAGAAGCCTCTGACAAAAATATGGTAAGTGTCATACTTATGTAGAATTCCAAAAAAATCTATCATACCCATAAAAACATAGTCATAGTCTTATGACACTCTTTAAGATGAATGCGTATGATTGATTTGATATATTTATTAACAAGAAGTATTATTCATACGCAGCCATTATTTAACTGTGAACACGAAGACTATGCCTACGATTCCATCAATACTATTGCCCCTAACGAGTTTATTTAAATTAAAGTACATATTTAAAAAAGTGATGCGATTATTAAAATTTATGAATAGATATATTTTTATTTTAATGAAAATATGTATATTTTGTTACACACATAAACAACATTAATATTAATTTTCCCATAATGATAATAGACTACAAATATTAATGCCACACTAGATATGAAATTGCCAAACCATCCTGTAACAACTAAATTACATTCTAACACCAAAACTCAATTAATATTTTTACATTTCGTGTTTTTTATATTTTTTTGTGTTGATGATTAAAAAGACACAAAAAAAAATTAAAACGTAAAATGAACAGACGTACGAAAAGAAAAAATAAAGCAAACTTTATTTAATGAGTTTTAATGTTGCCAAATCCGTTGAGGATTACAGATAATAGTCATCAGCCAGATACGTGTAAGCAAAGATGAAAGTATGAACATACTTTTACATTAACAATTTACTTCACACCAACAACAATCATCAACTTTACACATACACACACACACTAACAAAACATTTGTAAAATGTTAGATGAAGACAGGAACAATTTTCCCATAAATAAAGTGGGAAAATCGTGTATAAAATGGAACAAACAAAAATACAATTAAAACGAAAACAACAAAAAATTGAATTGAAAGAGGGAGAAAAATCTAAAAAAGAACGCACACACACATATATTCACAAATAATTATCGTTTATATGTTAACTCTTTTTTAATGGTGTCACATATACATTGAAATAAAATTAACACGAGCACATACATATAAACAAAGAAGTGTGCATTTGAATTTACTCACATACACAACACACAGTGGTAAATGGTTTGCCTTATAACTTGTGTGAATAAGTAGCCTTCATTCTATTGTTGCATTGAGATTTTGCACAATGGCTCTGAGTTGCTATTATAAACAAATAAACATACATACAATTTGAACAGCCAACAAGCAGAAGCCTTCACAAATTAGTTTACAGTGAGTAAAAAAAGCAATAATACTTGAATTTTAAAATTCTTCAAGTTCCGTTTATTAATTAGAAAATATACCGATATCTTTTATATCTACAAAAAATTATCGATATCTTTTAGATTATACAAACACAACATCGAAATATTTTATATTCTTAAAAAATATCGATATCTTGAATGTTTTATAGAAAATATATCAATATCATTTATATTCTATAAGAAAGATATCGATATTATTTATATTCTGTATAAAAAATATCGATATCTTTAATATTCTATGAAAAAGGTTTCTGCGATATGAGGATTTATAGAAAAGATACGGATATATATATCCTATAAAATAGATATCCTTATCTTTTATATATTCTATAGAATACTTGCAGATATCTGTCATGCTCTATAAAGCAAACATCGATATATTTTATATTCCTATTTCTATTTTCTGAAGAAAAGATATCAATATCATTTTTATTCTATAGAAAAATATCGATGTATTTTTTATTCTAAAGAAAATATAGCATTATCTTATCATTTATATTGTATGGACAAAATCTCGACATATTTTATGTTCTATAGAATTAATATCGATATTTATATATACTATAGAAATGACATCGGGTATAAATGATATTCTTTAGAAAAGTTATATAAAATGTTATATGAAATTAAAAACTAACAGATTTATTCTATACTGTATTTGGAAATGTTGTTGTTTCTATTAGTTTTGTTGTTATTTGTTACGCCAATGCACTTGTATTTGTTGTTGTGCAAAGTATTGTTCACTGCACTCCCTGAGGCAATGTACAAAGTGTTCTGGAAAACTGCACTTATTCACCAGCTCAAAACACCATACAAACTCGTAGAAATATTTTACATTTTTGTTTGACTTTTTCCATTTTGTTATTTTTGTATGTATGTGTGTATGTAAGTTTTTATTTTTTTTGTTGTTTCTGCTCTTATTTTGCAGGGTAAATGGAGAGTTTTACTTATGTTAGTAAACAAACTAACCAATAAACATACTTATATATGGCAAACGTGATGAATGCATGTTCCCAAGCCAATTACTTTTGTCAAGTCCGAAAATGGTAACAGCAAAGCAGTTAATACGGTTACAGCTGCTATTGTGGATTTCTCACCAATACATCTACTAATAACAGCTAACTGTTGGACAGAGGCGTAGCTACTTTTTAAAATATAAAATAAAGTGAAATGAAAGTTCTGTAGAATTTAATGTCGATTTGTACAAAATCTATCATAAAGTATCTGTAATACAAAATCTGTATGTAATGCTAAAGAGAAATAATTTGAAACTTCATTAACTTCCTGCATGTTAAAATGTTTTAATAAAATCTGTTATTGATTGTCATCCGAAAAACTTTTTTGAAGAACGTGTAATTCTAAGTTGCGGATTTCTGGAAGACGTAAAGAAATGTTATCTGCATTTTCGGCATTATCATCTTTCGCAACATCACAATCATCCCAATCACAATTAACCACAACAAGAGCAACATCTTCAACAGATACCACGCAGGTCGCCGCATATACAAGGTGACCGGAATCCACCAGAGGTGATATCCAGATTGCAGTCTGTAGAGTTGCAATGGATTCATATAGTCTCCACAGTTGAAATGGCTTAATTATTCTCCGATAAAGTTGAACTAAAAGCAACGGTGGGGGCGTCTCATTCCTAATAAAAAATCTCCTTATTTTATCTTAGAAGATCAATATCTTCTAATTCAGGGCGATACCCCCATACATGTTATGGTTACCTGTATCATTATGAGTGTTGCCAGCGACCATCTTGTAGAGGAATATGATTCATAATAATCAACAAACTTGTTTTTACAGCTGTTACAACAACATATTTAACAAAAAATATATTTATATATAAAAATCCATTTGTAATTTGTTGTATATATATGCATATCTGCATATTTGTTGGTACCTTATAGACGGCTAAGTGGCTGGTTCGATTTTCTTCAATACAATATCTTTCTGTGTGCCTGCAAAGATACATAGGATACCAGAGAGAGAGGTACCCCCATATAAAGCCAATTTTAATTATTGAATATCTAAGGAACTGTACCAGTAATTTTTTAGTAATTATGCTACTGTGATATTGTTTTACCTAAAAAATATAGGATGTATAGTACCATGGGGATAAGAAGAGCCCATGCAAAGCAACAAATAATTTTCTCAAAAATTGTTACAGCCAGAGTCTTTTAATTTTGTAAAAATCGAGCTAATGTGAGATAGTTTTACCAAAAAGAGTTGGATGGTACCAGGGCGAGAGGAAACCCATCATACAAACCAAATATTGGTTATCAAATAACTAATGAACTGTTACAGCAATGGAAATATTGGTTCTTGACATCATGCTACTATGAGATAGCTTTACTGCTAAAAATATAGGATGGACAGGGGAAAATTTTTGGGGCTACAAACCAAATATTGATTATCTTGCTGCTGTGAGACAGCTCTACTAAAAAAATTATGGGCGGATTGGATCATAATTTCTATTACATCGAGAAATAAAATTTGGTCCCAACCACTTACTCAACTGTTTTACTGGACAAAATGTAGAACGGATATGATCAGATCAAAAGCAATTTCAGTTATCGAATATCTAATTTTGAATATCTAAAGAAATATAATAGCGAAAGTTTTAAAATTTTTGCCATTTTATCTATACGTTGAATACATATGTTATGTGTGTATAACATCCTATTTTATATATAGACAGAAGATATATATTCTTTTTAATAATTTTCTATTCTAAATTTAAAAAAAATATAATTCATTTTAGTAATGATTATTTTAAAATATCAATGCCAAAAAATATGATTTATTCTTTCATTGCGATAACTTATCGGTTTGAATGTAAAACTGTGAAAGTATAGTTATCAACACTTCATCAATTTTGATTGTTTTTAAATGAAAAATTATTTAAATGAGATGAGATGAGCTGAAATTCATTATTAAAATATATTAAATAACTTCCTGTAAACTGCTGCTAAATGAAAATCAAATCCAAACACATACATTAACATTTAAAACTAAATTGTTTGCTGTCATTTCTTTAGCTGCCAAACTATCATCACTTCGTTGGCAGATATGTATTGGTGTTGTGTAAATGTATGTACATGTGTAAGTACGTGCATGAAATTGTTACGATTTTGTTTTTGTCAGTGCACCCTTCACAAATAGAAATGGTGAGTGAGAGAATATAATAATTTTATATGCCATTGGTAAGAAAATTTTAAATAGAGTATATAGTCGGTTAAGCCCGACAATAAAATACTCTGGTTACGTAAAGAACTTACAAAAAAATATTGAACCACTTTTTATGATTTCTTTTTAAGTATCCAATACATTAATATGTTTTGTGTCAGATTATGCATTTTAAAGCGTTTATTTTGTAATCAAGAATTTTTGGATTAGAACTCGATTCCGGGGATAATATTTATATGAGGATCAGGTTAATTTAGGAATTTATAATTAAATTAACAGTTCATGGCAATTTTCATTAATTAATCTTTAAAGGATTTTGTTCACAATATCTACATGGATAGTCAGTCGGATGAATAGATAAACATTATTAAATCGTTTGACAATTAAAGTGGTTATAGCACCATTATTCCTGTATCTTACGAATATTTACACAAATTGTAGTATGAGTATTTTTATATCAATGCATTATGAGCTTACGCTCATATTACGTACAAATGTATAAAAATTATGTACCGACCCTCACTGAATTTGATTTTATCATATAATAAAACATGATATTCATAAGAAATATTATAAGAATATTGAAGTTTTAACTCTCTAAAATGATTTTCGGAAAGAGGTCCTTATGAGAGCTACAGTCATAAGTAAACGAATCTTATTCATGTTTGACATGTGGATGTGGACTGATACAGAATACATTTAAATTAAAATATCTTCATATCTGTTAGTTTTAAGAGCATATTTCCCCTTGAGATGCCTGAAATATTGGATCAAACATGACCAATTTTAATGCGCATGGTTCCTGGCTCAAAAAAAGTGTGTAAAAAAATCATCAATATGTCTCCAAAGATACAATTAGGTAGACAGACGATCGGTTTAATTAAAAGTGAACTTAGCATGAACTTTTCACAGTTCGTAACTTCAGAGGTGGCTTGAAGAAATTTAGTACATATATTATTCTTGGCCAAGAACGTTGCCTATTGAAATCGAAAAGCTTCCATAGAAAACTCACAAATATTAAGACATTTTTAGTAGATTTTGTACGGGTAAATCCTATGTTAGTCCAAATAAAAGTCCAAAAGTACTATGATATTTATTATACTTAATGATCATATAAGTAGAAGACACCGTTTCTAAATGAGTTACAATCGCTACAAATCGATTGCAAACACGATCTAGAACATCTAGAATTATTTAACAAATTTCCCAGAACGAACAAGTCTGAGGTTGAATTTATACCGTAAGTTAAATTTTTTAAGTCAAAAATTTAACAAGTTGTGTCAAATCTTATGCATCGTCTACCAAATTTGAAAACGCTTTACACGAGACGCAGCAAAAGATGCTCCAATGTTCTTAAAGTTTCTGGCACATGATGGTACCGATTTACTATTATCGTGTTTTTAATCATTTAAATATGTCTTTATCAGCTTAAAATCATTTTTAAAAGAAGGCAACAGTGATATTAGGACCGACTCTAAATTTCATTAGACTTTTTTAATATTCATGAGTTTTCAGTAAAAAACAATAATACGTATAAATGGTCTTATATTTTCAGGTAACACAAAGGACCTAAGTGAGTTGTATACTCTGCTTTTAATTTTCCATGGCAGCCTAATAAACTAACATAAGCTTCTTAAATGGGAATGTGATGTGTACTTATATTCACAAAACTGGATAGGTGTATTAATGACAGGTAGAAATGAGTGAATTTTTATAGAATGGTTCCATATGTGAATATTGTAACTAATAGAAAGCTGCTTCATTTAACATATCTCCTGTATTTAATTATATCTGCATATTCTATTTCTTAGGTTGATTCTTATGCCCAAATAAATTTCTGTAATAAAATTTCTGAACTACAAATATGAATCTATATGACACTCTAATTTATTGGGGACATAAAAATTTCGCATATAAATAATCATACTATAGTTATATTTACAAAGTTGGGAGAACCATAATAAATAAATTTAACATTTAAAGATTCTTATTAAAACTTTAATGTTAATTATATAATATAATGAAAATATTTTAAGTTTATCTGGATCTAATAAAATATTCATTTTCCTCCCATATCACAATTTTCCATTTTTTTTCGAAGGGGAACTCTATAATTTCGATTTTGTTATATCTATCGAATATAGTAATTATCTTTAAAAAACAAGTAAATAAGCAATTTGAGGATCAATACCAAATGAATTGTTAGCAAAATATGAAAAATACTATGCCCTGTGTCGTTTTATAGTAATGGAAAATCCATAATTAAAATATATTGTCTTTCGTAATTACATTAGTATAGAGCAAAGAAAATTCCACATAACCAAATATTGAATTTTTACTTGTTATTGATGCATTATGTCAATCGTTATCCCGTTTTATTTCTTTCTTATTGCTTTTTACTTTTGTTGCACACGTTTATGTGTTTGATCACTTATATGTCCAAGTGTACTCCACTTTTAATATTTCTCCCATCATTTCATGATTTCTTTTTTAAAGTTTTTTTGCTTTCGTTTATATATTTTGATTTGACATTTATCACTGGCACTGAGTTTTTATGTTAAAATTACGTATTGTAAAAAATATATTCGGGCTGGCGATATTGTATATGCGTGTTTATTTTTTTGTTATTGTAAGTTTCAATGTTTAATTTGTTTTGTATGGTGTTTTTTTTTTGTATTTTTCACTGTGTATTTAAATTGGGTCTGTTTGAGTTTATATTGTTGTTCACAAGTAGCAACGTTAGGGATTTTATCACTTGATAGACGGATGGCTTGTTGGTTGAATAGTTTCGATTTGATGAGTGTAATGAAATGACATGAAGTGTATGCACTGTTGACACAATGTCACTTTTTAAATTTATACAAAAAAAGGGGGAAAATAGAATTAAATCGAATTGTGATTAAAACAAATTTAGTAGGGATTATATTAGGTTTAGGTAAAAATAAATTCATTTTCTAATGGATTAAGTGATAATATGAAATTTGGAGATCATTACATTGCATATGGATTCTCTTTAAGAACAAGGAAACAAGAAATTAAATAATCAGTCGCATATCTTAGACTTACCATATGCGGCGGCTATATCACTAGTATCTAAAGAGGTTAAATACAAGTCGAACATCTGGAGTTCGAATCTTGTGAAGAAAAAAACTACAAACAATTTTCACCTTGACTTCAAGAAATTAATCCATAAAAACACCATCGCCCACTGAAAAGTTAGGTCAAAAATACCAGCAACACAAACAAGAAGGAAATTATTTTAAGGCATAACAGTGGTCAATCATTTGCTTAATAGGAACGAATATGCATTAGAAAAACTGTACCAGGCAAAGAAACAAAGAAGATTGCAAGGCAACTACAACAAGAGCTGTAATGGAAAAAACAGTATGTGCGATTTGAGTTTAATTAATTTTAGTATTTGGAAACCTTTCTTCGATTAGGAAGTTTTAACTATTATAGATGGTTACAATTGCCACAAAGTATTTCGGGAATTTGCGGATTTTGAAGACGATATCAATGATAATATTCGTTGTCTTTTTAGTCGGATTTTCATTAACTCTCCTTATGGATCATACTTTGAATCACAATTATAAGGGATAGAGAGAGGGAGATAATCTGTTATATATTTAATTTTATTATCATAACTTCTATACCAATTAGAACTTTTAGTTCCAATAATAACTGACCACTTGGAATGATAAATCGCTAAACATAATAATATTCTTAAGATAGGAATCCTCAATGAGGAGATCTATTTAATTTGAATTAATAATTACTGTTTTGTGTAACACAATAGGGCCAACAATTACAGGATAACGCTCTTGGAACTAACTCACTATTTTCTCAACTTTATTTACTTTTAAACCATAGAAACCTGTAATATCGGCTGATAGTTTTCCTAAGCTTCTGTCGAAATGTCTGTGGAACAAGTTTAGTTTGAGGAGGGTATAAAAATTTACATTTTAACTCACCTATTGAAATATTACTTTTTTATTAAAATCCTTGGAAACAAAAAATAATGTCAAATTGTGAAAGATTCAATGAATACAGCTCGCGAAGGTAACAATATATGAAGCAAATGATCGAGTATGTTATATCATCACATTTAATTAGCTGAGGAGAAAATATCATAGCAGAGATAATTGTTCAAAGTAAGAATGGAACAAGACACACTCTACTTGAAGTGCTGACGTTACCATATCATTAATATCTGAATCTCACAATTAAAACAGCAAAAACCGAACTGCTACTTTCTTCCTTTCTCTATCATATATCTAATTTATAGATTTACAGCAACTGAAATGACACTCAAATTGTTGGATGTAACTTTAAAGGCTTCCAAATTAAATATTTTGCAAATTATCTTTTGTATCTTAAAAATATTATATCTTTTTAATCTTCTGTCTTTAAGTTTTTTTCAGCAATCTTGAAAATTACCTTTTCTCCTAAACAAATAAATATAACGAAATTCCCTAGTTTGTGATAGAGCTTAACTTTTATATAACAATTCTGAGAAATATGTGTATAATTATACCCTCCACCACCACGAGCGGTGAAAAGTGTATATTAACTTTGTCATTTCGTGTGTAATGCTAAGAAGAAAAGACCTTTGAATATATCTCAGAGATACATATATTCTCGCTCACATCCACAATATTTGATAGAGCTCCATGAAATTTGGCCTAAGTATTTTTCATAGTTCTGGAAAGTTTTCTATTTAAATCTTGCAAAATTGGTTCTGTATATTAAAAGTTATACAACGATATCTAAGACCTCTATGTTAAATCAAAAAATTATCAATTTAAGTTAATAATTGACAACAAATTTGGACATAATTTAAAATCGGTGCAGTAAAAATTTAACAAAAAAAAAATAATTAATTTTATGACTCATTTAGGGAATTTAAGAAAAACTTTTACTTAATGTATACATTTGTAAGTGGAGGGTATTACAGATTCGACATAGCCCAGTACAGCATTTTTACATGTTTTATTTTAGTTTTGTTTAAAGTTTATATTATTTAACTAACACATACAACTATAAAAAATATATATAAATATTTTATAGGTTTCGATAAAAAAGGTAACAAATATGTTACAACATTTCTGTCGTATATTTAGTTCGTTGTAAAAATTTATTTTAGTATTTTTTTTATCACACGGATACTTTGTTTATGTGTTTTTATATGTTTTAAAATTTAAAAATGTATGTAACTACATACATACATAAAAGTATATATAAAAAAGAGTTATTTTCAGAGAAATAGCACTTAAATATATAAAACATTTACGCTGATACAATACATTGGGATGGACTTGAATATTTTTGGAATTAATTCTGTAACTGCAAGCTTTTTGTTCCATTTGTTTAAAATTCTACAGGGGTAATAAAAAATTTAGTTATAGTTTTAAGAGCCTGCGAGTTTATTTGGGGTTCCTAACTTATTAGGGCATAGTTGGAGACCTTCCACAGTTAGCTAATTTAGAAATTCATGATCTGAGACAAATAACATTTTGTATAGAAATACTAAGAAATACTTATAGTTTCAGAGATAGTCAATCCGAAATAAACCAAAATATCGGGCTTAACGGAGATCCTAAAATTCTTTACAAATATATATATATCAGATTCCCCATATACTTTTTAAAATATTGGTACAATAATCTAAAAAAGTATGACCTCGTTGAATTTTTTGGAATTTCCTCCGAAATGGTGGCAATATTTATTCGCCAAAAATCTCTGTTCAAATTTCTTAAATTATCCAACTAGAATTATTTTATCCCATATATATAACAATATATGTATAGTAAACTACTAAATAGCTATTTTTGTTGGTCGGCCCTGTAAGTGACTTTGTTAGGAAAAATTCAAATTTTTAAACATGATTTATGTCGTTGGGAAAATTGAGAATCCTTCGAATTCGTTTAAAAAAGAAAGCCGTCATGAGTTGAACAGTAAGACAGAAATTAGCACGAAATTTTTATACCAGACGGTCGAACAGGTATTAACAGGTATATTTTTCATAATTTCTGAAATATTTTAGTCTGTCTTTTACGTTTTTATCCTAATTTTTTAAAATATTTGTGTAACTTTTAATCATCGAGTTAAATATGAAATTTTATATATTGATCGCAGGGCCAGTATAACCCTGCAAGTTTGTATGAAATTATGGGACCTAAAGGGTCATGATACTCACTTATGTAAGATAATTAACCATTTAAGTTAATTTCGGAATATGGGTGTTATATGAGGACTATAAGAAACAATGGACTGATCCTCGGAAAATCATCGTAATACTAATATTTGTTTGAGACTAATGCACTTTAATGTGATTTTAGGAAGTGGATCGGTACGTGTGCTACGGTCATTTGTGGACCGATTTTTTTTACCTTAAAATCTTGTTTAAGGAGACATTTGTATGGGAGCCACCTGAATTAATCGGCCGAATAAGACCAATTTTAATAGATTTCGAACTTGATCCAACATAATAATAAGAACTAAATTTCATTTAAATACTTTCATAATTATAACCTGCACAGTACTCACAACGTTTATATGGATATTCAGCTAGACAGACGAATGAAGGGGTTTTTGAATTAACAGAACTAAACATTTTATATACGTTTCTAAAAAATGTTTTTATAATTTTTTGCTTTACTTTTAATTTTCTGTCGGTGCTGTTTTGCAAACCTCCCTCGTCGTGAGCCCTACAATTACTTTTTTTGGTAAAGAGTCAAGATTTGCTCTTACTAACCTCATCCGTCACCTTATATATATTCGCTTAGTTCTGAATCAAAATTCTTACGGAAGTGGAGATTTTTATTCTTTATTCTTCCTCATGCTTTGGAACCCCATTACGTTGGTGTAATTTGTACCTTCTCTTTCATCCGCAATGTAATAGAGCGTAGGATTTCAGATCGACATGCCATATAAACTAACTTACGTACTTCCTTACAGTTTTATCTCCATAAGGAACTTTGTCCCACTGTGCGGTAGACGTATTATATGAATGATCTGAAGGAAATTTTCTAAATATTTAGAATTTGTAATACATTTTTTATAACAATCTTTTAAACTAAATTTTGATTTCCTTAGAATCTCTGACATCAAATGCGTGTGAAAAAAGGATTTAAGAAATCTGTACAGAATTTTTCAACAATAATATAAATGATTTTATAAAATTCTACTAAAATTGTTCGTCATTATTACCTACAATATTTGGCTTATAAAAACAGAGTTGAATACATGAGATGCTGTTAGACAATAACTTGCAGCAATTGCTGAATATAAAAACTTGCCAGAACGTCTTTGTGTTTATATGTATTTTATTGTTTATTGTTGCTAGAATTGTTAGATATATAAGAATTTACTGCTATTTAGTATTTTTCACAATTCACAACAGTTGTAAATTTCACACACATGACACACAATTTTCAAAATAAAGAAAAAAGGAAAAGAAGGTAAATAAACGACAGCTAGAAATAGCTGAATCATCAATACGATTTTCTAAAGCAACTCTAGATTTACACAAACTCACACACATACATTACAATACAATCTCAAAAACATTATTCTGAATGAAACAAACACCTTTATTGGCATCATCATTATTATCAACATCAACACATCTACTCATGTATTTTGTAAACAAACACCAGCAAATGCATGTTATAAATGTGTACAACACTTTAAGGCATATTGCATTTTTCACACTACAACACAATCCCCCTTCTAGTTTTATTCATACATCGTATGTGTAAATTCCACCCAATAAACATAAATTTAAGGAACTTAGCATTACAAACTTTTATAGTATAAAATTATATTCACTTGTTGTTTTTGTTGTTAGTTTATTTTCTTGATGTTGTTGCTGCTGTTGTTACAACTTGCTTTTGTATTTTATTGGCAAAAGACATAAGAAACATATAACGAGTATGTTTGTTTGTTTATATAAATATCTATTTGTTTGCCTTTCTGTCACTCTCTTTCTCCCTCTCTCTCTCCCCCTGTCTCTACGTCTATCATTCGTATGGTAAAATGTTAAATATAAGCAACTTGTCGTAGAATTACATTGCCTGATATGAAAATAGCTGCAATGCTTTATCGCGTAAATCCATAAAGCTTAAGGCTTTTACACTATCTACCAATGTACTTATGTATGAATGTATGCATGTTTTGTGTATTTATATGTATTTGGTCGGTATACAACTTTAAATCACACACATACACTTAGAACTTGTAAATGATTGTTTATTTATATGCGTTTGTATTTTGAGTTGTATAAATGTATTTCTACATTACCATTTGCTTTAGTATGCATAAATTTTCAACACACATTTGTGTTCATTACTGTGTAAAAGTATTTATTTGTAGTTAAATCAAAACTCGAGAATTTAAGTCGAAAATCTTAAAATTTAAATGTCAATTAAATTTCATCTTGCGGCATGTAACTGCAATTACATTTACCTTTCTGCGATCTAGTGAGCAACTAATAAATATAAAATTGTATGTTGCGATGGTATGGTACTGCATAAATAGTTAAGAAGTCGTACACAATATTTGCAACATTCAAATGGACATAAGAATCTGTCTTTGTAGACCTAATCTTTCGGTGCTCTTCGCATACGATTAATACAATTTCCGTCCAAATGTGGTAAAGTGCTAGACTTGAAATCCAATTCGAAGCCATGTATTTGGACATGAACCGATCTGAACACCTACCAATCTCTCGATCACGGCTCCCGTTTAAAAATGCAATACCCAACCTAAAGATCTAGATAGAATTAACAATCAAATCTGCTTTTAATCAGTTTCTTCTCAATTTTATCTATCGCCATTTCGACACTTTTACGATCGTTTACTCATATCGTTTTAAATCTGCGATAAAACCTTACGAACAACCACTTAGAATATGTTTTCAAACCTACTTTCTTCCGCAACTCAATTAAAAAACGCCTCAGAAATGTGCATGTGAAATTCAGTTAAAAAATATTCAATAGTTTCAAAGTTACAAAATTAATTCCATTAATATTTCGTAACTACCGTTTTTAATCGATATTATGGCGTATGGTATAACATAATCCGGCTGGACCGACTATAAAATACGTACTTATTTTAAATATTAACGAATTTCAAACTGTATTTTTTTAAATAGTGAAAATGTAAATTATAAGTTTGAAATCTTTTATGTATATGTGTGTGCTCTTCATATGTAAATTATCTGCTACATATGTATTAGGACACTCAATCCTCAACATAGCGGAATGTAACAGTCTCGCGCGTTGAATTAAAACTCAATCAAACAAATCTTAATTTAAAAATTTGAACAAATCGGAACTAAAATAAAATGTATAATTGCGTGTAAATTCAACATTCGTTTTCTAAATCAATTGTACCATTAGATGCAATAAAACCCTCCATTTTTCATTTCATCACGACACTAATTAACATATTTTCTAGTGAATATTCCAAATAAAGTGCAGTTCATGAAATGAACAGTACAAAGTATTCTAAAATAATATTTGTAACGAAAATATGCAGAAGCACGATTACAAATAAACTAAACGATTCAACCATCATTTGCTATAAAATAAATATAAAAAGACGTTAATACGATAAAGTTATATGAATTTATTAATTGATTTAATTTTCGAAAAAATTCATGGAGGGATGTAAAATGGAATAAAAATATTTTATTGGTATTTTTCTATTACTTAGATCATATTATTATCATTATATAGTAATTATATTCCGGAACATGGATATAATATTAAAATACAGCAAACATTTATTAGTCTGAGTTTTAATTTATTCTTAATTCAATGTAGTAAATATAAAATTAGCTTAGTATTTGCATTAAGGATTTGGTGCGAATATTTGTCTGCAGTAAGTATAAATGTAATGTAAGTAAGTATACAAAATAAATAATTATTAATACTTATTATATTTAACTTTAATTTATTTTGATTTAATTTGAAAAAATTTATTCTTATGGAACAGTTTTACTTCTTAATATATATTTAAATCAATTTAGTATATATTTTGAACGAGTATTTATAAACGTAATTTTTGAAAAATATTAAATTTTTCCCTAATCACGATTGGTTGTCTTAAATGTCATTTTATAGTTAGTTAGTTGATTCAACGGCTTCATAAATGCTTATTAATAAGTTCACTTGGGTCCTTTAGTTCAATACTTAAATGCCGCTGCATCACTTTTTGGATGATCTGCATTTATGGAATATTTCCGGAGTGGTGAACACCCTCATTATGGACCTTATCACTATTTTACTTTGTACCTAGAAAGATTACACGTGGGAATAGTAGTAGTAGTCCCAAAGAGACATAATAAAATCACTAAAATTATGTACGATGAATATTTTGGATGCGATTTTGCAAGATCTAATTATATATGTAAATACATCACATTGATTTCACGTCTATTAAATCAACGTGATATGCACCTGTTCCTCAGTCATTGATCAATGCCATCTTTACCATTTGGATCACAGATGATAGAGAAATCGGAATCTTCTAGATCAGAACCTTATCTAGAAGATGCCGATCTTATATATTCTCCCTGAACACTCCACCAAAAAGTTTTCCAATCGTTACAGTGTTGGACTGGAATGCTGTTTAGTGATCTAATTCCATTACACCTTTTGCATCTTGATTTAAGATAGCAGACAACGGAATCTTCTACTAGATCACAACCTAGGAGAGCGTGCACTTCTAATATAGTTTTTT
The DNA here is from genome assembly GCA_004302925.2 of Cochliomyia hominivorax. Taxonomy (NCBI): domain Eukaryota; kingdom Metazoa; phylum Arthropoda; class Insecta; order Diptera; family Calliphoridae; genus Cochliomyia; species Cochliomyia hominivorax. Next base: position 57,351,449 of record PYHX02000467.1, read on the forward strand.
GCCATGTTCTTCTTACATTACATACTCCATCTAAATAAAATAGGTTAATTTAAAATTATCTGAAATGTGCGGCAGTACTTAAATGTATTATAATGTAATCGGATTTGTAATTATGTTAAAGTATATGTACATGACTATTTAAATATTTGTAAACTCTTTTACCAAAAAAAAACGAATCAAGACTATTTAACATTAACTTCCTTTTAATATTGTTCATGTTGTACTTTACGAGTTATCAAGATTCATTACATGTAAATATCAAAAGTTACAAGTTCAGGCGAAAAAAAAACAACTGAATATGAAATCACATTTGAGTGGTATTATCGACGTTGTCGAAAGTGTTATAACCTTTATCTTATACACAATTTTGGGTAGAAGAAACTGTTGTACTAAAATTTATTTGTATAAAATATTAATTTGATAAAATAATTTCCAAAATAATAATTTATATATTTCAGTTTTCGAATTTATATTTTCACAAATATTTTACTAAATTTGTGCATAACTTTTTATACTCTATTTTGGGTGTTATACGTTTTTGCTGATGTTTGTAACACATAGGAAAAAATGGTATACCTTTAGGTATACCGCTTAACTCAGAATCACTATCTTTGTCAATTTAACGATGTCCGTCCGTCTGTATTTTTCGGCTGGCTGTCCACTCTACAAGTCCTAATTTTTGAGATACCCTTATGAAATTTGATACACGGTATTACCTTTGGACCAAGAACGAAATTGGCCATGTTCGGTCCAGTATTAGGTACCTCCAATATAAGTGTCATCATAGAATCAGGTTTAAAGTTTAAAAGTCCGATTTTAATGAATACTATAATATTCTTAAATGATGTGCCAAGTTATTCTCAAAAGTCCTATAAAAGACTTCTTCCAAATATCTTTTTGAAGGGCACAAATAACACACATATTATGGAATTGTAATTGTTATATAACCCACACAAAAATTCATTTTAAACCGCATAAATGTTAGTTTCATAAAAATATACTGCACTCTTAAGAATAAAACAGAAAATCAAATTGTACAAGAGCCGTTCATTACTTTCTCGCTACCATTTATAAACAAATATTGTAGTGTAGAGTATTACATAGTTGGGTTTCGCCGACTGTAACATTCTTACTTATTTCGCATGCATATGTGAAAGGGTATAGAAAAAACAAAAACGTATTCGCAAGAATGCACAATAAAGTAGAAGTATATACAATATTTTCGCAGGATGTTAAATGTTAACAAGTAAATGTTTTAAGGGGAAATTCATTTTTTTTTTTCAAATTTTAAAGGCCCTTTTTTAATATTGTATACAACATGGACTTTTTTCCCTCTTGAAAGCATATGGATTTCACAAAGCATTTCCATATTTTATGGTTTGCTAATGTTGTTAGATCTTCCCATATAAGGTAGCGTTGTAGCGAACGTCTCCAGGTATTTCTTGGCCAATCACTGATTCCTTTAACCTTAAGGTTAAAGCGCTATGGCTCTTATGTCATTGGATACCATATCAAGTTCCGGAGAATAAAACATATTTCTTATATTCACTCTTTTTTCACATATGAGCCATAAATTATCAAAGTCCTAAGTTATTTCCCCTCAGTTTTATATCTATTAGAACATAAGAATTTGTTTGAGTCTGTTGTCTAAGTACACATACAAAAGTATGAGTAAATATACATATGTATTTGAACTTTGTGTTTGATTACTTCAACTAACTTAAGGCTGAATTTCTGTTTGTAGCTACTTTCAAGCTGTTTGTCTTCTGACAAGCTTCCGATTTATATTCGTTAAAAAGTAAAAATTGCACATTAAAATATGAGTTTAATGTGAAAAGAATTTAAGCTTTAATTTGTGACACCCTACAATATACTTTTACTTATATTCATTTTTTTAATTATTTAATTAATTGAGAAAAATTTCATGATTTAAGAAGTGCGATTGAAAAAATATTAACACACGTTTTTCATTTAAAGTTTTAACATAAACATTATTATGAGTGACCGTAAAAAAGTGCGTATTAAAATTATTGAACATTTTCAAAAAATAAGGTTCGTGGATACTAAGTATCGACCATAGACACGACTTAAATAACTCAGAAGATGATAATTCTCCGTTGTAGCTGAAAATGTTTTTAGTCTGTGAAGTCTTTAATTTTGAGCAAAAAATTACGTTTCGATGTGTATAATAAAATATTTCATTTGTTAATCGGCATCATGTACACGTATGAGTTATATAAAATATTATATTAAGTATACGCTTACTGCACGAAATTAGTAAACAAAAAATTACATGAAACTAAATAAATTAGACTATAGTCTGCTAAGGTCGACTGTAGAGGAATTTTCAGAATTTTAAGTTTGAAAGAGTGACAAATTAAAATGCTACATTCAGCTGTGCTTAATCTTTAATAACTACCATCATTTACAGCTACAGTTAAATATTCCATCTATTATTCGGTTGTTAATTTTAAACTTACATACGAAGAAAAAAAGATAGTCGTGGCAACCATAGTTGATAGGCAATATTATTTGGTTTACTATTATGGTTGTCGCTCTTCCATAATATTTTCAAATAAACTAACAATATGTTTAAACCATTAAAAAATGATCCTTAATTGGACTTTTATTTTGTTTCAGTGCGAATATATGTTTAAACCCAAAAATCTGAAAATTCTCTTGGTATGTTAAGAATATGCAGCTACGATAGAAATCAATTATTTGTTACAAGGGCTCTATAATACCGAAATTTGCATCGCTCATTTTATACTGCTTGTTTCTGGCCTAACTTGCATCCATCACTGTTAAAAAATCCCTTGAGTGTTTTAGGACATAATGTATAATGTAATGTTTTGCATACCGATTATTAAAACCATTCACCAGCAAGTATTGGGAACCATTCGTCAAGCGCTCACTAGCGAGTATTAGAAACTATAGTACTCGAAGGTATAAAAACAATCCTCTAATATATAAGAAAATTTAATATTTTATAATCCCAGAAAACGGTAAATTAATCGTGTTCTTACTTAAGGTTCGTAGATACTAAGTGTCGGCCATAGACACGACTGAAATAACTCAGAGATGATAATTCTCCGTTGTAGCTGAAAATGTTTTTTAGTCTGTGAAGTCTTTAATTTTGTGCAAAAATTGACGTTTCGAATAAAATATTTCATTTGTTAGTCGCCATCACGTATACGTATGAGTTATATAAAATGTTATATTAAGTATACGCTTACAGCACGAAATTAGTAAACAGAAAAATACATGAAACTAAATAAATTAGACTATAGTCTGCCAAGATCGACTGTAGAGGAATTTTGCAGAATTTTAAGTTTGAAAGAGTGACAAATTAAAATGCTACATTCAGGCTGTGCTGAATCTTTATAACTACCATCATTTACAGCTACAGTTAATATTCCATCTATTATTCGGTTTGTTAATTTTAAACTTACATACGAGGAAAAAAGATGGTCGTGGCAACCATAATTGATAGGCAATATTATTTGGTTTACTATTATGGTTGTCGCTCTACCATAATATTTTCAAAAGAACTAAACAATATGCTTAAACCATTAAAAAATGATCCTCCCACAATACTAATTTATTTTTTTAAGTACGAATATATATCTATTCCAGGAATGAAAACATATAACGTGTTATTGGCCGATTTGCGTAATATTAATCAATATTTAAAATCAGTTTAAAAAATAATAATCGACCAAGAACGAACATATAATATCTTCTATGTTGGCTTACAAATTGTAGTTACTATAAAAATTAATGGCCCTCGTATATTAAATTTCTGATTTATTCTGAAGTGTGCAAAATACTATTGTGGCAATAATATTTACATGAAATATGGCGCCTTTTGAAATTAATTTTTCTGTGTGTGTGAAGGGGTGGCCGTTATTCATATGGGAGCTAAAGAAATAATG
>PYHX02000467.1:57355483-57398262 GCA_004302925.2 Cochliomyia hominivorax
ATATCTGCAAGTATTCTATAGAATATATAGATAAGGATATCTATTTTATAGGATATATAATCCGTATCTTTTCTATAAATCCTCATATCGCAGAAACCTTTTTCATAGAATATTAAAGATATCGATATTTTTTATACAGAATATAAATAATATCGATATCTTTCTTATAGAATATAAATGATATTGATATATTTTCTATAAAACATTCAAGATATCGATATTTTTTTAAGAATATAAAATATTTCGATGTTGTGTTTGTATAATCTAAAAGATATCGATAATTTTTTGTAGATATAAAGATATCGGTATATTTTCTAATTAATAAACGGAACTTGAAGAATTTTAAAATTCAAGTATTATTGCTTTTTTTACTCACTGTAAACTAATTTGTGAAGGCTTCTGCTTGTTGGCTGTTCAAATTGTATGTATGTTTATTTGTTTATAATAGCAACTCAGAGCCATTGTGCAAAATCTCAATGCAACAATAGAATGAAGGCTACTTATTCACACAAGTTATAAGGCAAACCATTTACCACTGTGTGTTGTGTATGTGAGTAAATTCAAATGTACACTTCTTTGTTTATATGTATGTGCTCGTGTTAATTTTATTTCAATGTATATGTGACACCATTAAAAAAGAGTTAACATATAAACGATAATTATTTGTGAATATATGTGTGTGTGCGTTCTTTTTTAGATTTTTCTCCCTCTTTCAATTCAATTTTTTGTTGTTTTCGTTTTAATTGTATTTTTGTTTGTTCCATTTTATACACGATTTTCCCACTTTATTTATGGGAAAATTGTTCCTGTCTTCATCTAACATTTTACAAATGTTTTGTTAGTGTGTGTGTGTATGTGTAAAGTTGATGATTGTTGTTGGTGTGAAGTAAATTGTTAATGTAAAAGTATGTTCATACTTTCATCTTTGCTTACACGTATCTGGCTGATGACTATTATCTGTAATCCTCAACGGATTTGGCAACATTAAAACTCATTAAATAAAGTTTGCTTTATTTTTTTTTTCGTACGTCTGTTCATTTTACGTTTTAATTTTTTTGTGTCTTTTTTAATCATCAACACAAAAAAATATAAAAACACGAAATGTAAAAATATTAATTGAGTTTTGGTGTTAGAATGTAATTTAGTTGTTACAGGATGGTTTGGCAATTTCATATCTAGTGTGGCATTAATATTTGTAGTCTATTATCATTATGGGAAAATTAATATTAATGTTGTTTATGTGTGTAACAAATATACATATTTTCATTAAAATAAAAATATATCTATTCATAAATTTTAATAATCGCATCACTTTTTTAAATATGTACTTTAATTTAAATAAACTCGTTAGGGGCAATAGTATTGATGGAATCGTAGGCATAGTCTTCGTGTTCACAGTTAAATAATGGCTGCGTATGAATAATACTTCTTGTTATAAATATATCAAATCAATCATACGCATTCATCTTAAAGAGTGTCATAAGACTATGACTATGTTTTTATGGGTATGATAGATTTTTTTTGAATTCTACATAAGTATGACACTTACCATATTTTTGTCAGAGGCTCCTACATAGAACTAGGTCCATTATTTTACCGGAGCACAGTAGTTCTACAACAATTCTTCTTAAAAACTTTTCCAGGTTTAATCAATGGAAAATTGCTTATTTAACTGGTTAAAGCCTAGTTTAGGTTACCAAGGCGTTAACTTCCTTTACACTTGTATCTGTTACAGAATTAAACTTGAATTTCGAACCAAAAATTATGAATATATTTCTTTAAAGTTCCAACGGGATGAATATAAACTTGTTCACGAAGAGAGAACGCATCTTTTCCGTCACTTAAACACTTAAATGTGCCCTAAATCATAGTATTGTCACCCCCCCCCACGTGGTTAAACTGTCTTCTCAGTAAACCGAGGATTAAATCACCTTACCTTTTGGAACGATGAACAAAAATTTTACCATCCGATCCTATGTTTTTAATTATTGTCTCTTGATAAAAACCTGGTTTATGTAGAGGAAATGGTTCACATGATTAAAATATTTATGTTGCTGAAGTTCGAGGGAATGGAGCCAATCACTTATTACAACGGTATTTATAAATACCGAAATTTACATCAAAAATATTTACACTAAGGATGTTTCCATTCATGAGAGTTTATAATGTGCCCACTTATTTTTGGCCTGCTATCATCCTGTCACTATGGTAACCAAGCCCTTGAATGGTACAACGGCAACATTTGAATTGTACCAAGAGAGGCAAAGATATTGGGGTTCTTATTAAAAGAGAATAGAAGAGCATAAGAAAGTGTCCTGTTCGAGAAAAGTGAAAAAAAAGGATTTCCGAAATATTTAAAAAATTAATCACTAGTGATTAAACTGTGAATTGCCTGAGTGTATCTTATCATCAATAATCGTTTCCTTTTTTCAGCTGCTTCTCATCGTATTTTATCAATAGATTTTTTACAACATGTATGTGTGTCGTTTTTCTGTAGCTTTTTATTGTTTTTTAAGCTCATTTTTGTAGTACTGGTGTCTTGTAATCTGTTCAGAGCTTGGTTATCAGCTTAATTAAAAGTCTAAGTTATCTTTTATCATCTAATTTTCCGCTCCTTCATTCCCAGTTTAATACAATTCTTTTTTTACAAATTTCCTATTCAGGAAGTTGCTCTGGTAAGTGGTAAAGTGCTTTCTATTTCTGTAGTTGTTGGGAAGTTGTAGACTGTTTTTACTATTATTTAAAGTATATGAGTATATAAACAGCATTTTCAATATCTGGGGGGTTGGCAAAATTATTGTTTTTATTGTCTGTCGATAAGGACCTTAGATTATTTTTAATTATACTTTTTAGAATCAGTGTTCCATTTCAGGATTTATAGTAAATTTATTTTTTTATAATTTACAATAGATGACCCACATTTTGTATTTAACTTGAAAGCAAAAATCTTTGAAGGTATCTAGAATGTCGGTCTTATTGTGGCACACAGACACAGACACAGACCCCTGTGGTGTTAGTTAATAGCTTTTATCTAAATTAGCGATCAAAAAGATAAACAAATACTCTCTGCGATTTATCTCCTCGAACACCACTTCTCATTATAATATATCCACAAACTACTTAGAATAAGGAAATCTGACTCTTCGTATTGCATGGAACCTTATTGAAGGACTCGATGTTATCAATGAGTAAATGTCAGTGTAAGTTCATGTAAAGGGGGTCTCCACTGATTTTCATTTGATTAAATAGTCTTAATATCATTTGAATAAGAAATGTTATTTGTTGTGACATAAATCATATCAACTCAACCAGTAAGAATTTATAACGTTCGGAAACCAGCGTGAAGTTCAGATTTATCGAAAATAATAAACTTTACGTCTTTTTAATAAAAAGGAAAAAGTGTATAGTCCATGACATATCAGAGTAAAAGCTTTAGACTTGTGAGTCTGATGATTTGATATGATCACTGTCACAACAATAATTATTTTTCATTTAAAATTATATCTAGAACTGCTTAAAACTTAACAAGTACCTATAAAGGCAATTCCGACAATCACTACGGTTTTGGAATTAAAGTTATTTTTATAATAACGATAGTATTAATCACAAATAATTTTCCTTAATAATCTTGTTACAACTAAACTATTCATGAATAAGAGTTTTACCACATTTTGCTCACGAAACTAGTTTCCTGTCTCGCAAATATTCAAAAAGTTTCATACTTTAATACTTCTAATGGCTGGAAATTTAGCAATAGAATAGAAAAAAATCTTAGATATATTTAACCATATAATGATAAAGTAATAACATGTAAACTTCCTTCACTTGCGACTACTTTAGCAAACTCTTTATCAACAAGTTTTTGATGAAGTTCAAAAGCTCATTAGCGAACAATTTGACACGTAAATAGCAGAAAAGTTTTTTTTATTTCCTGTACTGGACATTTACCACAAATTTTTGTTTTATATGAGTTAAAAAATATATAAATTAGTACAACTAGAATAGTACTGTAATCGGTAGCCCATACTCTCACTGGGGAACGCTTTAAGCGACAACAATTAGGAAATTATAGTTTTACTCATAATAGCAGTATGTACTTTATCACTTTCTTATTTGGTGAAAATTTGCTGATGTTGTTGTCGTTCATTTGTAAACTCCACTCGTACGGTTAAGTAAACAAAAACTCTATTTCATAAGTTCATAGATACGAAAAACTTTAATTTACTTCTATATGTGTAAGATAAGTATGTGCATAAAGTATATAAATATCTTCTATATAAAGACGTTGTGGGCAGAAACGATTTTTATACCCTACACCACAGTAAGTGGTTGATTTGTGCTGGTGTTCTGTAACATACAGAAAAATTGTGTTACATCACCTTTAAGTATATCGTTCGACTCAGAATCATTTTCTGAGTCGATTTAACTATGTCCGTCTGCCTGTCCTGGTTGATTCTACATCACGTTGGGCTATTGAAATTGGACATGTTCGGTCGAATATTTCGGATAAAACCTCCCGGAGTAAGGTTTTATATAAGGTTTAAAAGTCCCCTTATATAAAGCGGCTTTTAGTGAAACTTGGAAAAATTAAGTCTTATGACACTTAAAAACGATGTGCGATATTATGCGAGGATCGAAACATTGCTTCTCATGGGTTCCTCCTTCAAAATATCACTTTGAACGGCATAAATCTCACATATACCTCATTGTTGTAATAATAACTGCGTCAAACTAAAATAAATGTAAGAAAAATCGATGTGTAAATTTATCCGAATGTTGATCCATAATTTTTTTCTAGCTCTCATATAACCTCCAAGGAAATATTAAGTTTAAAACTCATAAATTTCGCATTAAAAATTAAATTATAAGAGGGTTGTGATTAATTTTTTTGCAAGTAATATTTTATAACCAATATTGTGGTGTAGGTTATTTCATAGACGGGCTTGACCGACTATGAAATAACCTACTTGTTCAGAATGGATAATCTTGTTTATTTCATATAACATTCAACATGGCGATGGCAGTGAAGTGTAACCTTAAAAATTCGAAAGGTTTGACTTTATATCTTGAATGATCTAAAATATTTTTATATTTCATTCTTTAACCCATTTGTGATTACCTGATCCCATTGTGATTAGGGAATGAAATTTATTATAGTATATATAATATGACAATAGAGGGTTAATGAACTTAAAACCCGTTCCCGGAGAATATTTCAGTGAATCAATATTAAGCATCGTACTTAGGACAAAATAATATAAAAGCAGGATATTTTGCAAGAACGGGGATGAACATTGTTAAAAGACTTTTTATTTTATGATGTTTATTTATGATGTTGTCATTTTTTGTGATTGACGCGAAAATATTTTCAAATAGGATCTAATAATGTATATAATATTTAACACTTTTAATAACTCTTTATCTATTTGGATTAAAAAACGTTTTGTTATGTGAAAACTATAAATTTTATATTTATTTCTTATGCATATTTCTATACCAAACTTTTTTCAACAGCCCTCGTATATTAATAAGTTTGAAAGAGTAAGCCTTACAGACTGGAACTTCATCTCGTTTTCAACACTTTTAATATTGATAATGTTTTTCTTCTTCCTTTTTTATTCTCATTATTTCAACTGATTCTTATATTTTTGTTTACTTTGTTTTAATGTTGATTAGCTTTAAGCCTTAATGAATTACGTGATCATTATATATTGAATCTCCACACTTTATTCAAACATACATACAATTTAACTTGCTTATTAGGTCGGTCCCTTGTTTGAGAGGAAAAAAAAATTAAACATGTAACAATTTAATAAAAATAAATTTTTGCGTTATTTAACTTTTAAGATTAGAGTCATTTTTAAAAATAAATCACAAAACCATCATTTTTAAATACCATAATAAATATCATTCATGCCACCGTTTACCCAGCAAATGAAAAAAAGAGCAAAATTAAAATTCCTCAAAAATGAACATTTGGAAAACCATAAAATGCAAATATTTCATAACACAATCTGATATTAAAAAAATTTATATTAATGAAAAAATTATGACTTATTGTAAATGTTTGCTGGGTAACAAATATATATCCGCATGTAATTGGTGAAATCCATATACTCACACATACATATAACTCTCATATCATTTACCACAACTTTTGTAATTTTCTCAATTTTTCTATTTCTGCGATAATTCGTTGTGTTTATTGGGATTCCAGTTGAGTTTTCTCATTAATAAGAAATTTTAACAAACTTTTGCAATAATTGTAAGAATATTGTGAATTTGCGACTTCAAGTATGAGTTACGCTTAAGTTTATGAAGTTTCGACATACTGAACATGTGCGAGTAAACAGTTAATAAAGTCATAATAAGATTAAGTTAAATAAAAATAAAAAAATTCTAAAACGAAAAAGAAAAAAAATCTATGCGGAATTTCCAATACCCTCCACCACTAGTGATTGTGATTTTAATCATTTTGTGAGGTATATATATATAACTAAACTTATTTTATTCCCACCTAAGGATTTGTAATTTAAAATTTGATAAAAATTCTTTCCATTAATTGAGATTTTGTCTCAGATTTTAATTTAAATCCTGTTAACATCCTAAACAGTTTTTTTGGTATTAAATAGGAAACTTTTCACGACAATAAAAAATACTCAGCCCAAATTTCATTGAGTTCTATTAACTACTGTGGATGTGAGTATGCCTTCAACAATCACACAGACATAGCTAATATATTTTATTATTTATCCTTCTTCGCATTACATACAGAATGACAAAGTTAATACACCCCCTTCACCATCTAAGGTGGTGGAGGGTATGAAAATAGTTAAGTTATATGATTATTTTGTAGATATCAGTTAAGATTATATAAAAATATTTTTATTACATTTTTCGTTTTTAAGATAGTAAACTACATATCAATTTATATTTAATATATTTTGGTAAAAGTATTTTAAAAATATAAGCAAAATTACAAAAGTACATGTACTTTTTAAAAGGATTACATTTCAATTGAATATTGTATTTCTCACATAAATTTTTTCATATATAAAATTTTTTTAAAGTCCGAAATATATATACGATTTTCAATATTTTTAAAAATTATAATGATGATATTTTTTCTACAACAAGTAAGAATGTTATATTCGGCTATGGTGAAACTCAAATTCGCTCCATTATGGAAACATTTACATAAATTAATGATATTGTGCAAACTATAATAATAATTTTACAATTAATCAACCCTGATTCTTTAAATAGACTCCATATGTAAAATACAGTGATAACTTTTTGTTCTCTTATTCTTGAAATCCCGTATAAGTGTTTGAAAGGAGCGAAAGTTTTTAATTCTTATTTTATTCTTTTTTATTTTAGATTCTTATTTGCTTAAATATGAATAAAGCCTTTCCGGGCAAACTTTAGCAAACTGTGGAACGAGGTGTCCCATCTAAATTTTTATACCCTCCAATGCCAATAAGTGGTGAAGAAGGTATATTAAATTAATCATCCCGCGTGTAATACAAACAAGTAGACCTAACAATGTATATGTATTTCTGCAACAAATCAAATTCAAATTCAATTTAGCTATATCGCCTGTTGTTGGCACGCAGGGTGCAATGAATATTTGACCTGAGTATTAAATATACTTCTGAGAAGTTTCCAATTTAATATCAGTAAAATCGACGTTATATGTTTAACAATAAAGAACAATATCTGAAGTCAACACTAAATGTAAGCGAATAATTTGGTAGAAACTTTCAATTACAAATGGTCAGATTAGAACAAAATTTCCAAAATATTAAATTGTGTGTTCCTCATTACCATTTCAAACTATAAAAATCTGTTCAGTAGACAAAAAGATTTAACAAATTTTATGACTCATTAAAGTTACTCATATAGACACTGCGCGTGACAGTGTACTTGTTCAATCTTTAATATTTTATTATTTAAACTTAATCCATCTGCAACTTTTAAAAAATTATCAAATATAGAGGGTATTTAAAGTTTCATTTGTAACTGCCCCTGTGTTTTACACATTCAAAAAAGTCATTTTTACAACATTTTCATCGGCAACACTAACAATATTTGAGGAAAATATTGTTGTAGCCAATATGTTTTTGTTGTTGTAATAATATTATTTTATAAAATAAAAAGCCCTTTGTAAAAAAAACTATTGTTATTAGAACAAAATTATTTGCAGTTTTAATTTTAAAAATTGCTTTGTCTAAACTCAGTTTGCCGGCTCTGCTAGTTATTAATAATATAAGGAAGTGAGTGTTAAATAAATCAGAAAAATTTCAATATATCGACATACAATCATAAATTTATACGTATGTTTTTCACTATGTTGCCGCACGTTGATATTGATAAATAATTTCCATCTAATTATACGATTTAAACAAATATTTTCTATATCATTTGTTTCTCTACCCCAAACAAGTCCAGAATAGACCAGAGAATAATAGCAAAATAATTTATAAATGAACCACAAATGATATTAAATTTATTATAGTGTTTTCTTGTTTATTCTCGAAATATAATGTTTCATCATAAAAATATATTTTATTTCTTCTTATCGTTTTCAGTTTTTTTTTTTAGGTTCGTTGGTTTCGGTGACCAAAATATAAAATTAAATGAAAAGGAAATAAATAAACGAAATGAAAATTCTGATATTTTTCCTTTAACAAATAGTGAAAATATATTTCTAGTATTTTCATACCCTCCACCACCACAAGTGGTAATGAGGGTATATTAACTCTGTTATTTCATGTGTAACAACAAGAAGAAATCAACTCAGACCTCATAATATATATATTCTTGCATCAAATCAAAAACTGTTTCTTATTTTCCTCTGTAGTTTCTGTTTAAAACCAGCTATATCGGCTCTTTGAAAGATTTATACCGATATTTTAAAAAAATTATAAAAATAATATTTTTAATTTTTCAACAAAAGGTTGAACAAAAGGATAAAAGACACAAACATTACTTTAATATACATCAATATATTTTTCATCATCGTAAAAAATTCATCAAAATCAGATCAATAGAAATAAAGTTATTGGCTGAAATATGTCATATATATTTATTTTAACACAATAATAAACCCAAAGAAACTAGATTGTGCTGGGATCATTATTTGTCATAGTTCCCACTTAAGGTTTATAGCTTATAAAAATTTTAAATATGAACCGATTCTGATGACACACACAGCTAACTGCCCACCCATCATATATTTTATTACTTTGATTATTATCGGTACATATTTTGCTATATCTCCCATAGAAAGGCCCATCCCGGATAACGGCTCAAACATTTGTTTTTAATATATTTTATTAATCTGACCAATATCGGTTTAGAGGTCCTACGTACGCATCTAATTTATTTTCCTTAATATTACTTTTTGATAAAATGGGCTACAGAAATCCATAGCTTGGTACCAATTGGTAGATTATTCCGAGAATATGTAAGGGACCTTTTTCGGTAATCGGCGTTAAAACTGGTGAACGAATAAGTTCTTTAACTAATGCTATATTTACATAATATTTATGGTGAAGGGTATTTAACATTCGGCACAGCCGAATAAAGCTTTCTTTCTTGTTTTTTTAATAAGCTTTTTATTCCTTTGACAGTATATATTATATAATTTTTATTTCACTACTATATTTATCCAAGGAAGGTATACTAAGTTTATTATATTGGTAGGTAACTTATTTAAAGTAATTTGATTTAGTTTTGCGTTTGGACTTTGTACACCTAACAGAGGTCCACAGGATTTTAAATTTGGCCACCCCGGTTGATTAAAATATTTAAAGCCTGATATGTTTTAACATATCAAATTTTTTCTCCTCGATATCGGTTAAAAAGATATAGCAGAAAAATGCGGAAAAAATTTTCGAAAGTTTTATTGGGAATAACTGGAGAAACAAAAAATATATGCCACTTAAGTATCAAAATATCTTTTTATATCATCAGCAAAGAATATTTTTCTTAGAAAAGTTACCTTCAATTCTGATCTTGGTTTTGGAATCTAATTTATTCAGCAACGTTCATATCTAAAACTTTCAGTTCTTTTTGTTTTTAAAACCGCATTGGCTTCAACTCTTTGAACTAAATAGTCCCAAGTACTGAAGTAACTGCGGCTGCTTTCAAACCGGATGTGTTTTGAGATCGTTTTAAAATGCTTTCAATATTTTGACTTTAAAAATATTATGTGAACTATTTCTTCTACCTGAACCAGATTTTGTATCAACGGACAAATTCTCCCAACACTGTTTAAAATCATTTGAATCAATTTGACACCAGGACGTAGAATGCTTGACCAACTTTTTAAAAAACCAAGTTATAATTTATTATGAACGTGAGAATGTTTCTTAAAGATGGACAAACAGACATAGATAGAAATCGATTATATTTTTCATTTGGGTCGTTTACTTTATGATTTAGATAATTTTTTATTGGTGTTGAAATGGAATGACAAAGTTATAACAGCCTTTTTCCTTTTGTGATGGTGAAGGATATTATACATTGGTCAAATCAAGACATAATGTAAACTTACATCGATGTGCGAAATTTTATGAGAAAATAATGGACCTATTTTGGTAGCTCCCATATATCGCCCACAGAAAAAATCTTTTTACCCCCCCACATGAATAAGAGCGTTCAAATATGTAATATGCTGTACTTTTAAGCAAAAACTAAAAAGTAAGAATGTATAGTCAGTTAATTCCGACTATCTAATACCCTTCACCACATCATCGGTTAAAAATTATGGTTTCGAAAAATTATTGAACGACCCTCGTATAAATTTGATTTTCTGATTTATTTTTAAGTGTGTAGTACATTATTTTGACGCTAAATTTATATTAAATTTATCCGTTTTAAAAAGAATTTCTCTGCGGGCTTATATGGGGACTACAGAAAATTATAAACCAACCCTCAGATGGACGGACTAAGATCGTTAAATCGATCCAGAAAGTGATTCTGAAAGGTAGGTGCAACACCATTTCATCTGCATGTTACAAACATCAGCACAAACGCATTATACCCCAACCACTTTTGATGGTGTAGGGTATAAAAATGGTTCAATAATTTTTGGTAGCTACTATATATTAATTACTTGGGCTTGACCAACTATAACCTCTTACTATTTTTCAATTATTTTTAATCATAGCAATAGATTCAGTTGAGTAAGATCTTTTTTCAGTTGAAATCTGCTCAATAAAAATGAAAATGTTTTATATTGAGTATGAAGTTTAGTAAAAAAATTGTTCTGGTTTTGATTTGATGCAGAAATATATACATTATGAGGTCTTAGATGCTTCCTTCTTAATGTATTTCAGTATTTCACTCATTTCTCCTAATAATCTGAGTATTGCAAATTGTATTTGCTACAACTTTTATATGTCTTTTAGTGTTTAGTATTTTTATTTAAATACAATACAAGTTATGTATTCAATAACTATATCAACCTTCTAATGGCTTTGACTGTCACTAGGCTGGTACCTTCATTTTCCCAGGTTTCCATTAGCAGGTTAAGGTACTTTAGAGTCGTTTCTCCTTAATATTTGAATTAAATTTCCTACTTGTTGTTATTAAATGGACTATTGTTGTTAGTGTGGTTGTGTGAACAAAATATTTTATTTATTTTTACTTAACTTATTTTCAAATATAAGAAACGACAAAGGTTGAATTTTCTGTCTGTGTGTCAAGGTTTCAGTTTTGTTGTGGCCAAACAATTCATTAAATTAAAAGTGGTTTTTTATACTTAAATAAATGGACTTTCAAGGAATGAATCCATAGTCAAAATTATAAATTATAAGAAATTTATTTTTAATTTAACTCTTTTTTTATGTTAAAGTATTTTTAAACCACATTTTTAATTTTTAATCCATAACACAGTATTTTATATGAGAAATGAAATGATATTGAGTCTATAACGAAATGCAAGACCAATTTCAAACGTTTATATGTTTAAGTTTTGATGTAGGACTTAAATCAGGCCGTTTTATTCGATCTAAAAGTTGAACACTATGTGTAATTAAATTATTCAAAGCAATACAGTTTCATTATATCTTAATTTATTCCAAAGACCTCTTATAATTAAATATAATTTTTTCTTCATTGATTTAATTTTTTTCTTGTTGGCCTTGTTTTACAAAATTTTATAAAACTGTACACAGTTATAGAAAGAAAAGTAATGTTTCTCAAGCGCTGCGAATTGAGGCTCCAAGAAAAATTTTAACAATGTGTAAAATGAAATATAACTCCAAAAATTACATGGAGTGTTAAAACACTAAATTTGGGTATTTGCCCATACAAAAAGTAACACGCAGTTGAAGAAGTCGCAATTTGCGATTAAAGTTGCACCAACGGTAACACTGGTAATAGATGTTGGTCTTTTGAAGATAATTTTCTCAATACGTTTTATTGTAATTTTGGGAATTATGTGGGGCATCTGTTCAGATGCCTTATTGGTAACCCAAGTTTGCGAATTCATTTACGAATTGAGAAAAAATAAATTTTGTAATTAGATGGTCCTTGTTAGCTTTTTAATGGTGGTTATCTCTCATAGTTTTAGAGATATATTCATATAGAATAATTTTTTCTGTGTTTTTAATTTTTTTATTGTTTTATAAACAAATCTTAATGGGAATGACTAAATAGACTTAATTTGGATGAACTTTTGGCAAAGATCTGCCCATAAGCCCTATCCAAATTTGGAACATTTTTTTTTTTTTTTTGACAAGTTTCAAAACGTATTTTCTCTCCTTGTAGTGTCATAGATATATAATTCCAACATAAGACTTTTTGTCAGATCAGAAGAATTAATAATTTCGGCTCAACACGAACTTATGAAAGGCATCGCAACGTAAAATTATCTTTCTAATGCAAAATGAGCACCAATTTTTCCAAATATAAGGGTAATTGAGATTCGACATAGACGAATATAGAACTCTAACTTCTAAAATCATAAACAAAGAATCACTTCTTATCACAGCAACCAGCATTATTGATACTTTTCTGCCATGCTTTTGTAATAATTAATTACGAATTCATGTTATATTTCTGAATGAACTTATTCCTTAAAACTTCTGATATGCTTTTTATGTAATGCGTAATGTTAAACAAAAAACATTATTCTATGACACGATACCCAAAATAACACCTTTAAATATGTCCAAAAATATATATTTTGTTAAATGGAGCAACATTATTAAAACATTTTCGGTGATTTTACTTAAGTCACTAAACTCCCTTTTTAAGGGTAGTAAACCATTTTGACATATTTTCTTTTTAATTTCCTCAGTCTTATTTTAAATGGAATACATTTCAGACACCGTTATGTTTAACCGTCGTCCAAGTAATACAAATATATCAAATTATCGCAAAACAACAAAACGGAGACAGGTAGAATCAAATAGAAAAATCATTGATTTTATTATTAAAAAAATAAAAATACAAAAATACACAAAAATTTCAATTGTTTTCTATTTTAATAACGGTCATTTTTTAAAGAAGTGAAAAGAAATCAATAAAGTGAAATATTTAAAAATCAATAATTTAAGAAAAAAATTATGAAATGAGTTTAAAAAAATTTCATTTAATTTTTTGAAACAAAAAATTGCACCAAGTGTTTTTATGCTCTAAACTTTTCTTTAATTTTATTGAAAAAATGTTAAATTAAAGTGTTTTTTTGCATTTAATCCTTAATGTGTTGTGTTGGCATTATTTTTTATACCCTCCCATACCAAAAATTTATGATCAACTTTGTCATTCCGTATGCAACGCTTAAAAGGGATCATCTCAGACCCCATAATACATACATATTCTTATATCAAATCATAATCTGAGTCGATTTAGTTAAGTCCTTCCATCTGTCTGTCTGTTGTTGGCACGATCACATCCACAATAATTGATAGAGCTCAAAGAATTTTTGCCTTGAGAAGTTTTCCATTTAAAACCAGCAAAATTGGTTTAATATATTAAAATATATAGACCGATATCTGAAGCAAACTCTAAGTTCAAGAATGAACTTATTAAGTTGTCATTTCAAATATTTTTGCTAAATCGGTTAAGGAAAAAATTGTAGCCAAAAATATATTTAATTGTACGACTTTTAAAGTGTTCTTGTGTTATATTAAAGAAAAGATTTTACATATTTTTTTACATATATGAGTGTATGCGTGAGTGTGTATATTCAAAATATAACATACTTACTTCACATGTATTTGTGGCGGAGGGTAGTGAAGATTCGTCATAGCCGAATATTGCGTTCACACATGTTTTATATTAAACAATTTCGTAATTATGGCAATCAGTTTAAAAACAGTTCACATTTAAATATAATGAATATTATTTTATCAGTCTGTTTGTATCGCCATATACTCCTCCTTCTTAATAACACAATTTGCATGACCAACTAAATAAAAGGGAAAAAGTAAAGTAAAAATATATAAAAAGTAAAAATTTAATTTCATTTTTTTCCACACACCATATGGAACATTGTACGAAGGACATGTGAACCCGGTAATAATATTCTATTTGAATAATGTATAATATATATTACACCATTTGCTGGAAAGTTATCTTGTAAAATTGTCTGCAATAATTATTGAATAAAATATATAATGACTGTAATAGAAAAAGTTCAATCAAATAAATTTTATAAAGTATATGCACACGGAAAAAAGGTGATGTAAAATTAACTTCAATAAATGTTATTTTTTCCATGTTGATTTTGTGATATTTTATTGAGTTCATCACTTTTATTATAAACAATAAAAACAATTCAAAATTGTGCATATTTGTTTTATTATACAAAGAGATTAAATATAAATGGAAAATACATAAATGTATGTATGTATATGTATGTATGTATGTATGTATGTATGTATGTATGTATGTATGTATGTATGTATAAAATTATGTATGCATGTATGTATATATGTATGTATGTATGTATGTATGTATGTATGTATGTATGTATGTATGTATGTATGTATGTATGTATGCATGTATGTATAATGTAATGTAGGACGGATAGGATCAGGGGAAGTGGTAACCCTCGATACAAAGAAAATATTGATCATCGAATATCTAAAGAATCATTTCATCGCGAATTTTCAAATTTGGTCCCAATAACTTTTTAAAGAGAAATGTGGAGCGGACAGAATCAGAGTTTTTTTCAAGGAACTTATTTACGAGGCAAATTGTGAGACAGATATGATCAGGAAAAGGTAGCCCTAATACAAGGCAAATATTGATCATCGAATAGTTTTGAAAAAACTGTAACAGAGAGAATTTTCGAATTCCCTCCCAACCACTTTATGAAGAAACTGAACGACGGAGAGGATCAGCGGGAGTGGTTGCGTCAATAAAAGGAAATATTAATAATCGAATATATAAATAACCACGTCCCCGAGAATTTTCGAATTTTGTCCCTAAAAATTTTCCAGGTTTCACTGGAGAGAGTGGAGCGCGGATTGCATAATGGGAAGAGGTGTCCCCCATATAAAGAACATGTTGATTAACAAATGTCTAAAAAAATATTATAGCAATTGTTATCAACATCAATCCCAATCACTTTCTTAAGAATTAGTTTTACTAATCGAACTATTGGACGGGTAATATCAAGCGTAAAAGCAAATATTATTATCGAATATCCAAATAACTGTAAAGGTAGGAGTATTCAAATTGGTTCCAAGGATATTCTTAACTAGCCAAAATTGAGGACGGAAACGACCGTGGGAAGGGCGGCAAAGCGCACCGCGTATTAGCTAGTAAATATATAGCTAAAATTATCGATAGGGGATAGGCAGACAGACATACGGACGGTCATAGCGACTCAGATTTTTTCCGAACCGTTTACTTTATTTTGTTTTGTATATGTATTTTAAACGATTGAAAAAACAAACTGAGTCGCTATGTCCGTCCCTCTGTCTGTCTATTCACTGTCGATAATTTTTGACAAAGCTCTATGAAATTAAGCTTGGGTATTTGGGTATAGTTCTGCAAAGTTTCCTTTTTAAAAGGAATAAATTGACAAATTATAAAGAAATTCTGCAATTTAGTTATTAACCTTCACTAACACACTAAAAATTATCAAAATCGGTTCAGTAGATAAATATAATACCCAAAAATATAATTAATTTTGTGACTCATTAAGTGTTCCCCTGTTACATTAAAGAAAAAACTATTATGAATTGTAAATTTTTGTAGGTGTATGTGTGAGCGAGTGTGTATGTACGAAACATAATATATTTATATCACACGTATTTATGATAGAGGGTATTGAAGCATTATTTCTTGTTTAATAATAAGTTAGTGCTCCGTTCGTATAGGTAATGTAATGGACAGATATAACTCATACGTCTTAATGTTCTTGATTAATAATTTTATAAAGTTTTAAACCAGAAATTGGTTCAGTAAGAAATAAGTCATGGGGCGATATCTGAGACACCCTCAAAACTCTTAAAAAGAGAAACTATTGTCCGACACTAATCTTGAAGTTTAAATAAAATTTTATCTTTTATGAAAAGCTTGAATCTGCTACTTTAAGTTCTTAAAATAAGGTACTTAATTTTAAAACTGATATTTTTTAACTCCTAATTACGTACATAATTTTAAAATTATTTTCTGAAATATTTTTTCAAACAAAAAACTATGTCCTTTTAATTCTAAGATCTACGTTTTTAACTCTGGGACTTTTCATTCTATAAGAATTCCTAACAAATATGACATAAAAAACAAATACGATGGAAATAAGATCTTTGAATAATTTCAAAGATTTTACTTTAGTGTTTTGAAGGAGAATTAGAAAAATTAAGAATGTACAGTCAGTTAAGCCCGACTGTCTTATACTCTACACCATATCGTCGGTTTAAAATTATTTTCTGACTTTTTCTAAAGTGTATAATACATTATTGTGTTACTAAAATTTATATTAAAAGTATGCGTTTGAAAATGAATTTTTCTCGTATAATTTTGCGCATCGAATTTTGCTTATATTTATCCACTAATATTTGGGCCTAATTTCAATAGAATTTTTCGAGTTTACAAGTCTGATAAATTTTAAGTTTTTTCTTTCCGAGAACGAGACTTATGACAGCTGCTACAAATATGGACCACTTTCGCCAAGAAAGTGCCATATTAATACAGTTAGAAAAATAATAGTTACGCTTTAAGATTAAATTGTTCTTCACCACTTACCGTGGTGGAGGAAAACAAGATTTAAATATAATAATTTTCAGACAAAATTTTACAAAATTATTAGGATTTTATGTTAAATCTCTTATAATATAAAAATATTTCGTTCAATTCAAAAGTATTTCGTACGAAGAAAGCGGTAAATAAGCGATATGTATATTTGGAATTCTTAGATTTAAATTTTCTAAATGGTAACAAATCACCTCACATAGTGAGTGAAGGTCAGATATCAAAAATTTTGAAAGTTTGTCATTTAAATCGCCGCCACATACAGTTTTTCCTTATCAAATATTCGATCAAACACAACTAAAAAATTAATTTCACTTAAAATGATAAATTCCTGTCAATGGTGTAATATGGATTTCCATTACCACAAAATGTTTTTTTGTGTCCCACAATTAAATATAGACCACATAAGGTTCGCCCACATTAGAACAGTTTTTTTTTGAAATAATAATTTTATTACTTCTATTTTTTTTTTACTTTCTATAAAACATAAGTGTCATTAGTGTTACGGTCAAGGCTGATTTATCACAAAATGATTGTCCTGTTTTTTTTTCTATTTATTTAATAAACATGAATTTTCTTTTAAGGTTAGAACACGATTCGAAATTAAAAAACTTCACAGTTAACAGTTTAAAGCAAACGAAATCACTTCAACGTCCGCACAAAAGTGATAAATAATTTAAAATTTTTTTTATAAATTTTAGAAATTTAATAAAATCGAAACAAACATGTCTGACGATGATAATGTAAGTATTAGTGATATATGTAAATTAAAAAAAAAACAATAGGTATTAATTAAATAATGATGTGTGATGTTTTAGATTTTTAAACCAGAATTAAAAAAAATAATTTAATAGACACCAAAAAAAATTTTGTGAAACAGTTCTCTCAATTATGTTCAATACAAGTTTATGTAAATGTGTATGTATTTGGTTAAAAAATTATATTCATAAACAGATTCAAACAAAAATAATAATAATAAAAAAGTAAGAATTTTATATTCGGCTATACTGAATCTTCAATACCCTCCACCACTAACATTATGCAAAAATTAGCATAAGTTGACGATATACCAACAAAAAACTTATTCGTTCATCACCTAAAATGCCGATTACGGAAAATATGCATAAATATTGGTACAGAACTATAGATTTTAATGGGCCCATTTTATTAGAAAAATATTTTTAGAGGAAGAAATTTTTCACGTGATAGACAATATTCAAAAATATAGATACGTATATTGAAGACTATTTACATGGAAATGGTTCATATTTAAGGACCAAGAAGTAATAAAACATATGGCTTGTTAAATTAGTTACATTCGTTAAAGACAGTTTAAAAGATAGTTCAAATATAAAAACATTTCTAGGAAGGAACCTTTATATATAATATAACATCGTTCAGATTTATAACTTAAATAAGACAGAAAAATTATAGAGCCGATATTCAATAGAATTTGTCATTATTTGCTAGTTTAATGTGAGGGATTGGCCAAATTAATAATATATATTAAAGTTAGTTAGAAAACAATTTTCTGGAGAGGGTTCTTCAATGGGAGCTACAGCACAATATGATCTGAGGTTACTTAAATAAGTAATATATATTAAAAACTAAAATAATAGAGCCGATATGCAATAGAATTGGACATTATTTATAGTTTTATAAGCTCGAAGCTTATATATATATATATATATATATATATATATATATATATATATATATATATATATATATATATATATAATATATATATATATATATATATATATATATATATATATATATATATATACAAAATAATTTGAATTGTTCTTCATTTACTAGTTTTATGGGCTCAAAACGGTTTTCCTGGAAGGGACCTTTAATTGAAGCTAAAACAAAATATAGACTGAGATTACTTGAACTAGTTTTATACATTAAAAACTAAATAGATCATTGTACAGAATTTTAATGGAATCGGATTTTTATTTTAGTACTTTATAACCTAAAACCCGTTTTCCGGGAAGGAAAGTTATATGGGAGCTAAAGTAAAAATATAAACCGATATGGTTCGAATACTGAGGAGAGCTAGATAATAATTGTGCCGAATTTCGATAGAATTTGTCATTATTTAATAGTTTAATAAGCTCAATCCTGTTTTTCGGGAATGGGCATTATATGAGAGCTATAGCAAACTACGTACCGATATTAATTCATAATTCATACCATATATTTAAGACGATTAAAAAATGAACTGTGACAAATTTAAAAAGCATCGGTTCATATTTAAGATTTTTATTAGCTTAAACCTAATTCTGGTAAGGGGACCTATATGGGGGCTAGGTCAAATAATAGCCCTAACCCAATCTTGGTTTATAATTGTATCAAAAAAAATATATTTGCCAATTTCTTCTTTTGCTCCAATTTGATGGTTTCATATACGATGATGAAGAATATATAACTGTATGTTTTAGTTAAATTTTTTGTTTAAATTCAGTTACGTTTTAAAAGAAGAAATTAGAAAGGTTTCTTTTTATGATTAAGATTTTGTGACAGATACAACTTATTTTTAGAAATGAACTGATATAGCTGGTTTTAAACAGGATACTACTCAAGGCAATAGAAAACAACATGGCGAAATTTTATTGAATTCTTATAATTACTCTGGACGTGAAACCATCTGACATAGCTAAATCGACTTAATCGATTTGATTTGGGTCAGAGATTATTCTTAGCGTTACACACGAAATGACAAAGTTAATATACCTTTTAACCACTTGTGGTGGTGGAGGGTATAAAAAAAAACAAAATATACATTTTTGTTAAATTAGCAGCGGGAATAATAACACCTGCCGTTACACGCAGGTTTATATCGTGGCATAAACCCATTTCGTGGTAATGAAGAAAATGTAAAAAATATAATAATACAAAGTAGAAAAAATAATAAAACATAATTACCCGCAGCTAAACATGGAATGGCGAAATATAACACGTATCTATTAAATTTTAAGAACAACATGTGAACAAAATTATATTAAACAAGTAAATAATTCTATATGCGAATTTGTTTAAACTTAAATACACCTTAATAGTAATATTTTAGAAATCTTATATTATGTATGTATTCTGTATATGTAAAATAACTAAATATGTGTTTAATAATTCGTTTATTTCGGATTTAGAAACTATCACAGCACTGCAGAGTGGTTTGTTTCAAATACTAGATGACATCGAAGAATGCTATATTCGGTTATACCGAATCTTCAATACAGTCTGCCATAAATGGGTCTGAAGTAGATAGGTTAATACAAATGCATTTCACATATACACACACAAAAACACATACTATACATAAAAGTTCTACTTATAACTTTTTTTCTACTGAATCGATT
The DNA here is from genome assembly GCA_004302925.2 of Cochliomyia hominivorax. Classification (NCBI taxonomy): domain Eukaryota; kingdom Metazoa; phylum Arthropoda; class Insecta; order Diptera; family Calliphoridae; genus Cochliomyia; species Cochliomyia hominivorax. The sequence goes on from PYHX02000467.1 coordinate 57,376,072, forward strand.
TTGATATCTTTTGGGATAATAATGAAGTACACATAGCTTAATATTACAACAATCTCATCCAATTTGTTGTTTTTTTATCTTAAACGTTTTAATTATATATAATTTCAAGAAATTTTTTTTGATTTAATGCAAGTTTGAAGTTTGAGAAGCTTAGAATTACAAACGGTCTGACAAAGTAAATATATTCTCTTCACCATTTGTAGTGATGGAGGTTATACATTTTTTCACATATCTTATAAAAATAAATATTTCTTTAAAATAATTTATTTGTTAAATAAAGAAAGGGTGAGATCAATATCTCTACTCGGTTTAAAAATTAATAATTTTTAGTTTGTAATTTGAAAAAATACGAATTTTAGTATTTTTGCGAAAAAGTGTCTACACTCATTTTCATCTAAAATAGATTTTTTAAAAAATTATTATGTATATGAAATTAATATTTTCTTTAAAGGCTTCTTTACATGGAAAGTTCCTATATATACTTTGTGGTCAAAAAATTTCTTGCGCTACGTTCACACTCTATCGAATTATTTTTTTATGAAAATTAAAAAAAAAAAAACTTACAACAGAATTCAGTTCTATAAATAAATTTTCAATAAATGTGGGTTCTAGTTTTTGGGATTTTATTTTTCCAATAAGAAATTATCTAAAATTCCATAAAAGATCTACATTTATATACTAAATTAGGTAACATTTGACTAATAAAACATATTTTTTTAATCTCCAACTCTACAAGTGCTGAAGCGGTATATTATTAAGGAATCATTTCAGACTCCATTATTGCATCAAATAAAACTCTGAGTCGATTTTCCTATGACCGTCTGCACGCTCACACCTTTGGAAATTGACAGAGTTTAATAAAATTGCCCTAAATATTTGTTATACTTCCGAGAAGTTTCCTATATAAAATTAGAAAATCTGATCCGAACCTCGTTTAATTTTGACAGCTTATATAAATCTTAATTTGACAAAATACAATACTCACGTATAACGTGATTTATGAGTTTCAAAGTGATATTTGGAAGAGGGGTTGTATGTAAAATAATGGACTTACTTATCTTCACGAAATTTCGTTAAAATCGTTTAATATTTGAAAATTTTAAGAACTAAAACCCCATTCCGGGTGACATTTGTATGGGGCCTATATGAAATATATACTGATTGTATCGTTCTACCTCAAAATATTAGTACATGCATAAGATATTTTCAAAACTGCGACTTGTATTTTGCGAACAAGCCAGCCGGACGGATGATTGGAAATGATTAAGTAGACTCAGGAAGTGATACCATTTTTCTCCACAATCCCAATCACCTGTCAATTGTTTCTGTTTTAGTTTAATCATTTAATTTAATCCTATGGTATAAAACGGATTGTAGGATTCAGATCAGTTCTGCCTAAGTATATTTGAAAGAAATTTTAAATTTATACAAACATTTCACATCATCTGGGATTCTTATAAATATTGTAAGATTTCCAAAGTTTTTTTATATTTGGGTTTAGATATAGAAGTTAGTTCTTTATTACACTTAAGTGTGTAGTTAGAATATCAGTTTATTTAACCACATTAAAATATTAAACTAAATTATACAAAATCACACAATTTAGTCTTTTACATGCATTTTTAGCATAATTAAATTAATGTTATAATTTCTAAGGTCATTAGTTATCATTGCATGATATAGAGCAATTTGTGAACAAATTAAAATAATTGATCCAGCACTTTAGTAATTACTTAGGGAATTACTTAAATGATTTGAACTAATGCAATTTAGTCATTTGTTTTAAATTTTATTTCCGATTTAAAATTACGTTTAAAAATATTTACTTTTCCTGTCCCACGAAATAATTCAGACACTGTCTTATATAACTAGATAATCGATATCTAGACTATGGGTTTTATAGATCGGATAAAAACCACAAGGTAATAATAAAAGTTATTTTTCTTTTGCTTCGGGCCGATAACAGATTCCAATATTAAAAAATTAACAATACAAAACAAGCCTACACCACACATGAACGACCTTCATAGAAATATATTTTCTTATTTCTGTTGTGTGGATTTGTGCATTTTAAAAGGACTTTTTTGGGGGGAGATACGGAAGCGAGAGGAAATTATGTACCCGATCTTTTATGGCCTTAAAACCTCATTTCGGAACTTTTGTATGGAGAAAGGTGAAATAATGAACTCATAATCAGGATATTGTTAAATTGACTCAGAAAGTGATTTTAAGTATACTTCCACCACCGATTTGGCGGTGGTAGTATACATTATAAACGTTTTTATTAAATACAACCCGGAACACTTAATGAGTCATGTACTTTCTTAAGCGATTTTCATAATTTTTGGAACAGTAATGAAGTTCACATAACTTAATATCATTTCAAAATTTTATTTTAATTTACCGACTTATAATAGTCAATTTTAAGTTCATCGCTAAGACTTAAATGTTGTATCAGATATCGGTCTATACGTTTTAATATGCTGAACCAATTTAACTGGATTCAAAAAAGAAACTTCTCAGAACTTTAAAAATTACTAAGGCCAAATTTCATTGAGTTCTGTAAATTTTTGTAGATTTGAGCGTGCTAAAAATATACAGAGGAACATCATTATCTTGGCTTAAGGACAATGCCTATTGAAATTTGTGATAATGGATTCATTTTTTCACTTAGAACCCACACAATTTAAGTTCACATAAGTCCTAAATATAAAGCGATTTTATTTTAAATTTTATACAAATGATTCTTGACTGACTAAAACTTCTTCATCGTTTTTTTTTTTTTTTTTTTGAATGAAGTCTAATAGATCGATGTAGCTGGTTTTAAACAGGAGATTGATAAGGATAATAACAAACAATATGGCTGTACGTCCAACATAGGACTGCTTCCCCGAATAAAGTATTTCTAAGTTTAATATTTTAATATATTAAAGAATTCCAACAACTTATTATTTACTTTATTCAAGTTCTACGGTAGTGCGCAATTTAAGTCCTTAATTAACAATTCAAAATTAAAACTCCAAATACCAATAACAATTTTATTTCATTTGAATTTAATCACTTAAACTAAATTTATGCATTAACACACAATTTAACACTTAATCAAAGAATTTTCCGTTTATTTTCAGCAGAGAATAAGAAATTTATATTCAAGTGAAGCAAAATTGGCTCAAAGATCGCAACGTGAATTGGCAGATGGCACCGAAAAAGATGTATTGACTAAATTGCGTTTATTATGTTTGAGTCGTGGTGCGACTGGTATCTCTGGTCTAGGCAGGTAATATATACGAAAGAACAAATACACTTTATTTAAGTTTATTATATATTTTTCCAAATTCTATTTATTTTAGTCTCTCATAAATTAAAAATAATAGATTCATTATTTAATTGAGACAAATTTTAAAAGATTTATTTCTTGTGCATAAATATTATCTCATTCATGAAACGTTTCTCATTATTTTTTTGGTGAATAAAATTATACAAAATGATAATAATAACAATAACAACAACAATAGAGCATTTCGCAATATGGACGATGATGGTAGTAAAGCATTAAATGAAGAAGAATTTATCAAAGGTATACGTGAGTTTGGTCTGGACTTAAGTGATGAAGAGCTTAAACAATTGTTTGAAACGTAAGTTTTACAGTATTTTTCGTTGTGTGTATGTGTGAGTGTATGTTTGTAAAGAAAATTTTGTTAAAAACATAAAATTGTCTAATAATAAATTATTACACTTAATATTTCATTTTAATCTTCTTTTGTTCTATTTTATTACTTTTATATAAAGTTTCGATGAAGATGGCAGTGGCTCTATTAATATGACAGAATTTTTATTAAAATTACGTGTAAGTAACTGTTTTGCATTCTTTGTGTGGAATATAAAGATAATGGAATTCATTCTTCTGTTTTTATAACCTACACCATCATATCAATATCCCCTCATATTATGAGTTTGCGCTGAAGTTCGTAACGGGTAGAAAAAATAGTCCTACCACAATTCTAAAGAAATCCGTTCGATTCAGAGTCACTTTCTGAGTCGATATAAGCATGTCCGTCCATCGGTCCGGCTGGTTGTCCATATGAAGCTTGTTCCTAGAGTACAGGTCGCAGTTTTGAAGATATCTTAATGAAAATTGACATGGAAAATGTTTCTAGTCCATAAATTTCCTAAATATAAAATGATTTTAAACAAGTTTAGCGAAAATAATGCTTATTATATTCTAGAATGATGTGGGAAGTTATAAAAGAATCGTTCTATTATTTCTCGTAGTTCCTATACAATCACCCTTCCAAAAAATACCTAGTAAACATTTTTAGTGAAATTAACATTACTATAAGCCAAAAGCACTGTGCGAAACTAAACAATGGTCGGTCCATAATACCGGTCCATATAACACTCTGGAAAAATCCCCTTTAAAACGCTTTTCACGTAAATGTTAGTATCTTAATAATATATTGCACACATAAGCATAAATAAAAAAACAAATTATGCGAGGGTCTTTCATATTTTTTTTCGTAGCAGACAATGTAACCAACAATGTGGTGTAGCGTATTACTTAGTATGTTTTGACTAACTTTAACATTTATACTTGTTATTATATATATTTTTTGTTTCTGTCCTTAAATAGCCACCCATGCCACAGAGTCGTCTAGACATTATCGAACTGGCTTTTAATAAAATGGATAAAAACGGTGATGGTGTAATAACGGTAGAAGATTTGAAAAATGTTTATTCCGTTAAGGAGCATCCAAAATATGAAACTGGTGAAATGACAGAAGATGAATTGTTGAGAGATTATTTGAATAATTTTGAAGGAGTACGTGGCAATAATGATGGAACTGTAAGTTTTTCAATGCATTTGATGCAATTTTTAAATAACTTCATAAATATTTATTTTAAATTAAATTCTAATGAAACTTTTATCTTATTTTCTGTCTTTTTTTTCAAACAGATCACAAAGGAAGAATTTACAAATTATTATGCATCAATAAGTGCCTCAATTGATAACAACTTATATTTCGATTTGATGATGCGTCGTGCTTTTGCTTTATAATTTCTTAATGGAATCAGAAATAGTTTAGAAAATATTCAAATACTTAAAGATACAAATTCTACAGACACTGCTTAAAATTTTTATTAATCAAAATTTTTTGCTAGTAACTAATCAAAATACTAATTAATGATAAAACACAAAAGTTTCTTTAATTTTTAATTAATTAAAACAATAAAGAAATAAACGGTAAATATCTGTTCAATAAAAAAAGATCATAAAATATTATTAAAAAAAACGTTAATGTTTATATAAAGATCTTATAAAAAGCAAGGAATTTGGTTCAATTCCCAAAATTGCAATCCGTGGAAAACATGTTTAGAAAATCACTTTTTCAGTAAATTGCTAATCTGCGTTATAAGAGGTTTTGCCCATTAGCGATTTCTTGAGAGGATAACTAGCAAATGTAATTATATAATAATAAGAAATCATAGGACTTGAAATCTTTTTTTTTGAATTCACATAGGTATATGATTCTGGCATAAAAATTATTTACAATTTTGCACAAAGAATTGTAAGGGCTACATGAAGGTAAAATATTTTTTTAATTAAATCATTAATTAAAGTTTGACAATTTTGTAAAAAATCGTCATATCCAAGGTGACCAATTTTGGAGAACAACTTCCCAACCCCAAGACACATTAAAAACACGTCCTTCTTCAAATCAATTTAAAAGCACCTCAAAAATGCTCATGTAAAAAAATATTACAGAATTCCTACCAAAAAATGCATTTTGGTACCACTGTGTTATGTTTGTTTGTGCTGTTTTTATAAACACATCTGGACAGAAACGATTTTTAATAAAAATGTAACTTTGGATCAGTTGGATGAATTTCCTTGAAATTCAATATAGTGATAGCAAAGGAATGTAGCGCTAAAACTTTTGGAGCTATCAGGGTTCCACAGGATAACGTAGCAATTGTTTCTACTTAAAAATGTTTAAAAAGTTGTTCTTCAAATATCGGACATAAACATATCATTATTAGCATATCGAATCATTAACTTTCAGCAAAATTAATCAAATATTTAGAATATTGTTTACGTTATACAGGCAAACATGAATATAAGTTTTTCTCATTTCCACTATAACTTATTTTCCACTGCACAGTGGTGCCAAAAAGGTTTTGTTTTGAAAACAATTCTGTAACTTTGGAACTATTAAATATTTTCACACAAACAATCTTAAGATAATTTCCAATTCATTTGGAGAAGGAAATGTTTACAGTGAGTTTAATAGTCGCGAATTAGATTTGTAAAGTTGGTCCCTTAGATATGACGATTTTTTTTAATTTGGAAATATTAATTAAAGAAAGGAATGAATAAAAATCATTGAAAAGTATTGGGATTTTTTAATGTTAAATCGTCGACAAAACAATTTGTTAAAAGTATTATTTTTACGTTTAAAAATGCACAAATGATTAAATTTTGGTCATCTGTCTCTGTAAACTTCAACAAAATGTTTTACACTGGAGGTATTATGTGTTTGCGCAAAAGTTTGTAACGTCCAAAAAAAGTCCTACCTCGACTTTAAAATATACCATTCTATTTAGAAACACTTCCTGAGTCCATTTAAGCATGTCCCTTTGACTGTTCTTGTACAGGTTGCACTTTTGAAGATAAATTTGGCACTTACTATTATTTTGGCCCAAGGACGAAATTGGTTATGATCGATCAATTATTTCATAGAGGCCTTTTTCAAATATCCCCTCCGAAAAAAGGTTTTTAGTCCCAAAAAATTCCAAAATATTAAACGATTTGAACTAATTTTGCGGAAATAAGTTTAATATAAAAGGATGTGCTAAATTATATGAGTATTAGTATTAACAGGTCCCATACAACCACCCTTCTAAAAAGTACTTTCAAACTCATAAATCGAGCACAGAGGTGGGTATTTTAAAAATATAAAGTCTAATTAAGATAAATATAATCCAAAAACGCTGTGTGAAATTATACGGTGGTCGGGCCATGATAATAAACATCTGTTGAGGAAGCTATGGTGCTTCCGAGAAAAAACATTGAAACATAAAATTGTTTCATCCTATGTACACTCTACTATGTGTATTTGTACAAGTGCATGTACAAATGTAGAACTTAGAAATAGTAAACATTAAAATAAATATGTTGTAAGAGATCTGAACTGACATTTTATTGTTTTGCGGTACTAAAAACTTCGTTTAAAAGGTGGTAACCCTTTTTAAACACCTGTTCTTTCCGAGAAATTTGAATATTTTCATAATATTAATATTAAAAATTCCGTTTATAATGGGATACCTATTTCCTATGCCCCTTGTCTGAAATATTTTGTTATTAAGGTTTTATCTGCATAAAAAATTTCCATCTCCACATCTCCTACTTCAAATTTTTTAAATCTATAAAACTTGTATTATTGTTAAAGTCTTAATTAAATTTTTTAATAAATATGTGGTATTAAAAATTTCGATAGGTCCCGTGACCTATCCAAAACTTGCGTTACATTACTAAATAAAGACAAGTGTGACAAATTCCATGAAAATTTAATACCATTAGTTATGAACCACGTTCAAGGTTGTCTAAAATATCGGTCTAAATTTTTTTGTTCCACAAGTTTTAAATAAGAACAATAACAAAATATAAGGCAAAATTTTTAATGAGATATGTGCGTGCCAACGACAGTCATACGAATTTTATTAGACGGCTCTTTCGTGTTGCTCCACATGCAATGACAAATACTAAGTAGTCTCTAGTATATTATAGTGGTATACTATAGTGGTGGAAGATATAAAAACTTGTGTCTTTTGAGATAGTGCTCTACAATAGAGCATGGTGATGAGAAGTGAACTAAATGCGCTGTATATATTGTTATTCATTTTGATTTGCCTTCAGCATGATATTTTGACCACAAAATAATAATTTCAAAAGCCAAAATATTCAATATACAAGGTTTATATCAAATATTATTAAAATTTGATTCTCCATGCTCTGAAAAAGATTTCTTTATAACGATGTAAGTAATTTCCGTTTAAAACTTAAAAACCAATAAAAGTTGGTAATGAGCAAAGCATTAAACAAGCATCATCGAGCGTTCCAAAACTAGAAGAGCAACCAAAAACTCATAACAATAGATTTTGTTTTTAGTCATGACAACATTCAAAATCCCTCTTTATGGACTCAAAATAAGTAATAGCAATTTATTCATTTTTTCATCTTCATATATTGAAGTGTTTCACATTTTCATTTATTAAAACTTCAAGAAACAAAAACATTAAAATTGTTGTAATAACCAATTCAAAATACCTATAAACTACTGCAACTCAATTTAACATTTTTTGTTTCATTTTTCCAATATATAATTTTGAACAATGAAATTAATAACATTATCTTATTGATTTTTAATCTTTAAACTGATCTTCCATTGAACTTTTTTCCAAAATAATTGTTAATTTTAAAACTTATTACAAGTCAAAAGTTTTACTCGAGTAAAACGGAAGAGCAACCAAAAAAAGTGTAAAATTGAAAATTGTTGCTGTTAAGTTTTTCTTACAGCTGAACTCTCATTAATAATGCACTCAACAGTCGCAGTTAACATCAGCTAACAACTACAACTAGAACAGCGAGTACAAAAACTTTTAATTGACTATATTTATGCCAAACTTAAAAACAAATACAAAATTATACAAAATAATATTTTCTCTTGCTTAATTTTTTAAAACACTCTACACCAAAGCCAATGGTAAATGGTGGTATATTAACTTTGTTATAGTTTTTGTAACAATAAGACAAGAATGTATTGTAATGCCATATTAGATATTGAATTTATTCATGGAGAGGATACACCTTTTGAATAATCATACCACACACCATAGATGGTGGGTATTATGTGTTTGTGCAGATGTTTCTAAAGGGCAGAAAAAATATTCCCACCAATTTTAAGTATACCATTCGACTTAGAATCAGTTGGATGTCCCCCCGGAATGGGATTTTTAGTCCATAAAATTCCTAAATATTAAACAATTTAAACCAAATTTTGCGGAAATAAGTCTTATTATATTCTAAAACGATATGCCAATTAATACGAGGATCGGTCCTTTATTCCTCATAGCTCCTATACAACCACTACTCAATATGACTTTAACCCATAAATGATTTGGCATTGCTTCACATACCAAAATCATAGAATAAAACTCTACGAGAGTTCGTTTCAACTTTTTTATATCTAAGTGGTTGCATGGTCGGATTTAACCGACTGTTGCACGTTTACTTGATTTTTCATGTGAAACAGAGTTTAACAGATAATATAAAAGGATACAGTTACAGGGTAATTTAAATTCGCTGTAGTTTGTATTAGTTTTTTGCTATATTTTCTTTCATTTCATTTTCGTCACACAGTCGCATTCCATAGTTTAACTTAATATTTTAGTGAATAAAAATAGAATGAATATTTTCATTTTGTAAAAAAAATTATCAGTTTTTTTTTTAGTTGAAAAAGTTTGTTTTTTTTTTCTCAAATTCTAGAATATTTTATTTTTTCTTTAATTAGTAAAGTTTATTATTATTTTGTAAAAAAAAAATTCTTAAATATATATACTTTTAATTAATTTATGGACTGAATTTAAAAGATACATTTAAAAGATACATGTGTAAATAAAAAAGCATAAACAATATTTTTCATTATTTGTTTAGGTTGAAATTCAACAAAATTGAAAAATATATTTTGGAGAAAATTTCAATTTCATAGAAAAAACGAGGAACTTTTTGAAATTAGAAACTGTTATAAATATGACAATAAAAATGTAAAACATAAAATTAAATTAAATTAGTTTATTCTTCTTTCATCTAAAATTAAACTAAATTGTGATCACCAAGTTAAAAATTTCCCTGAAATCATAAAACTTTTCGTAGAGATTTTATAATTTTTTAAAAAATATGTAATTAACAAAAATGAGATTCATCAGAAAATAGAAAAACTAAGGAGTGAGGTCGAAAAAATTTAACATACATACATATTAATAAAAAGGAAACAACTAAACACACAGATTAATTTTTTTATTTGATTAAAATTATTATTACAATTTACCACAAATATATATCTGTAGTTAGAGTCACCCTTCCATTAACGTTTTTATAGTACTTTCAATCACTTTGCACAAACAGTCCATCTCTGTTTAAAATCTACAAACCTTTTGAACAAATTATTTGTTCTTTTTCAACAAGAGCTCAATATCTGTCTAATGGGCTTAGCTCCGAGCAGTTTGGAAGATTTGCCTTTCTTGGTACAAATACCATATTATGGTTCTTGAACCACTCATGGGCTTGTTTACCAAAATGACAAGATTCCAAGTCAATACAAAAGCAACCTTTTGGGAAATCTCAACAGCTTTTGGATTCTAAAAAGTGCGTCTCGCTCTTACACATTGGTTAATATTGAGGCGTCGGATAGCGGTATTCGTTTATCGTTATCCATGGTTATATGCATTTACCACATGCAATTGCTTTTAACTGTATTCTTACTGGCAAAGACCATAAAAAACTTCAGATTTTAATAAAGGATTCAAGGACCCTTTCTTCCTTAACTTTTCGTACAATATAGTCTAAGTACTGAGTTAACCAGATTGCTTTCCTATCGGATATGTTGCGAGCTCTTTTGGAAACCCTTTCAGTTTTCTTAGTTTTAAAAACAGCATGCAGATAACCAAGTTTTTTTTTTTTATAAATGGACTAGTTCTCCCAATACTGTTTAATAACTTCGGAAACAGTTTGACGGCTGAGCTTCTGAACATTTTGTCGGACCAAGTTAGATTCTGTTGAAAATATTTTATATGTATTCTGAATTTTTCGATCTCATTCTTTATACATATATATTAATACACATACATATGTTAATATAACTACCACAAAATATCTATGTAGATGTTCCTTATATAGTATTTACAATATAATCCTTTATGTTGGAACAAATATTATGTTAAAATCCTAAATTGTTGCTTCAACAAACACATTGGGCAATCAAGACAAAACTTATTGTTGCATGAACAAAACAAAAACAAAAAAAAAAGAGAAGAGAAAAAAAGAACAAAATTTTCTAATTTGCATTTACAAGATAAATACAAATAAAACACAAAAATTTGTTTATAAAACAATGCAAAATGAAAAGTATACAAACTGTTTTTTTAAATTTCTCGGTATTTTTAAAATATTCAAACACTTGTATAAATATAATTTTACAAGAAAAGTCATAGAAAATCTCTATGACGAAATATTATTATTTCTATGTATTTTTATAAGATAAACTCAAACACATTCATACATGTATACATACATTATATATTTATAAATATTGTCATACAAAAATGTTTACTACAGTTGTACACATCTATCTACCAAGTTAAGAATTTTTATATTAACCCTTAAATGGCAAACAAAAAGAAGTTCGCTGTAATATGTTATTTTTCATCAATCTTTTTAAGGCATCATGGGATATGGACCGATCGATTCCTTTCTATTTTTGAACATTGTGTATACGGAATTTTTCTCTCTAAAATTTATTGTTAGAAAATTTTTATAAGTGGAAAACTTCTTTACTTACACGTTTTCATTCTCGGTTAGGGTATACACGCCGGTTCCAGTGGTTCGAGTATACACAGAAGAATTAAAAGTTCGTTTTTTTAAATTTTTTCTTTTTTCCTCAGCGACCCAGATCGCTCACAGTTCGCTCTTTTCATCATAAGTGTATTGCTAGTAGTCTAAACACCGAACAAACTATTGTATGTTCTCCGCGAGTGCATCAATAAGCAAGGGTACCGAAAGTATATAACCTCCACACGTTCTTACATCAGGGATACACATATTATAAGGCAAGTTAAACGGAAAAGTAAAACTACAGAAGTATCTGCTCCATAACTTCTGCCTGCAGTACCGTCAATGTATCTATGAGCTACAATGAAGCGTTGGTCACTGGTTTATAGACAGAGAGTATTTTTAGACGGGAACAGCGAGGTGGTCTAACTAACAGATATCGTTGCTCTAAAGATTGATCATATCTTAATGAAAGATGATTGTGTTCAGTTTTCTTTCTTTAAACGCATTATATGGAGTATGTATTTAATGCCAGGGAAATAGAAGATGTCAGCTTATTCTGCTACTTGAAAGCATTCCGACTACGATCGAGCGATCGATTTCCAATACTGAACTCCCAGAAACTCAAACATTTCTTACTATATTTCTGAGTTTTTTTCAAATTATCTTTGCATACTTTTTATAGAGTTTCAAATGGATTTTGTCATGACTTCTTATAAAGGTCTGAGTTTTTCTTTGGGTAGTTATGCCGGAATTCCAAATTTAAGGCAGAACTTAATATTTCATGCTTTCTAGAATATATATTAAAGCTGCTCATTCACTTTGGTTATTTTTAAAATTTTCTTGATCAGGTTTATTATTGAGATCTTTTTCAATTACAGGACAGTCAATCTATGAGTACCTATGATGATTGAAATCTTTAGTAGGACTTATATAAAAGCTTACTTTCATCGAAATTTTTATAGCTAAACAACCATTTATATTTTCTGAATTACTATTTAACTGCTAAAAAAAGTAACATTTATACAGCTCTCTTCGGTGAATATAAATTAATCTTATTTAAATAAAATAAAATTCCAATATTTTCATGTTGAAGGGTTAATTTTATTTTTGTTTAATTTTGTCCATTTTACTACATTTTATGTTTTCATATTGTTTACAGAAAAAAGACTACAATTTTATATTCATTAGGCTTCAGAGAATATGACACTTTTACTTTAATTGCAATTAGACTTGAATTTACAAATAACTAAAAAATATAATGTTCGGTTATGTCAAATTTTATTAATCCTTCACTATAAGAACCAAATTGTTTTTTTACTTTTTGTTTTAAAAATTAGTGTATAAACAGGAAAATTTAAAATAAACCGAAATATGGAATTTGTTCTTAATGATAAAAGTTCCGTCACATTAGATCGAGAGCGAAAGAATTTATCTCATCGGATAATTTTTCAAAGATGTAGTTGAGATGAAAACATAGATGCGTATGCGCAATATCAAGTACAAGTACATTAAGTACAACAACACATAACTTTTTAAGTAAATATTTATAAAACTGAACCACTTCAAGTGGGTATAATAAATTTGCTATTCAGTCGAGAAGAAATTATATAAAACACAATAGGGTATGCAGTACTTTCCGAAAAATTTTCGGAGCCCTTTATAACAAATGATTGGCATTTTTTGACACAACTGGCATGCCAAGAACATTTTTGTATATTTTGATAGCTTTGGGTCTTAAACTTTTCTTCGGCATTCCCTTCAGCATCAGTAACATAAAATGTTTGACCAGGAAGATGCGAAAAATCTGCCAGAACATATTTGTCAACCATTGTGCAACAAGATTTTCATACAGAACTTCAATATCCGTGTTTTGCTTTTGGCCTATAATTTTTTTGCAGAGTTCTTATTTGTAAGATACCTTAATTTTTCATACCAAATAGTCCTAATACTGAGCTAACCGGGCTGACTTTCTTCCGGAGCTATTTTTAAAATGCTTTTTAATTTTTGACTTCAGAAACATAATGTGAACCATTCCTTCTACATTTACCAGGCTTTGAATCAAAGGACAAGCTCTCCCAGTGCTGTCTAATAACATTGAAAACAGTTTGGAAGAAATTTATACAGGACAGGTTTGGTTGTGTTCAAAATATTCAATAGTTTTAGTACCCACTTTTTCTGGTCCCTTATTAATTCAAATAATCAGTATGTTCATTTCTTTGAAATTAAATTAACAACTGAAATGCTTTGCAAATATAACTGAATTAAAAAAATCAAATAATACTTGGGTTTAAACTTTAAATGCAAATGTGTTTTAAACAATATTCGATCTTACACACCATCAAATTTGTCAATTATCGGGCTATAGGATTTTAAACTTTACAGTTTCTAAAATATGGAAAGGTTCTATTGATATTCACGTACTTGTCTAATTGCCCTTAATAATTGTACCTAAAATAGCTATAGTTTGTGAGGTTTAAAAGGATTTCATTTCATATTTCAATTCATATCGAAATACCGACGTATGTGAGATTTGAAGCCCTTCAAAGTGATATTCTTACTAGGGGCTTGTGTGGAACCTGTGAGATATAATAAACCGATCCTCGAATCGTTATAGAATATTGTGAGACTTATTTGTGTCAAATTTATTGCTAAAATTTAAAACCCTATTCCGGGAGAAACATTTGTACGGGAGCTAGGTAAAATATTACTCCCATCATCACCAATTTCAAAAGATAATAGTAATGACACCTGCATTTTTCTCCAAATCTCTGAAATTGCGACCTGTATTCTGTTCGCAAGGTTTACAAAATATGATTCTGATACTAAAGGTAGCGATAGCGATATTTTTCTATGCATTACAATCTTAAACACAAACGCACTATAACCCAAACACCTATGATGGTGTAGGGTATAAAAAATTGTTTCGTTTTTAATGTGTATTAAAAATTTCAGGTATATGAGGACTTATTTTGCTTTTAGTTTTCTAATGAGGCAATTTTTCGGAATTGGGCTTAAACTCTTGAACAAGGATATTTGAGATTCGGCACCAACGTTAATAACATTCTAACTTGTAATTTTTGAATATGAAGTTAAGAAGTGATCAAAACTGGATCATTAAAAATACTTTATTTCTCTATTTTTAACTCTCATTGTATTGTGAAATCTTCTTTTTTTGAAATTAAATCAAATATTAAACAAATAATTAAATTTAGTGTTCGTTATGTGAAAAGTAGAGTAACAAAATTATGTGATAAGAAATGCTAACAATACAAACATACATTCAAAGCGAAACACTGGTTTGTAATACCAACAACAATTATCATATAAGTGTGTCGGTGCAGTAGGTCATTTATGAGAAAAAAGTAAAAATATAAAACATTTCCACATAAAATTGCTGTCCTCACGAAAAGAAAGAAATTCTGTACCACTGTTGTTGGGAAATAGATTCAACAAATAAAAACTTTACCACCAACCACACATACCAATGCAACCGACAAACATGGTCATGTGGACATAACGAAACAACAATAGAAATGAGTGAAAATACAAATTTGCAAAACGAAAAATATGATAATTAAACATGAACGTAATTATATGTAATTAATATTATTTAGTCACATTTTTTACAAAAAAATTTATAACGCGAAAAAAAACAATGAACGTTAAATTTATACGTTACACAATTAAAATATTTATATACATACAATCACATTCACACATATACTTATACAAACAAATAAACACGCATTGAGAGGGAGAAAATATAATGTTTTATTTCAATATTTGACACATGAATGCGCAGTTTTCCAGGACTCTGTTATTGTTATTGACTTTTACAAATTAATTTAATTTTAACATAAAAACAACATATTTAAAAACAAAAAACCTACAACATTTCTACAGTTATTTGTATTAAATAATTTGTAGTTATTTGTTTTAATGTTAAAATTATGTATTCCCAATCACAAATTTTTATAACCTACACTTACTTGAGCGATGAATGAGGTTATGTCTGCTCGTTTGTAGCAATAATATGAAACTATTTTAGTACCCATAAAGTATATCACGGGATCGTATCAGAACATTTAAACATGACTTTAACAAGTTATAAACCAGCATCTACCATGATTTTAAAAATGAAATGGATCTATCAACAGAACTATGCACAGCGTTTTCAAATCATTTTTCTTTTGATAATCATTCTGTGTCTTTAAATCGTTAGAGCCTTTTTAATAAGATTTTATATGGTCAGATTTGATGTGTTTTCAAGTTTATTAGAGATGTGGCCACCTCGGTTATAGGGTTTTCTTTTTAAATTCTCCTTAAATTCATTGATTAATTGAAACCAAAGAAATTAATAATTTAAAAAAATATATCTGATACATTTAAAAATATCAGACCACTGACCACTATAAAAAACCGGGAGTAAAAATGTGCTAGAGATAATCAAACATGTAAGGTCACCAGAAACCTGTGGGTTATTGACTATGTCCAGATAAGGGCACAAGCGTTTAAGAAATTCCCCAAATATTAAGATTTCTTTCATTAATTTAAAAAATATGATTCTGTCACAAAATTAAAATTCGTCTCTTGAAAAAAAATATTTTTTGAGTTATGACAACCTTGCAGTAAATGAGCAATATGTAAAATTTTTATTTTAAAATTCGTAGTTTTCACTTTTTCTGAATTCAGTTTTCACTATTGAAAATACTGGTGACGTTTTTAGATGCAGGCAAGCAAAATAATTGCTTTGTTCCGCAGCATTTCGAGTCTTGGATGGAATGTTATGTAGCAAGTTTTATTTCAAGTTCTGTTTCAGTTCCAGCGAGAGATCGTTTTTATCTGGTACAGTGTGTGCTATGATATTTCCGTTATTTAAACCAGTTTTCAGGGATTTTATTTCTTTGAGCTCTGAAATAAAATAAAACTTATTGAATGATCTTAACATATCCCTTAAAAAGTTCGATCTTAAACTGGTTTCGTTGGGAAAAAAATAACATAAGTTATTTTGTGTGTATTTGTGGCCCTCTTTGTAGGAATATCGTCCGAGATCCCTATCGAGCCTACTTAGTAACAGCGTTACTCTTGAGATCTTTCGAAAAGTCGCACAAAAAGGGATTTTGGCAAATAAAGTCGCCTCTTAAAGGCGATTCGTGAAACAAAAGTCGCCATAAGTTTAATTCACCAAAAATTTAAATTTTTTGAATAGTCCCGATTAATTTTGTCACTATTTCGATTTCCATTATTATTTCGTAGAGGTATCGTTTATGATTTTTTAAAGTTCTGTCGTTTTTAATTTTAATTTGTTTTATCCAAAACTTATATATAATTTATTGATATGTTCTATTTAAGTCAAATTAATGAAATTTCGCGAAGTTTTATGCCGAAAATCAAAATTATAAAAAAGGGACAAAAAGGAGAAATTTGAAAAGTACACAAAAAGTCACAAGCAGTTAAAAAAGTCACAATTTTCCACTTACATTTTTTATTTATATTACTCATAGAGCGACTGAATCTCGGTTTTTGATTCTGGTCTATTTAGAGTGTTTCCGACGAAATGAGTAATCGATTTCTGTCTAAGAGCTCTTTTTATAATTGTGTTACTGGTCAATCTCCCAAGTTGTATGTAAGGTTTCCAAAAGAAATACCACACTTTCTTCATTTTAGAGAGGCTTTTGATTTATTATCATTAAGACAAATTTTGTAAATTACCACGTGCTACATAGATGGTTGGCAATATACAATAAGCCAAGAGGTTCCATAATCTTGACAATTTCCATGACGTTGGCGACCTGATCGCTTGCGGGATTTTATTGTAAGTTTTCTGTGCCATAAATGTTTTACATTTAGTGGGTTCTCTTTTCTCAGTTTTATAACAGCTTCAATTCAATCTTTAAAATTGGTTGTGGTTTCTAATATAAATACGAAAAAACATATCATTTTTATAACTTTGTTATTCCATGTAACGCCGAGAAGAATCTATCTCAGACACCATTCTTGCATCAAATCAAATTTTTAGTCGATTTATTTATTAGAATTAATGTGTCCGAGCTTAGTCCATATCTTCCCGGAAAACAGTTTTGGACTTGTAAAACTAGTAAGTAATGACCAATTCTATTGAAAGTCTGCTCAATTATTTTTCTAACTCTCTTCAATATATGTTATTAATCTGACCAATATCGGTCCATACCTATTTGGGGTTTTTCATTTTTATTATTGTTCAGTAACAGGCTTGTTTTGGGAACTGTTTTCCTTTTTTTACTAAGTTCTATATTTTTACACCTCAATATCATTAATCAAATATGCTGTGAAAGTTTAATGTGATTGATCCTAACTTTTTTTTTTTTTTTTTGAAAAGTAAAAATCTCATAAAATTTAGAAAAAATTTCAGTTAAAATATGTCTGCTGATTCCACATATTTTTTTGCTGGAAATACAAACAAACAGGTACAGTCGATAGAAACCATAAATTTTATGGAATTATAAATTATTTAAAAAACAACATTATTTCGTATACAATAATCTGCAAAAGTTCTCTTTTACATACAAATGTGTAGGTTGAATTGATGTTTGTATATTAATCTGCATATGTATTTTACAGTTAAATGTATAGAATACAATGAGTCTGTATGTATAAAACACTGTTACGTTCAATTGAACATTATGTTTATGTTGGTAATTTATTTTAAAATAATTTTTAATGCACCACTAATTGGCAGCTAATGTTTGTTAATGGAACATGACAATACGGACCCTGTTGGCATTTGCTATTTTTGTGTATTTCATTCTGTTGTTTTTATACCCTCCAACACCATAAGTGATGAAAGAGGGTATATTAAGTTTTTCATTGCGTCTGTGGGTACATGAATATAATCGTTTGATGACTTGAATATATAATAACAGTTATATATCCAATGTGCAGTCAATAACATTCCAGATATAAGTTTTTATTAATTATGAATATTTTTACCAGATTTTTCAAGAACGACTACGTAACAACTTCGTAAAGAGTTAAAGCAGGGCCGGTTACGATTTTATATCTTATATGTGGTGAGAGAATTAAAAGTGAATAATAATGTTTGTAATGCTTGATGACAAAAAATATCAATCAGTGAATGAATTGTCTTTCTAAATGAATATTTACCATCAAAGTTATGATTTGAAAATGGTGTCATTGGGGCACCAGTGTAATACAATGGGAACTTAAACATATATTCTTTTATATGAAACTTATTGACACAGCGATAGGTAACACTGACTTTATTAAAGTTTTTGGTGGGAAACACTGTGTGGATCACAATAATATTATTTTAACAATTGAAATCACATCACTTATTTTAGCAACTAACAAAGAGAATCCTGGGTGCATTTTTGTCAATATTTGGAAGGCATTACCAGGGAATAGTGCTTAAATAAGCTATTATCTCAAAATTTTAAGAACTTTAATGGTAGCTTCACCGAAAGGAATGCTAATGTTAAAGTAGTTATTTTTTTAATATTACTGAAATCACTCTGGATAGCAATCTTCAAAGACCATTTTAGAAACGATATATCTTTTTAAGCCTATGTAACCTTACATTTCCTTGTAATACTCAGAAAAATAACCACCCAACTGATTTATATGTAGCTTTATTGACTAACAAATATGGATCGGCTCATTTGTTTTTTTACTTATTAAATATATAAATTGTTTTCGTCCTTTTTTAGTTCCTAATTCTAAATTACTTCATGTTTGTGCACATGTTAACAATGAAGTAGTGCTTCCACCGCTTTTAAGTTGACCGATCGACTAAGAATATGTTTTCGATTTTTTTAAAAAAGATTAAAACCTAAGCAGTTTCTTCCCCTTGACTTTCGCATGCCTCGGGTGTATTCGTATTTACTGTCTTCTTCTACATGACTGTGCCTCGATTTAACTAAATAAATCAAATTTAACAAAATCTGATTAACTTTTAATTAAAAAACAGACTCAAAATCCTGCATAATTTTGAACTACTTATATGAGATTCAAGATTGAATGAGTAGCAAATAGTTGACATGATGAGCCCCTCCTGCTATTATAATGTAAGATTCCTCTGTCATCATTATGTTAAGATTCATGCAAGTCCATACCGCTGACTGTAACTCTAATGCGTGTTAAAACCTTATAATTCAGTGCAACCTTCAAAACTCTAAATCAAGGCTGAAGTTTTCCGATATCTTTTCCCTTTAAAAATTTTCATCTGAGGCATTTTTATTACATATTTTATACCGAAAATATTTGCTATCTCGTTGAGGGTTATTTAAGATTCGGCTTTGCAGAATATCACTTTAAAACCTGCGTTACTGTTTGTTCTTTATTATGTTGTGTTTGTAGTACGTAATGATATTTGTGTAAATTTTATATGTATTTAAATTTATTTTCATGTATGTAATTATCAAATTTTCGTTTGCTGTATAACCCAAATGGAAATAACCCTCCCAGGTAATCACAACTTCAAACGTATGTATGCATATCTACACAAATTAGAGTTTCTCTACGGAAAAATTTATTGTTGAAAATTCCGAGAAATTTTTATTGGAAATTTTCGGGAACTAATTTAAGAAAAGAATGTATATTGCCTTCGTGTGTAACTCCAGAAGAATTTAACTTAAAATTTATGAAATTTCCACAGATTGTTTGTTATTGCTCTGAGCACGTTGCAAATTAATATCTGCTATATCGCTCTTATAGTTGTAGAATTATATCTGAGATTGAATTCAATTTGTTATATCATCATATAAAAATTTATCTTAATCGGATTAATAGAATATAGAATAAAAATGTGTAATAAAGTTCGCAATTTTAAGGGCGATGTTCTGAATCTTCCCACATATAATTATTTTAGTAAAAGAATATAACCACAACAATTGTAGTTATTTGGAATAGCTCAAATACAAAGACCTTATTCGAATTAGGTTTTAAGCATATAAAACTCTTTATTAATAAAAGTTCTATTAAAATTAGACAAAATTATTTTCTAACAGTCTTTGATATATATTATTGATTTATCGAATATTTGCTTCATATTTTCCACATTAGGCCCTATCCGGGAAAAGGGGGTTTTAAAGCTCTTAAGTATAAAAAAATCCATCCATGTTGAATTTTCTTCAAATAAAAATTCTTTATATAGCATTATGAAATTCATTCACATTCTAGTAAAGCTTCCATATAAGTAAATAATTGCGGAAAATCAGCTTTACATTAGGTTTACAACCTAAAAAACGTTACATATAATTAAAGTTTTTTAATATATTTGGAAATAATGTATTCAACTCAGAATTTCGTAAATATCGAGTCCTATTTGACTGTAGACTATTTGAGAGTCGAATATGGGGTTCCTACTAGTTATACCGTGTTTTTAAAATTTTTTCTTTAAAAACTATTAAAACAATCGTCATATAGCATATATGATATACAAATTTATTACCAGGAATGACCGATTTTGTTGCTTTAATTCCTGGTTACAAAAAAGGGGATAGAGAAACCCTAACATTTTATTTTATGACTATTATAAAATAGGCCCGAGGTTTTTATTTTATATATAATTTTTATTTTTGTTTTTTAATTTTCTGCATTAACAGTCGGCTGTATTTGGTCAAATACCCTGGAGATTATTTTAATTTCATTAACTTGTTGTATTTTATTATTTTTTGATCATTTATTATTTGTCCTAAAACAATATTTGTATTAGAGTTGGCCCAATTTATTATTATTTCTAAATTTGCCTAATAAAATAAATAAATAAATAAATAAATAAATAAATAAAATAATTTAAACAAATGTTTAGGTTTCCAATTTATATGTTAGAAAATTTTCAAACTAAGTGTGTATGTATGTGTGTGGTGGTGTGGTGAATTATATAAATATTTTTAATGTTTTTGCAATATTAAAATAAATTAAATATATATTCTGTATTATCAAAACTTTAAATATAATAAGGTGGTAATTTAGAAAAAAATGATCAGGAAATAAAACCTGATAAAAAATATGTCAGTGTTATTAATTCGAGACCATTGAAAATTTAATTAAAGAGTTTAAAATTAAATTAAAACTTATGTAAAAATTAATGGTCTGTAATAATGTTTGTAATTTCATCACAAATTATAATAATTATTATCCTTTATAATCTGTTTTAGCAAAAAATGTAATATTGAAAAATTATTAAAATATAAATACTTTTTGCTTTATATCGCAACAAATATAAATTTCATTGATTTAATTACATTTGCATTATTTTGCTTTTCCCTGATAGATAATGTTAATTTCTTATAAGATATTCCTAATGTTTGGAAGTAGTTAAAAAAAGCATTTTTAGAAACCATTATAGTAATAAAGGAAGTATTTTCTATTAACGTTTTTATTGTACTTCCATTACTTTTCTTGAACATGTAGTTCCTCTCGCTTTAAAATCTACCACACTTTTGGATACCTTCTTTGTGCTCTTAAATATTTTTTATGAGAGTCTTATATCTCTCCACTGGATTTAGCTCAGGATAATTCTGAGGTTTTTTTTCTGTCAGTATAAATACATTGTTGTTCTTGTACCACCCAAGGGCTTATTA
>PYHX02000467.1:61166934-61197428 GCA_004302925.2 Cochliomyia hominivorax
ATCTTAAAGTTTTGATTATTATTTATTATATCACTTATATATATATTTTAACAGAAAATATGACTCGATGTAAAAATACTCAGAATTCTTTAAATATTGTGTACATCGATTCATTCATCTTTAAAAAATTACAGCTGTTTCCGCTACAGTTATTAATCATTGATTTGATCATTGATTTACATAATTTCCTCCTACAACCAATTTATTTCCTTTCTTCGCTTCGATATGTAGTTCAGGCACTTCAACTTTCTGAATTTCGCAATTTTTTGAGAAAGTATTTCTAATATATATCCAAACGTATTTAACTGATCTTGTTCATGTTTTTTATTCAGTTACAAAAAAATTGATTATCAAACAAGTAAAAAAGTTATATTCGACTGCCGAATCTTAATACCCTCCAACAATAATTGTGCCGAAATTTCAATGAAATTGTTTCAAGTTTAAAAGTCTTTATAAGTTTAAAGTTTTCTTCAGAAAACGAGACCTAAATAATATATAATAATAGGAGATAGCAAAAAATATGGACCGAGATTGTTTATTTTAAAAATAGACATTAAAAGCATTAAGGAAATCATCGTGTCGAACTCCAATAAAATTCGTCTTTATTTACAAGCCCAACCCCGTTTTCTTGGGGGCGTTCTATGGGAGCTATATCATATGTATAAATATTTTTAAAATTAAAAAATTTTAAAAGAATTGTTTCATATTTAAAAGTATTATAAGTTACAAATCATATTCCGGAATGGGGGTTATATGGTTACTAGGTCAAATAATGACCATAGCACAATATTGTTTTTTTTTTGTTTATTACTGTATAAAAAATATATATGATTATTTACTGAAAATTATCTTAAAAATTTCGAACCATAAGGGCACACAGATTTTGGGGTATATCAAAACTGTGCCTAATTCAGCCTATAACTTTTTCATTAATTCGATATTGATGTTTTTTACGATGATGAAAAAATATATAACTGTAAGTTATAGTTAAATTTTGGTTTAAATCCATTTATGCTAAAGGAGTATTTTTAGATATTTGAGGTTGTTTCAAATATCGGTTATGAACAGATAAAGCTATTTTTAAACAGGAAACTGCTTTGGACTATGACAAATACACGGCATTCGTACAATTATTTTAGGCGTAGAATATTTCAATAGTCAGACAGACTGACATAGCTAAATCAACTAAATTTTGATTTGATTGAAGAATTTATATATATTTTATTCTGAGATGATTCCTCTAGATATTCCACATCAAATGGCGAAGTTGATACGCCCTTATCACTACTTATGGTGGTGCAGGTATACAAATAAATTTGAAATTGCAAAAAAAATTAATTAGAGATATATTTATTTTGATATTTTAAGTGGACCAGTAATATAAAATTTTTGCCTTATTTAGACATTAATGATTTATCTTTTTTAAATTCATAAAAAATTGGTTAAATCTGCGGTAAAATATTAATATTTAATATTTTAGAAGAATTTTATACTTGTATTTTAGAAAAACAGAATATTTGATGTGAAATGACTTCTTAAAATCTTATTACTGAATAGTTCCCAACTTTGAATTCCTTAAAATTCAAAAAAAGAAGTTGCAATGGGTTCTCAGTTCGGGGTACAGCTGTGTCTCCAATCAAAACATGAATACTATTAGTTAATAACAACAACTTTACATGTTTCTTTCGTCACACCAATCCAAGTTGTATTTCTCACCCTGACGGTCCTCTTTTTGTTTTGTTTTGCTCAGAAATTATCTTTTGATATCCTTTGGGGTATTTTTTGTAGGAAATAAATCTTACGTACGTATTGTAATACGAATTGGTCAAAACCATATATAAATAGAAATCAATGTGCGAAATTTAGCGAGGTTTGAGAAATGAGAAATATAATGTATACAAGGTTCGATCATGAATTTTTGTTTACCATCACATTGTTGATTGTAACGACCTACGATTGTGTAGGATATAGTTAATAAAACCGGTTTATTAAATAATAGTTAAAGCCAAAAATTCATGGAGTTGAATCCAGCTCTTTTTTACTGAAAACATAAATTGTGGTTTAAGCAAATAAATATTGTCGTATATAAATCAATAAAATAATTTGCTAATCATCTTTAAGGTTTCTTCATTTACTCTCATGCAGCAAAAACAGTCGAGATCATTTAAATTTTATAGAAAACTTTTAACACCAAAAGACCTCTTAACAGGGAAATGAATAAATAAAAATAAAATTAAATAAAACAACTCTTTAATAACTAAAGAAAACTCTTCTTACGTAAAACAAAACAAACAAAAAAATAACCAAAAAAAAAAAATAATATAAAATAAAATAATTTCTAAGGAAATGCGGGTCCTTGGTGGTTTCAAGTTAATAGTTTCACAGTGACTCTTGTATTTATGTTATAAATACAACTACAATTACATACATATATATTTACTAATACAACACCACATTCTGTTTTATCTTACACACAAACATACATACATATTTTCATTTTCTAGTTGTCATTAAAATGATGACTTTTTCTTCTTATTTCTTTTACTTTTCTTGTGTATTTAAAACTCTAAGGATAACGATGTTTGTACATGTTTATATGTGTAAATATGTTTTTATACCCTACACCACTGTAGGTGGTTGGGGTATTATGCGTTTGTGCAGATGTTTGTTACATGCGGAAAAAGATGATGTAACAGCCACTTAAGTATACCGTTCGACTTAGAATCACTTTTTGAGTCAATTTAACAGTGTCCGTTCGTCTGTCTGTCCAGCAGGCTGTCTAAGTAGACATTTTGAACATTCTTCAGATTGCAATTTTTTAGATATCTTGATGAATTTGTACTTGCTGTGTTTTTAACTCAGGCTTTTTGAAATCGGTCATATTCGGTAGCTCCCATGTAGATTTCTCCCGAAATAGAGTTTTAAGGTCATAAAAGTTCTAAATTAAAAGAAATTTCAATTAAATTCAACAAAAAGAAGTCCTATAGTATTCTAAATCAATGTGCCAAATTATGGGTCGGTTCATTACTTCAAGTCACCTTCAATATATAACTTTGTGGGACATAAATCTCCCGTGTATGTTGGTATTGTAATAAAACTTGTCAACTTAAGATAAATATAATCTAAAATTGATGTTCAATAATATACGAGGGTCGGTCTATATTTTTTCTAGCTTCGATATAACCTCCGAGAAAGAAATGTTTTTTAAAAAACATAAATATGACATAAATGTTAATATAATAATGAAATAATTCCCACTTAATCATAAATCAGAAAATAAATTAAACAAGAGTCGTTCATAGTTTGTTCGTTACAACGTTGTGTTGTAGGGTATTAAAAGTCGGAGTTGACCAACTATGACATTTTTATTTTTTTTTTTTTTTGTTTTGTCTATGTATTTGTGTGTAAAGTAGTATTATAAAACAAGCAAATGGAATAAAGTAAGCTTATCCAATTAAAACTTGTTTGAATTAAATAAACACATCTTTAGAGATCTTAACATGAAGAAAAAGAAGGAAAGAAAGAAAAAAAATGAAGAATTAAAAAAACATAAAAACAGAAAATAAATAAAGTTTTTTTTTTTGTAATTTATCCAACTAAACATAGTAATGTTTTATTTCCTTTTCTACTTATGTTAAATTATTAAAGATATAATTATAAATCTTGAAATTAACCTTAGAAAAGTTTCTACATATTTGTTTTTTAATAACTAAATTAAAATAATTTAAAATTGTTTCCGGTACAAAAATAGAGTGATTAACGATTATTTATGTATTTCGGATAAATCTTTAGAACACTCGGTATTAGATTCTCCAAGTCACCATTGTGATTTTTAATTATCATATACAAAATCAAAAAATGTGAAGAGCCCAATAAAATTAAAAACATTGAAGGAGTGAGATCGAGAATTTCTAAGCACACGTTTTTCATTAACATTAAAAACTATTTTTTTTGCTTCAACAAGGTACATTTGTAAAATATTATGAAATGATTTCAACAAAACTCAACTTGGTCCTACAAAAAGTTGGGCGAATATTGAAAGGTCTGCCATCAAACTGTTTACAATGTACCAGGAGAACTTGTCCGTTAATAGAAAAATCTTTTGGTTAGAGAGGATGTTCTACGTCATGTTCTAAAACCAAAAAAAAACTTTTTTAAAGAGCACATACTTTTTATGAAGGCACCGATTAGCTCTGAGCTCGGACTATTTGGTTTAAAAATATACAAGTTTCAAAAAGTTCTTGATAGAAACGCTAATAAAATTTAGTTTAAAAAAGATTTCAACTGCATAATGGATGAAAAATAGTATGTTGCCTCTCAACTTTCTGGTCAAAACTTCTTGTTGCTGATGCTCGGTGCCAGTGCTCCCGTTGGTGCGAATTTAGTCGCAAATTGTGACTTTTTCAATTGTTTGTGTACTTTTTTAAATGTCCCTTTTTGTCCCCTTTTTATTGGATTTTTCGGCATAAAATTACACGAAATTTCATTAATTTAGCTTAAAAAAGACATATCAATACATTTTATATAAATTATGGATGAAAAAATAAGAATTTAGAACGAAAGAATCATTGAAATTAATAAACGATACTTCTGCGAAATCATAATGGAAATTGAAATGGTGATAAATTTGAGAAAACCTAATTTTCGGTTTATATTTCAGATTATTTCAACATTAAATGGGAAAGAGTGCAAATTCATAATTTAAAACCTATTAAATCTATGGCGACTTTTGTCACGCAAATCATCTTTAAGATGCGACTTTATTTTCGGAAATGCCCTTTTTGTGCGACTTTTCGAAAAATCTCAACAATAACGCTTCTCGGAGCAAAGTTGAAGAAAAGTTTTGGAAGCATAAAAATTGGTATGGTACGCAATATGCAGTTGCAACAAATGCAGGCAATCTTTTTTACAATGAGATATATAAATACTGAAATTTAAATTGGTGAATATTTACAAAGAAGGCTGCTTCCATTTATAAGACCTCATAATATATACATTTATTTTTTCCTTACTTGGCATCTTGCTACTATAGTAGAAAAAGCTTTTGAGGGGTACAAAATACTTATGAGGTATTTGTACAAAAAGAGGCATATCCTCCAAACTTCACAGAGCTAAGGCGCCTAAATAAGATAGATAACTTCAATTAAATAAGAAAATTAAAGTTTTGAGTGTAGTGGTTTCGTTTTAATGACATATATGTATGTTAAGAATTTTTCAATCTCACTTCTTAACAAACATGTATGTTTTACTATAGAACCAATTAACAAATTGGTTTCTGTTTTCAAATAATGACATTTATCCTTCTATGAATATAACAACAAAACGAGAGGTTAAATATAAATATAATATTTAACTTCATAAACTTAATACAAATAAAAGTGATTAATATAAATTTATATATTTATGTGTTAGTTGAATCTCTTAATACTAACGTACTGGAAAATGCTACAAGAAATACGTATCGTGTTCTAGAAATGATATCCTTAACTAACCACTACATAAATACCTAATACCATACACGCACATAGCAAACACATACACACACTTACACTAACAATACAAATATACTTTAGTTATGAAGATAATACTTAAGTTTATATACATATTTATATATTATGACAGAATTGTTAGGGGAAATGAGTAACAAGATGCTGTTGGTTTAAATCCTTACCAACAAAATAAACATCACGCAAAAACGAAATACACATACACACAAAACTAACCTAAAATATGTATAACCTTATAATATGTTTTTACCCTCCATTGCTATAAGTAAGGAATGATGGTATTTTAGGTTTGGTATAGTGAGTGTGACATGTAAAATTAAATAGGACCTAATAAATTTAATTCACATTATGAAATCGATAAGAAGCGAAAGCACAATTTTAATAAAAATAATCTGTGCAATGAAATTTACACAGATTATTAGTTTCTACTCAATGCAAATTGTTATTTTTCAATTCAGAAAAAAAATAGAAAAAGGTAATTCGGTTTAGAATAAAACAGTTATGACAAGAAAGAATCCTTTTGTCTTTAAAGATCAATCGATTTTGGAATTGACTTTTATTGCAAGATTATTCAAAATTCGCTTCAGTGATATTCGTTAGATTTTAAATTAGAAGCATAACGGTGAGTTAGATAAAGGGGTCTCTATAGCAACACTAATAATTTGTCAAAACGAACGATCTAGTGAAATACATCTATATTATGTTTTCATATTCTTACTACTGACAAGGTTTTTGAAATTTTCAATTTAACATATTACGTTTACATATCAATAGTGATGATTTATATTTTCAGTAAAGAAATTCTGCATCGAGCCATTAAGGCGGGTGAGCCCAAAATTCCCCATTCAAGTTTTTTTATGATTTTTTCTGCTTCTCATCTTGACGTCTTTTGTCATAATGGAAGGTTACAGTTTCTCCAAAAGAAGTTTTAGCTTATTTAACTTTTATATAAAATCTATTTTATTAAAATGGTCAAATTATTTATATTTATAATTATTTGCTGAGTATTGGTCCATTTTTCGATTATAGCTCCCATTCCCGGTATAGGGATTAGGCATCAATTCCTATTCCTATATTTGTTAAAAAAGTGAAGTAATTTATTATTTATTTACTTTCAAAAAGGTTTAATTATATAAATTAAGAATTTTAATAAAAAATAAAAATTTTTGGTTTTCACAAGGGCTTCGGGAAATAACGTTTTAAAAATCTGTGGAAATTTGATCTCAATAAACATTAGTATCTTCCGTTATCTCCTTATGTTTTCCTTAAGAATTTATTTTTAATTATAAAAACAAACACTTTTTTTTATTTACTATTTATATGAAACTATTGAATAAAAATTCACGAATCTGTGAACACATTTTCGTTAAATACGTATACTTTCACATATACCTTCAAAACTTTTATATAAAAATAAGAATTTTACTACTTAAACTAATATATTTTAAGGAACATTACGAGCATGAACAGCAAAACCGGTTTTGGTAGTTTTTTAAATACATCAAGTGTAAGCAACGCAATTTGTTTAATAAACAAAAGTATTAACATGAATGTATTTCTAATTGTGACGCATGTGCAGTTATACAATTACAATGTTTTCTTAGAGATGCCTATAATACGCAGCCAAGCATGAATAGAAATACATTTTTATTAATATGAGTGTATTGAACGAATATTTTTCAATATTTTAGTGTAAAAGCAAGTAGAAATGTTGGGGAAGTAAAAAATGTTTTAAAGAATACTTCAGGAAGAACAGTGAATGAAGAATTTATTTTTATTCATAGAAGAAAGTATACAAATGTAGTTTTAAAATATTTAATAACAATATTGTATAGTTTATTTGTATAGACTAAATAATTCATATTCAAATTTGTGTAAAAATTTGTGATTAATAGTTATAAACTTTCACATTAGCTTCATGAAAAAATTTTTTAAATTATTTATAATTCTATGATTTTTGCTTTCACAGAACAAGTTTTTAAAAAAATATATGCCAAGTGAATTTCGAAAGAACTATAATTATATTTACCAATGTACCTAAAATTTGGCGGGTTGCGGCTATTAAAGTTTTTGGCATTTTTATTAAATCGAAATATAGCATTTTTCTTTTAACTTCTATTAAAACATGTTACCAGCGTTACCGTTGAGATTTTGGAAAAGTCGCACAAAAAAAGGATTTGGAAAATAAAGTCGCATTTTAAAAGTGATTTACGGAACAACAAGTCGCAATAAGTTTTAATTCACCAAAAATTTAACATTTTCGAAACAGTTTTAAATTATGATTTTGCAACTATTTCCGGTTCATGTTCAAAAAAATCTTGAATATTAACCAACAATTAGTTTTTTTTTTAATTTATCACTATTTGCATTTCCATTACGATTTCGTAAAAGTATCGTTTTTAATTTAAATTTTTTCATCCAAAATTTATATAAAATGTTCTTATTTAGCAAATTAATGAAATTTCGTGAAGCTTTATGCCGAAAATCACAATTATTATAAAGGGACAAAGGGAAAAGTACACAAAAAGTCACAAGCAGTTGAAAAAGTTGCAATTTGCGTCTAAAGTCCGTACCAACGGTAGCACTGCATGTTTCTCTTAAAAATATTTGTTTTTATTTAAACACATAAAAACTTTCCATTACTATTTATACGACACTATTGAACGAAAATTTGCGATGTGAAACATGTTTTGTCAAATACGAATATTTTCACATATACGTTCAATACTTTAATATAAATAAGAATTTAATATTTGCATTCCAACATTTCATAAAGAACATTACAAACATCAGCAACAAAAACCGGTTTTTTAATACATCAAGTAAAACGAGGCAACATGTTTAAAATATAAGTACAACAGAAATGTATTTCTAATTGATGACGCATGCTCCGATAAACGATGATACTTTCTGCTTAGAAACACTGTTATTACGCAACCAAATGCGAATAGAAGTTAGACACTGAATATTTTTTATTTGTACTAAAGTGCTGAACGAAAATTTTGATAATTTTAACAAATACTTTTCGTTATCGGGTCGTACGGTCTAGTAACGATTTTGTTGTATATATTTCGTTCAATATTTATGTAAAACAGCAAGTACGAATGCTGGAGAAGTTACAATGTTTAGAGAACAACAAAGGAAGAGCAATGAAATGAAATTTCTGAAAAATTTAATTATTTTATTCATGAAAGAAAGTATAAAAATAAATCAATAAAAATGTTTAATAACAATATGATACAGATATTTTTAGTTTAATTAATATTAATTAAATTGCGGTAAAAAATATTAGTAGACAAAAGCTGTTATATTGGCGCCTTGAAAAATTTTGAAACTATTCAATTTTCTATGATTTTTGCTTCCACGAAACAAGACTTTTAAAAAATATTCCAGCTTCTCATAAAACGTGTTTCCTTTAAGAATATTATTTTTAATATAAACACATAAACATTTTTCTTTACTATTTATATCAAACTATTGAACGAAAATTCATGGAATTTATCAAACACTTTTTCGTTAAAAGCGAATATTATCACATATATGATCAAAGCTTTAATATAACTAAGAACTTTATTATTTATATCCTAACGATTGTTAAAAGAACATTGCAAGCAAAAGCAATAGAAACCGGTTTAGTTTTTTAAATACATCAAGTATAAGCGACTCAACATGTTTATAAACACGAATATGTTTATAAATGTTTATAATGTAATTGTTAACGCATGCGCAGAGACACAATTCGATGCTTTTTGAAACTTGTTTATTACGCAGCCAAATACGAATAGAAGTAAGTGACAACTGTGTATTTCTATTTATACTAAAGTATTGATCGAAATTTTTGAGAATTGTTATTAAATACTTTTCGTTGCAAAACGTGCGAACAGTTCCGTTTTTGTTGCAAATATTTCGTTCAATGTTTTAGTATAAAAGCATTGTAAGAGTGTAAGAAAAGATGCATTAGTATAAAGCATGTTGAAGAAAAAACAGTGAATTGATGTATTTTAGAAATCAAAATATTTTAATTTTATTTTCAGAAAAAAAACGTTTATATATTATTAACTTATTTAGTCAGTTCTTAAATTTTTTATTAAAATTATAATGGAAAATTTAAAATTTTACAAAAAGATCAGATCTGTAAATTAAATTTTCTTTTATACAGATTGCAATATACTTTCATTCTTTTTGTGAAAAATATCATGATTATATATATTTTTTTGCATTTTTGTGACATGAATTGCTTTTATAAGCATTAAAGTGATTTTCAAAACAGGTATAATTTTTGAGTCTACGGTTATTTGCGGACATATAGAGGACTGATGAACGAAAAAGCTAATTTTTCCATAATGTAAGTGATGGATAGGCATTTATGATTCGGTACAGCCGAATTAATTTTTCATTCATTAATTTAATGAGAACATATAGGGGAAAGTTGATTTGATTTCGAACAATACTGCATTTATAAATGAACATTATCACTTTAAAAGGTATTTAAGATTCTCCATGACCGAATAGAGATTATCACATGTTTTAGTTATTGTTTTATTCCCTCATTTTTGTATTTAAGCCACAAATATAATCCTTTTCTTTCCTCCTTTGCGTTTTTTTTGGTTTCTTTTCCTTCTTCTTATTATTATTTTTTTGCTATTTTGACTTTAATTAATTTTAATGACGATAAGCGCAACAAAACACTGACTTTAGAAATAAAATAAAAAAGGAATAATTACATTTACACAAACATTGCTTATTTATGCACATACACACATACATATGTGTTTATTTTAGAAAATCGTAAAATAAGAATAATCAAGCAACAACAATAAAATAAGTAGAAAAGAAAATGAAACAAACTTAAGTACATTTAATAATATAAAACATTAAAAAAAGTATATAATAAGATTACTAAGCAAAAACAAAATATATATACAGTTTTGGCCAAAAAAATAGGGTCAAACTTATTTGTATCCTTTTTTTCCTTACGCGATTAGAGCGAATATTCTATAATATAATTTTATTAAAAAAAATACATTACAACAATATAGTACATTCCTTATGTTCGAAATGTCCTTATGCATATTGGACTAGAAATTTGTTTATGTGTTTTCGTATGTACAAGCACATTTTTTTGATTTTTTCTTTTTAACGATTTCGTATTTTGAGCGAGTTAAAAAATAATTCTCTTTTTTACTCTTATCTGAAAGGGAAGTAAAATAAGTATTTTTTCTGTCTTCTGTCTGTCCGGCTGTCCGTGTAAACGTTGTGAACAATCTACAGGTCGCAATTTTTGAAATATTTCAATGGAATTTGGTACATATTATGAAGCCTATTAAAGGTCATAAAAACCTAAATACAAAAATATTTAAATAAAATCTGGCACCAGTAGGTCTTATAATATTCTATACCGATGTGCCAAAATATGCGAGGGTTGGTCAATTATTTCTCATGGGTCCCATACAATCGGGGATGTAGCCCACATAGCATGTAGCTCACATAGCATGTAGCCCACAACCCTCCCCCAGAAAAATTAAAACGCCATAAATTTAACACAAATCTCAGAGTCACAATAATGTACTACACACTTATGAATAAATCAGAAAATTTAATTATATGAGGGTCCTTTCTTAATTTTCTGTAACCAAGGATGTGGTGAAGGGTATTAGATGATCGGATTTGATCAACTATACACTTTTACTTGTTTTTTTTTACTATTTTTGATTTTGGATAGTAGTATACATATGGGTAAATTTGGTAATATATCGATTTAAGAGTTATAAATGATATAGATTCCATGAAATCAATATTCCTGAAATAGACATAACATGGATTTATATTCCCCATATTCTCTTCTTACTTACGTTAAAGAGCTTTTTTTTGGATTTTAGTTTGAAGAAAATAATTTTGACCCTATTTTTTCTGACCATTTCTGTATGTAAAAAATAATAAAATAAAATTAGAACAAATAAAAAAGTATAAAAAAACATTAATTTAGTTTATATAACAAATAAGCTTAGAATACAACAGTCTGACAACTTATAACCACAAGTACATCAACACAATACAACATACATGTACTTTTACATACACACATATGAACATACAAATATAATAACACCAGGTAAATTGTTTACATTAAAAATTAAAACAATAGATGCAGGTGTATAAAGAAATAAATATTATAACTTTTAAATACTTTTATGAATGTATGTGAAGGTATTTGTTGGGATGGTATCGCAAAAAATAGATTAAATCATAAAATTTGACAGACTCTCAAAATTGAACGAAATTTTATTATTTTTCTTTTATTTTTTACTTCCTAAAAGATTGTTTAATTTGAAGTCCGGATTAGATCTGAACAATAAGCAATAGGATAGAAAATTTTGATTTACTCTACATTAAAAAACTTAAATATATTAAGGGCTTTGGCTGTTTCTAAGGAAATATATTAATAGTTCAACAAAACGTTTTTAAAATCATTATAGGCAGAATCTTTGAGCAGATATAATAATATTGAATTGTATGGTACATGCTATCAGTGCTGCCAATTTTTTATGCAACATTAGTGGCTAAAAATTGGTGAAATAGTGTTTAATAATGGCTAACAATTTTTTAAATGACTAAAAATATACTAAAATTATGTAAAACCAATAAGAATGTCCGATCTTAAATACCCTCCACCATTAATATTATGCAAAAAATAGTATGAGTTGAGGATATTGCAATATCCATAAAATTAGTTACATATATTTTAAACAACTAAATAAATATCGGAATTTCGACAGAATTGGCCCATTATTAAAACCTTTTTAAGCGTAGTAGCTTTATAACGAAGAATTATTCGATAATTTATATTCCCGAATCATTTATTAAATGCTGTTTAAAACTACCAAATTTCAATAAAATGTTATCAAAATAAAACCCGCTGAAAACGAACTGTTCAAATTTTAAACTTTTAAACTGAACATGCAAACGTTATTAACAGCCAACAGGACACAATATTATAACATTTTATTGTTTATACTCAGTTTCTATTTTTAGCTTTTTATCTGAAATATGAATTTTTAAAATTTAATTGTTTAGGTCGTCAAATGTGTCATAATATCTGTGGCAAATTTGAATAAAACATGTAAAAGTTATAAGAAAGAGAAGAAATTTTTAAAACTGCGATCTGTACTTTGCGAAAAAAAATTTACATGGACAGTCAGCCGGAAGAGACGGACGAACATGTTTTAGTAGACTTAGATAGTGATTCTGAGTCGAACGGTTTACTTAAAAGTGGTATTTTTTCTGCCCGTTACAAACATCTGCAAAAACGCATAATACCCCCACCACCAATGGTGGTTTAGGGTGTAAATATTAAGCATATGAATTGCAGTCACAACATTTTACGATTTTATTAAAATTAGGTCTCATGTGAATTAAAAGCGAATTACATTTTTGGAAATGATATATAAACATTTTAAAATAATGTTATTTTTGTATCCTAATGTTACTGGCAATGGAAAATTGATAAAGTATACAAAATTAAGTGCAAAAAGCCCTAAATATATAAACAAAATATAGTAGTTCTAAACCTTTTTTTAAATAACAACTTTGAAATTACATAATAATTTTTAAAGATATTTCTCAGTACTCTACTTGAGGCATTTTCCACATGTTGGCAAGTTCGTTTAGTTTAAAAAAACGCGACTATGGACCCATCCCGTTAGAATTTGATTGACACCAATAATTGCTAATTTATCATTGTGAGTTTACCTACCATTGGTCCACATTGAAATGCCTATAAGGCTTCTTTCTAGATTTTATGCTGAAAATGTTTTAATATTAAAAATGTCAGTTATGGCTTTCTTCTGATAACTCAATTAGTGTTTTTTCTTTTTTACGTAACATTCCACAAAGAAATACAATAAAAAGTGAATTTTCTAATATATTTTTGTTCTTTTTTAAGAAAGAAAGAAAAGAAACAAAGAACGGACTAATTGAAAGTTAAAATTAAATTTGTCTGTTCTTACCACAACAAAATAAAGTGAATTAAATTTAAAAATGAATGAAATGCATTATGACACAATATGGATATATGTTTTTATATACATGCATATATTATATATATACAGTTGCGTTCGAAAAGATAGTAGTATCAATATATAAACAAGTAAAAGTACCACAAATGCGTGTGGAGTAAACACTTTATGTTTCGTACATACACAAGCACATATAAACTCACAGAAGTATAGAATATAAACAAGTTTTTCTTAAATATAACACACATTTATATATTTGGCTATAACTTTTTTACCACTGAACATATTTTGATAAATTTTGGAATGAAATACGTAGAACTTAATATTATGACAATGACAATTTTACGCTAGTATTTGAAGGTTGCCTCAAGTATGGATTTCTTTCCATCTGTCCACAATTTATTCCTATATTTTCCTTTAGGTTGCATCATATATCAATGTGCATATTTCAAGCATATTGGTACAATTTTCTTTTGAAGAATGGTTCTCTCTTGGGAATATAAGTAACGAATTTGTGTTTATTGTTTAACATCTGGCAAATGAAACTCTTTTTTAAACACATTCACTGACCCAGAAAGATGATTTCATGATAATGACATCTGATATTTTACGTTTGGAGCTAGGAGTTTTAAGGTTCTTTCCAAAAGTAATGTAAACAGTACTAATTGTGGTCTGAATATTATAATATCTTTTTACTTTTTCATATCTTTATCCATGATAATAAGACCTTTTTTATTTTGGTTAATTAACCAATGTATTCTATCCAAATGGATACTGTAGTATGTAAAATAATCACTCGAAGCGATGTGAACACCATTAGGAGAAACTGGTGGACAGTTTTCTCTTTTAAGAGCGATGATGACATGCTTACTTTTCAGTTTGTTTACTTTTATTCTCTAATTCTTCAATAATGTTTTCGGAAGTCTCAAATAAATGTACAGGGCATGGGAGGCTGAGTTAGGGTTCTTGTGTGTACTGAGAATTGCCGTATTGTAAGGTGATCGCAAAAGGGCGATGGCGATGAGGACGAAGTGTATATTAAGTAAAATGTGAGTCCTAGAAGACTTCCTTGAGGAACACCTATTTGCCTATCATCCAAATAGAATTTTAACTGTTTGTGAGCGATATCCAAAAGTATTACCAAAAAATACTTTTTTCATTCAAAAGTGGGACAGTAGTTTAATAGATCTATAGGATGATGTTACCGTCAAGCTATTTCCAGGTTTCGGTATCATTATAATCTGCCAAATTTTCGCAACGTAGGTAAAATTTGTAAACTTGGACTGATCATATTTGAAACATATCTGTCAAAAAAAAAAAAATTGCACTAATATTTTAGAGAAATTTCACATAGTTATTTTAAAGGTATTTTCTTAATTGCTTAGGAAGAGCACAACAGCAAATCGGAAAAACTGCTGTTATTATTGATTTGGCCCACTGTAGCCCATTATAGCTATTTTAAGAAAAAAGTCTTATAACCAAGCTGTTTTTTATCTGTAATATAATTTTTCTCCTAAAAGACTAATTAATTTTTTTGTTAAATAACGAAATCCGTGTTTGTAAAATTAGTTTAAGTTCTTTTGTTAATGTGGCAATATCACCGACAACATTAATCATAAAATAATAAAACCCCTGAAGTATGCTAATAATTATCTTATATAATTATTTCAGTAGTGTGAAATATAAATATATCAAAGTAATAAGATCAATTAAGCAAACGTAACGAGACATAAAATATTAATAATGATGTAAGGGGTAAAATTGAAAAATTCTTAACATACATATTGTTATTGACTGATTTTGGCTCCTAAACATTTTGGTGGCGCTTTTGAAAATACTTATTATTTTTTGGCTTTATAAATATCAAAAAACTTCTTATTTTTCAACGCACACCTTATTCGGTTGTACAGAATCTTAAAGTAAAGTGCAATATGAAACAGTGTACAATATTCTTTTCGAATGTTTCCAGAGAAATGCACCCTTACAAATGATAAATGTAGGGATGATCAAGTATTTTGACATGTTGTTTTTTCTCAATAGTCCTGAATGATATTACAACATCCACTTAATTATATTTTGAAATTCTTTTTCCCGGTACACTTTGCTGCACGAAATTTCATCTAAGTTTTTAAACTCGAAAAGGATTTCACAAACACGAAGTGTATGAAAGAAAGACATGCAACGAAATTTTGCCACCTAATAAAACCGTGTCATCGGAAAGTGACATAAATGGAAACTTTAGTTCTTGGCATATATAGATTGGCTCTCGTGTTTTGTATCTACAGAAAATTATTGGGGTGTAAATTTATGAATTCAAGATACAAAATTGTTTGAACACCACCATGGACATGAACACTCTTACTTCAATAGCACTTTGGATGTTATATGAAATTAAAATAAATAATATTTATGTTCTTAAGATAAATAATATTTTCTGTTTTTTGGGGATACCTCCCCCTGATCCTATTTGCACATTATTTTTTCTAGTAAAAAGGTTCATTGGGGATGAAATCTTAATACCCCACTTCAGTAGTTCTTTAGATGTTCGATAATTAAAGTTTGCTTTGTATAGGGGCTTCCCCTCCCCCTGGTCCTATCCGGAATTTTGTAATGTACATTTAAAAGAGACAGTAATTGAGATAAAAACCTAATACTCCCACTTCAATAGTTTTTTAGATATCCAATAATAAAAATTAGCTTTATGTGAGAAATACCCCTTTCCCTGGTCTTTTATCTCATATATTTTGTTTAGTAAAATAGATCCTTGAGAATGAAATTGGTAGCAAATTTGAGAACTTCTTTAGATATTTGATAATAAATTTCTGTTTTTAAGGGGGGGGGGGGGTTATCCACCCCAGTTATATAATAATTCTTTTTACTGCCTTTGTGACTTTCGGATATAATGGGATCATTCTGTAAAAATTTCACCAAATTCAAATACAGATTCCTTTTATATATAGATGAAAGAAGATAGATAGATAGATAGATAGATAGATAGATAGATAGATAGATAGATAGATAGATAGATAGATAGATAGATAGATAGATAGATATGTGATTTTGAAACTTTTGAAAGTTTTAAGAAAATGTTTGTTTGATTACTTTGAATTAGAATACATTATACATGTTTCCTCTATTTGGTGTAAACAAGAAACCATAAAAAAATATATTTTGAAATATTTTACAATTTTTCAACAAATTCTAAATAATTTTTATTTTCTTTTTTTCATCGTAATCAATTTATAGCGAGGATTATTACGGAGATGTTGATCTAAAAGCTTTGAAAAAATTGGGCTATTAGTGGACGCAAAAATAGTCATCAATATCTTTTACAAACAAAACAACTAGTTTCACAAAATTTCGACAAATATATGTATTTGCTTAAAAATGCTACAATAGAGGAGGAACAGATTACCAACAAAAATATTTATAGCAAAAAAAGACTGAAATATATTTGTCTTCGAAAGGAAAAAAATTTACAAACATTCATGTTAAAGCATCAATAAATTCTATAA
This sequence comes from Cochliomyia hominivorax, assembly GCA_004302925.2. NCBI lineage: Eukaryota > Metazoa > Arthropoda > Insecta > Diptera > Calliphoridae > Cochliomyia > Cochliomyia hominivorax. The sequence continues at coordinate 61,183,972 of PYHX02000467.1, forward strand.
ACAAATTTTATCTTTTTCTCGACCTTATAGTCCTGGTCAAATAAAAATCGAATTGGCAAAAAATACAAGAAATAAAAGTTAATTAATTTAAATTGTTCAATAATAAATATAAAAATGAATTATACCTACCTGTTGTATAAACTATAAAATAAAATAATAATATAAGTTTTTTATTTAAATATAAAATAAACAATTTTTTAATATATTAAAAATTGTATATGAAAAGAAACCCTAATATAAATTTGATCTTATTTATGTAAAACTTTTAGATTTTTTCTTTTTATTATATACTCATCTATATAAATGTTTATTTTTAAATTTTTGCTAAAAATATTCAATTTTTATACCCTACACTACTGTAGGTGGTAGGGCAATTATGCGTTTTGTGCTGATATTTATAACATACAGAATAAATGGTGTTATAGCCACCTTTAAGTATACCGTTCCACTCACAACCACTTTTTGATGTTCGTCCGGCTGTCTGTTCGTCTGTCTGTCTGTTCGCCGTCCGTCTGTCCGTTCGACTGAGTGTCCAAATAAGTCGCAATCTTTGAGATATCTTGATGAAATTTGATACGTAGTATTTAAGCCCAAGAAAAAGTCTACTGAAATGAGCTATGGTCGGTCCAGTATTCCACGTACCTCTCGTACAAATGTTTTAATAAGGTTTTAAGCTCATAAAAGTCCCAAATATAAATTAGCATAAATAACTTCTTAATTATTCTAAATCGATGTGCCAAATTTTGCAAGGTTCGGACTATTGCTTCTCATAGGTCCCATACAAGTCCTTATAATAATTGTAAAAATCATGACAAATATTACCAGAAATTGATATACAAAATGTGTGAAAAGTGTATATCTTCCATTTAACTCCCCTCAAAAATTAATTTTAAAAGCCTAAATTTCTCTTAAATGTTAGTTTCACAATAATCTACTGCATGCTTAAGAATAAATTTAATATTAATAATTATGCACGACCCTCGTGCATAACTTTTTCGTAACCACCATTCATAAAAAACATTGTGGTGTAGGGTATTACATAGTCGCTCTTGGCCGACTATAAAATTTTTACTTGCTTTCTTTTAAATTTTCTTTTGTAATACTTTTATTATTTAAAATAAATATATATTTATTATTAAAAATACTTGTAAGGTAAATAAAATAAAATTACTAAATATTTAGAACATAAATTTTCTTAAAACAATTCGAGTACGAAACAAAATATGAATTTGTATGGTTTTATTATAATTTCTAAGTAATGTCTGCCCAATAAAAATAAAAACAAAAATTAATTCTAAATCCAGCTTTTATACTTACGATTTAGTTAGTAAGGTTATGTAAGTAATTATATTTAGTTTTAGTTATTAAATGATTTTGTAAATTTTAATAATAAATATTTGCCAAAAAAAATGTTGCCTGAGTATTTTTTTAAAGAAAGCGATAGCAAAAAGTTGAAGACTAAACTTAAAATGTTACGAGCAAGTTGTCGTGATTCCTTATTATCGAAAGCAAATGTGCAATTGAATTTATTATTAAGTATCTGAAGGACTATTGGAGATATATATAAAAATAAATTTCCAAAATTTTAAGTACTCTTGAATATCATTTTAAAGTTAGATTTCTCAAAATTTACTAAATATATTTATTTTGATGTAATGATTTAAGATTTTTTAAGGATCTTTCCCGGAATAAGGTTTAAGATTATGAAACTCTTAAATAATAATCAATTCTTTTTCAATTCCGTAAAATATTTTATTTTTTAACTTAAGTATCCATAGACCCTTCCATAAATAGGGTTTTTTTTAAATAAAACCATTTCTGTCGAAATTTGGTACAACTACTGTCTGTCCATATTTTGCTAGAGCTCTCATTCTCTTTCCGAAAAAGATTTGTAATGATCTTAAATTTGGAACAATTTTTTTTTTGAACTGTTTAATATATAAATCTAATTTGAAAACTTTCCAGAAAAGGGTTTTAGACTTAAAAGGTTCTTAATTTTGGTTGTTTTTATCGAAATTCTTCCCTTTTCTAAAACTTATAGAAATTTCAAGAATAGTAGACCACTAGTAATATTCACTAGAGGCCTTTTTCGGGAATCAGGACATAAGTTTTAAACCAATACAAATCTTTCCATAATGTAAGAGATTAAGGGCGTTTAAGATTGGGTAAATAATTCTTATTTTTTTGCAGATAATATGTGAGATGTATTTGATTAGGGGGAGGGAGTACATGGATACCACACGGGGCAGCATTGTGAATTAATTGAAAAGAAAAGACAAAAAAATTAAAAGCAAAAAAAAAAAAAATAGCAAATAATATTAATTTTAAGCTGATAGAGCATAAAAGAAAGTACTATGAAGGACTGAAAAATAAAGAAAAATAGTAAGGCGAAATGCAGATCACTTAAGATTCTATTTTTTTGTTAATAAAGAAGAGGAGTGAGGTAGTTTCCTCCTCTTCTCCATTTTCATAACTTTCACTTAAAATTTTAAAATGGGAAATGGTTTCTGGTAGCATGATATCTAAATGTAAAGTCCACCGCATTAATTTTCAAGATTTTGTACAGATGAACTCGCGTGATATAGATATTCATATGGGAAGATGATGGATAAACTAGTTTGATATATTAAAGACTCTTAAAAAATGGATCAAACTTAAACGTTTTTTTTTTTTGCGAGAGAGCCTTATATGGGAACTAAAACAAAATAGGCTCGATATTAATCAAATATATTTAATATAAGAGCAATATTTTGCCGAATTTCAATAAAATTATTTCCAAGTTAAAAGTTTTTTCCAATAACGAGAATTGAATGGCAGCTGTAGAATAATAAGGACCTATTTTTTGAGAGAAAGTAATATAAATGTGTAATTAATGCATTCAGAAAAAGAACTGAGTTGAATTTCAACAGAATTTGGATATATTTAAGAGTTTTATGGGTTCAAAAGGGTTTCCCGTGAAGGAGCGTTATATGAGCTATAACAAAATATGTAGATTGTTCAAATTAATATTATGTATTTAAATTAGTTACATAAATCAAGGTGCCGAATTTGAGTGGAATTCGACTTTATTTAATTAAGTTTTTAACTCAAACCAGTTTTTCGGAAAGGGGCGTTATATGAGAGCTATAGAAAAATGTGGACCGATATTGGTCAGATTAAAAACATACATTTAGGACAGTTAGAAAAAATAAGTCTGTCTACGAGTATTTAGGTTTATTTAAGGGATTTATGGGATGAAAACTGTTTTTTTGGATATGTTTTCAAATATGAACCGAGGTTTTTTAAATTAATATTAAATATAGTTAGAAAAATTATTGTGTCGAGTTTCAATGGAATTTGTTTATGTTGAAGAGTTTTATAAGCTATAAACCATATTGCGAGAAGAGTTTTAAATAGTTATATTAATGTTTAAATCCAATTACCAATTACCCTTTTTTCGAAATTTTGAGATTGTATCTAATATCGGTCTATAATTTTTTGTTGATGTATCAATTTAGTAAGTTAAAATAGAAAACCGATTAGTTCAATAAATAATGTGGCCGAATTTCAATAAATTCGCATAATTATTCTAGGCGTCAGAATGTTTCCAATAGATAGACAGGCTCTATTAGTCCTAATACCTTCCATTAACTTCATTTTCCAAGTTGGTCCATTTGCATCAGTTTATGGTATGCAGCTTTAACACCGATTTTGGAAAAAGGGTCTCTATTAAAATTACAGTCAAATATGGTAACATATTTGTGAAATTACTCATAGATATTGGTATCATATATTTAGATAAATATTTAAATAAAAGTGTAAATTTCAAAAACATTTAAAAAATGTGGTACCAGATTTCGGTCAAATTAAAAAGACATATAAGCTTAAAGCTATTTTCCAAAGAAGGGATTGCTCAAATCAATAACATATATCAGTTAGATTAACAATTGTTCCGAATTTCAATCTAATTTCATTATAAGCTGATATTGGTGTATGTTAAAATGTTGCCTGCTGCTTATCCTTTGATACGATTTTAAAGATTTTTCTTACGAAGATGAAATACATATAACTGAATGTTATGGATAAGTTCCGTTTAAATTAAATTAGTTTTGTTAAAAAATTTAGAAGAGATCACTTTCAGGATTTGAGATAGTCTCAGATATCGGTCTATAACTTTTTTGTAATGAAACGATTGAATTTAATTAATGGTTTTAAGTAAGGAATCTGCGTAGGATGATAATAAACAGTACTGTAAAATTTCATTGACCTGCGACCATTAACAAAAAAATTAAACGTGCCAACCACGACAATAGACAGATGTTTCCTTCTTGATATAACAAACGGAATGACTTTACCACTTTTGGAGGATATAAAATATAAATTCTTCACCACTGTGTATTAGAAATTTACTTATTTTTGCATTATTTCATTATATAAAATTCTATATCTGTTCAAATATTTTACAGTGTATAACTTTATAACTAATATTTTCTTTCTGTCTTATATTCAGATCGATATTTTAATTTAAGTTTTTTATTTTATTTTATATGAAGTCAAAATAATTTATTGTTATTTGAAAATATAATAGTATATATTTATAAATACAAAACAAAATACTAAAGCAATTTGTATAACAAATACATATTTGTGTTTATATACACATAATATGTTCATATATACATGTGTCTTTTTTTCTGTGGATTAGGTTAAGGTATTAAATTTAATCTAAATAATTGAATACAAATATATAAATTATCAAATAAATATTTATGTATACATACATATATGTTGGTTTATAATTTTCTCTAAATATTTATTATACCCTCCACCAACACAAGTGCTGATGAGATTATATTAACTTTGTCATTCCGTATATAACAACAAAGTTATTATCTAATATTCCTTAAAGTATGTATATTTTTGCACCTCATCAAACTCTGAGCCGATATTGCTTTGTCCGTCCGTCTTTTGGAAACATTCTTACACCTAGAACAAATGTGTGAATTCAATAAAATTTGGCCTGAATATTTGTAATTGTTCAAAGCAGCTATATCTGTTCATTCATAAAAAGGTTATAAACCGATATCTGCGACAACTTCAAAAATTTCGAAAAAAAAAAATTTCTAAATTTACCAACAAAAAGTAACTGGATTTAAGCAACAATTTTACTCTAACAGAGATTTATGAAGCACATCTTCTCTATTGTAGAAAAAGCCATACAAATCAGATCAACAGGCTAAAATATGCAAACTTTTGATACACTCCAAAATCTGTGTGTTTTATCACCTTTTGAAATTCACCATATATATTTATTTTTATACATAATAAACTGGAACAATCAATATTTTGCTGATTATTTCACCAAACTCCCATATAAGGCCCTTTCCCGGAATATGGTTTATAGTTTCTAAAACTCTTATATATGAATCAATCTTATTGAAATTCAGCTTAATTAATTTTCTAATTATCTTGAATATATAGTAATAATTTGACCAATATCGGCCCACATTTTGCAATAACTGCCATAAATCTCTTAAATAAACCCCAATTCTATTGAAATTTGATACAAATATTCATAACTATTGCAATTATAAGACTCTTTTATAAACTCCTGTTCTATTGAAATTAAAAATTATTTTTAATTAACCAACTTTTTGCTAATGCTCTCATATAAGGCCATTTTCCGGAACCAGTTTTGAGTTTATACATGAAACAATTCTGTTGAAAAATGGCACGATTATTACTCAATCTATTTGAAAAATAAGTTTATTATTTGACGACTATCTGGTCATATTTTTCTATAATTCCCATTTAAGTCCCCGCCTAAGAAAAGGGTTTTAAATTTGTTCCAATATTATTGAAATTTAGTACACTTATGTTTTTAAACTGTTTTTAAAATATAAATCGAGTTTGGCAATTATCGGACCATATTTGGTAATTACTTCCCTATAATTTCTGAAATATTGTTTTAGGCCTAAAATGTTTTTAAATATGGGCTAATCGAAATACAGACATTTTTTGAATAATTTTATTGGTGGAGGGCATTTAAGTTTCGGCACATTCGAATATAGCATTCTTACGTGTTTTAATTCAATTTTGTTGCTGCCAAGCATCTACTGTATTAATACACATACATATGTATATACACATTTATATCCTATAGCTTACAAATATGTAATGAAAAAAAGGTATGTTATTGAATTTAATATGAATTACTAACTAATGGTTATAAATAACAAATTTGTGTGGTCAACCAAAGGATTTTCATTTGTTAAACAACAATAAGTTAAATTATTTTATTTTATGTGAATTAAAAAAGGCACAAACACACATACTTTTAAGAGATTATTTTCTGCATTAAAATTATATATTTTTTTCAAAAAACAATATTTAAAATCAAGATGTTTGTGCATCATTTAAAACAAAGAACTAAAAATAATAAAGATTGATTGATGCGTACCGCAAATCATAGAGTTATGTATTTATGAGATATAATTAATCTTTTCGTAATCGTGTTTAATAAAAAGTCTATCTAATTTTCTTGAAAAAATTATTCGAATTCTAATTGAGACAGATAAAAATTTCCAAAACTTATCAAGTGCAACTAAAATACATATAATTTCATTGCAATCAAATGTCACACAGAGTGGCACTAAAAGGTTGATTAAAATCTGTTCAGTAGGAAAAAGTAAGAAAGCCTATATATGAAAAATTTTATTACTGATTAAGCGCGTTATACATAGGAACAATTTTTATTATAATAAACATAATGTTACAGACGTTTGTAACGAGGAAAATAAATATTTCTACCACCAATTTCGGTATACCATTCAACTCAGAATCACTTTCTGTGTCGATTTAGCCATGTGCGTCTGGCTGGCTTTATATCTAAAATTTGTATAAGTACAGTTCACAGTTTTGTAGATATTTCAATGAAATTTGGCATGTTGTCTTAGACCAACGACGATGCCTTTTGAAATTAGTTATGAACTGTACATTATTTCACTTCTAAATATAAAGTAAATTTTTACAAAAATAAGTTTTATGATATTCCTAAACGTTGTTCTAAGTTATGCGAGGATCGTTCCATTATTTCTCATAGATCCCACACAACCACTCTTCTAAATATCACTTTGAAACTCATAAACTCGTGGGTATTGTAATAATTGATATAAATAAATATAAATAAATCAAATAAATCAATTTAAATATAAGCCAAAATAAATTAATATAAATATAAACAACTGTCCGAACTTATACTAGGGTCGGTCGATTATTTCTTTTAAATGCCATACATCCAGAAAAAATCCTTTTGAAACATATAAATTTCACATAGATATTGGTATCATTATAATTTATTTCACACATAAGCATTAATAAAAAGTAAATTATACGAGGATCGCTCATACATTTTTTGACCGACTTTACATTTTTTTACCCTTCGCTTTTTTTCACATACTTTGAATAAAATTATAAAAATAAACAAATTGAAATTTAAAGTCGCTATTCATAAGTTTTTTTGACATAGAAAATATTTAACCATTATATTCGATAAAGACAAAAATAAGCGCAAAGATTTGAAATTTTCCATATAGTAAAAAAACATTTTTCTTCAAATCATTCTATGAACAGGTTAAAATTTCGAAATAAATTTTTTATATCAAGATAATGTTTATCGGTACGAAACATAGGAATGTTTATGACTTGTACGAAGTTCATACTTACAAAAAACCTTTAAGATACGACTTATTGAAATTCTCTCGTGATATCCTTTGATTTTTTTACATTTTTGTTTGCTTTAAATCGGATTTTGCCTAACTTAAACTATATCATCATTATTCACTGGTAATTTCAATTTTACTAATTTAGATAAAAAATTTGTACGTCATCGATGATATTTTCATCGAAATTAATTGGTAGAATTAGTTACTTTTGAAAAAATCAACACAATTAAAGTGTTGAATATTCTATTCACATTAATTTCTTCGGCAATATGTGTTATTGTAAATAAAAGTCAATAATTTTTATTCATTTATTGACAAAAAACCTTTGTGTATATAAACATTCTTATATACTCCACCACCACAGGTAGTGATGAGGATATATTAACTTTTTCATTCCATGTATGAGGCCAAGAAGAAACCATCTCAGATACCACAAATTATATATTTTCTTGCATAAAATCAACATCAATCTAGCTATGTCCTTTTGTCCGTCTGTATTTCTGTTTTGAATATACTCACGCCTAGAATAATTATCCGAATTCAATGAAATTTGGTCACATTGTTTTTTATTGTCCTAATCAGATTCTTATTTAAAATCTATTATATCGGTTCATTCTTAACAAATATAGACCGATATCTTACCTCATTACCTCAAAAGTTTGAAAATAATAATAATAATAATAATAATAATAATAATAATAATAATAATAATAATAATAATAATAATAATAACTGTATTTATATAAAATTTAACTATAACCTTCATCATCAAGGTGGCATCAATTGAAAAAGGCTATAGGCTGATATATGCAAAATTTGGATGCACCCCAAAATCTTTGTACAGTATGGGTCAAATTTTTAAGATAATATTCTGAAATTTGCCATATATATTTATTCTGATATAATTTTTAACCTAAAGAAAGTAGGTTGTTTTGGGCTCATTATTTGACCAAATCTCCATATAAGGCCCCTTCCTGGAATATGGTTTATAGTTTATAAAACTTTGAAACATGAACTGACTCGAAAAAATATATAACCAAAAATATAACCAATATCATTTCCGATTAAGAAATGCGTTATTTTTAGGAAAAACGTTATATATTTTTTCTAATTTTCTTATTGTGATAACTTTTGGAATGTATTTACAGCCTAATATTATGGCAAAATTTTATAATTGACTATTTTAAGAAAATTGTCTGCTTGAACTTAGAGGATTGCCTCACATATCGGTCTTTGCCTTCAAATATTACTGAACCAATTTTAATGGTTTTATATAAAAAGCTCCACGAATATAACAATTACTCACGCCTAATCTTTTGAGCTCTTTCAATAATTGAAGATGTAAGCGTGCTAACAACAGCAGACAGACAGAAAAATGGACAGACGGATAGATAGACGGACGTAGCAATTCGACTCAGATTTTGATTTGAAGCAAGTGTATTTGTACAAAATAGGAACTGAAACGAAACACGAATTGACAAAAGTTAATATTCCCTCTTCAAACTGTGGTGGTGGAGGGTAAAATAATGCAAAAAGAAACATTTTTTTTTATATGAAATTCAATATGGCTAAAATTAGTTACATATATTAAAAGCATTTATATATGAAAGTCTGACATTCAACAGAATTTATCAATATTTAAGCATTTACAAAGCCAGCAATCCTATTCCGTGAATTGGTATTATAAAGGAGCTATAACCAAATATGGCCCTAGAATTTCCAATTATAAGTTTAAAACACTTTTCTGGAAAAGAACCTTAAAGTGGGGCTGTAGCAAAATGTGGCCAGATAGTTGTCGTTTTAATAATATATATTAAATATTTCGATAAATAATTGTGGTAAATTTAAAGCTTTTTGTAGCCAACATTAAAAGGTTTTTTAAGCATAAGACCATATTGCAGGAAGGAATCTTATATTTGAGTTACAGTAAAAGATAAATCAATATTGCTCAAATTATAAAATATATTAAAGACATTTAGAAAAATAATTGTATTAAATTTCAATAGAATTATTTTTATTTATTAGTTTTATAAGTTCAGAACTGTCATCCGAGAAGGGACATTATATGGGAGTTATGTCGAAATGTGAACCGAGATTTGTCAAGATTATTATATTAAAATCAGCTAGAACAATAATTAATATTCCAGGGATGAACTTAAATGGGAGCTAGTTAAAATAACGTCCCAGATTCTTTTAGTTTAGCATTGTATCAAAAGAAAACTCAGATTATTTAATAATAAATAAACTCAGATTATTTAATAAATGTCAAAGTCGATATTTAGGGCTAAATGAATTTTGGAATAAATTGATTTTAAATCAAATTAAATTTTATACCTAAATTTTTATCACTATAGAACCTTTACTTTTATTGAAATCATTTATTCTGTGTGTCAATTTTAACTCCGATGTTTCTCTGATTTACCACATAATAATTTGTTTTTACTGTTTCGATCAGAAATAAGTTAATAACTAAATGGAATAGAAAAAAATTTCCTATTTTGTATACTTAAAATTTCTTTTATGTAATCTAGAAGGTCTTTCCCATTAACATGTTCATTGCAATTCATATGTACATATGTATATATAATAACTTTCCTTATCCCTTCCAACAACTTTTCGACAATTAAACAAAAGACTGAAATGAAAAATATTTTTACAATTCCTTTCGAATGTTTTGCTATTGTTTGCAATTTAAAATCTTTAAAGGATTTTTAAAAGGGGGGGGGGGGTGAACTTAAAAACAAATCAATGTTTTTAAGCTTTTCAAATATTCTACATAAGTTTTGTATATAAAAACATTTGTTGTATTCATATATGCAAAATACTTTCAATAGACTTTGTAATTCGAAGATTAAAATTTGCTTTCAGCTAATAGTTCTATAGAAAATTAAAAACTAATAAACAAATAAGAATGCTATATCGCCTATGCCGAATCTTCAATACCCTACACAAGTAAAGTAAATACAACACACACACTACAGATATATATACAAAGTTTAGTATAACGGCAAAATTTCATTCTAATTTGACGAACTACAATTGACAATTTTACGGAAGATTTTTGCTTAAACTTAGAGGTTGCCTCAAATATCGGTCTTTATCTTTTAATACACTGAACCGATTTTACTGGTTTTAAAGAGGAAACTTTCTGGATTATAGAAATTCTCAGATTAAATTTCATTTAGCAGATTTTGAGAGTTTCATTGGCTCAGATTTTGAGTCCAGATGATCGTTCTTAGCGTAACACACGGAATGGCAAAGTCAATATACTCCCTTCACTATTTGTAGTAGTGAAGGGTATAAAAATCATGTAAGGAGAAAAACTACAACTACAGAGCAAAAGAGAACAATTTGAAATCTTTTTATAGCACAATTAATAAACACAGACACAGGCAATATGTGTAAATATACAAATACAAGTGCATTTAATTGTTATAATATATATCTTGTTGATAATTGTTGTTGTACAATTCAAGGGACAATTAAAAAAAACAGCAGAAACTCGCAAACTGCACATGCTGCAAGTAGCATGCAGACTCTCAGGACATTTCTCGAAGGCGGATAAACACAGTATCCTCTAGTGGAAGCTTTCACTGTATACGTGGATAATTTGAGTTTGCTTTTAGTATGGAGACAAGAAAGCACAGACGCATAAAAACAGATAACAAAATGTTAATTATTGATAAAAACTACTAACAATAACAAATGTTACACATACATGTACAAACATATTTACCATTTACATTGTTGTTAGGCTTGAGAGAAAAAAAATATATATGAAAACAAATCTAACAAAGAGAAAAATTTTTTAAACATTTAGAAATGTTGGTCTATTATTTTTTCTATATATTTTGTCATACGCCTCCTACACTGAAAAACTCATTGTAAAAAGTGAATGAGATCTGGAGTCTATTGGTGCGACAACCATAAAACCCCAAATAACAAGTTTCATGAATTCAAACAAATACATGCTTCAACAAATATGCATACAAACACAGTGTAAAAATTTATATTCATATATATTTTTAATGTATTTGTAAATATGTGTTTAGAATCTTGTTTTTTTTTAAGGAAGCAGGACGAAACGTTATTTAAACAAATATTTAAAAATGTAATAATTTTGGAAAATTAATAACCAAAATGAATAAATGATCAGTAAGCATATGATGTGTTCAATTTAATCATTTTACAAATATGCACTTAAGGAGTGAAATTAAAAAAATCTTAACATACATTCATAAAAACGAAATCACTTAACTTAGAGTTTCAACTATTTTTTATTTGATTGAAATTACATACAAATAAAAAGGTTTTTAGGTTCTAATCACTAATGATGAAATTTGGAGATTTTTCGAAAACTTTTTCCATTAACGTTTGTATAGTGCTGTCATCTTTCTCGAACAAATAGTCCATCTCCATCATGAACGGAAGCTGCCTTTATATTCCTTGATGTAAAGTTTGGTATTTATAGTGCCCGTTGCATCAAATGATTGCCTTTTTATGACGCAACTGTATATTGCTTGTCATACCAAGAAGTTTTTGGGAAATTTGGTCGCTTTTTGAAATTTTAACATTTCTCCCCGCATCAGAAACATAAAATTTTTAACCAGGAAGTAGCGAAAAATTTGTCAGTACATACGTTTTCTCATCCATTATTCAGCAAGAATTTATTTTTTTTAACTAAATTTCAATTTCAGTGCTCTGTTTTTGATTACTTTGGCTTTGTTTTTAATCTGCATTCGATTTAACATTTCCTACCAAATAGTTTTCCAAATACCGAATGTGTTGGGAACTCTTATGAAAATACTATGAAAATGCTTTTCATTTTTTGGCTTTTCACCAAGAATTTACCGACCTCAGTCTTTAGTACAGACATATGTACTGTTATCTGAACCAAATTTTACTGTTCTATTAATTTTCATATGACTTAGTAACCAAAGATAAGTTATAAGTCCGTGTAGGTCAATTTTGGCGAAATTAAATGTGTCACGTATAATTATTTCGAAATGAGGGAAATCTATAAGATGCCATTTATTTAATCTTCATTCGTCTATATAAACAAAATAAACTTAGGTAAGTGCAGGATTATTTAGATCGAAATTCGAATTTGACAACTTAACGACAGACACAGTAACGCTGCAAACTCAAGAACCATATGATACTCGACTTTTGTTCAACTGCCATTCCATATTCCAAAATCCATTCAAAGTTGCTTGACTTCTTGGACTGGCGTTTAATCAAAAAAATAAACCAATATAATTATCCACAACTACAGCTGGAGGTCAACTAGTTACTTTTCAAATCATTTATTAAGATTGATTACGTATTAAAAAGCAGCCAGTTTAAATCCACTAAGCAGAATACGACCTAAAACTTAAATCGACTTTTTCGACTGGCTTCCTATATGTATGGTAATATATGCATAGCAAATCAGTAGCACATGTCCATGTGTACTTTAAAATTTACATTTATACTGGCTGCTTTGTTACAATTTACAATATAAACTTTGCAACAAAAGCACACAATTTCTAATAAGTATTTAAAATCCTAAACGGCAATGTCTATGTAATATCATATATATATATTCAATGTGTTTAATACACAAATGTAACATTAGCTTTATGCATAATATTACATATATACAATTTGTTTATATATATGTTTGTTAATTGAAATCAATAAGTGGTCATTCTACTGAAAGAAACTATTTGTTTACAGCATATAGTCGTTATCTTGTGACTAGAGAAGATAAAA